>VWPU01012061.1:0-78510 GCA_013398955.1 Callaeas wilsoni | reverse complement strand
CGCGGGGCGAGGGCTCCGCGCCCGCCGGGGGGACGGGGAGCGGCGGGGCGGGCGCGGCCTGGGCGTCCCCCGGCCCCGCTCCCAGGCCCCTCGCTCTGCCTGTGCAGAGCGAAATAATAAAAGCCTGACTGAAATAAAGCAGGGGAGTGGAACGTGTTGGCTCTTCCCCATGTGGGCGCCCGCCCCGGCTGCCTCGCCGCCCCGCAGGTGCCCGCTGCGGGCTGAAGATGGGTTGGACTCGGTGGTCTCAGAGGGCTTCTCCAGCCCGGTTGATTGAGCGGCCGTGCGAGCGCGGCCGTCGCGGGGGGCGATGGCGGTGGCGGGAGGCGGCGGTGCCGCAGCACATGGGCACGGTACCGCAGAGCCCGCAGGACCGGACAGCTCCAGGCGTGACAGTCCGTGCGCCTCGCTGTCCCTCCGTGGAGCTGAGCCGGGCTGTGCCTAACCTGCCAGCGTGTCCCATCTCCTGCTCTGCGCTGCAGGATCCGATGGTGACCCATCAAACACCTGCCGTCCCACTCCCCATCAGCCAGCAACTTCCTGCAGAGAGCTCAGGGTTCGCCCTGATGCGCCATCGCTTTCTGCAGCGCTTTGGTAGTTCCTTCCTGCGCTGGTTTGGTGCCGTGTATGAGTCTCTTTCAGTGCTTTTGTAGAAAAGTCCAGAATTTCAGCATGTTCAGTTTCATGACTGCACAGTTTGACTCAGAAACTGAACCACTGTAATACTTAATCTTCTGCAAGTAGGCGCATGGAAAAGAGCTTGGGTGCTCATAAGCCATTTTTAACTCCCCTGTGGTCAGTCTGTCCCTGAGCCAGGTTGATCCAGCAAAGTTGTGGCCTTAGTTAGTCAGGTAGGCACATTCAGACGTTTGAAGAGCTGTTTGAATTGCGAACATCTGCTTGTGCACCAAGCGGTCGGTGTAGCCTCCTGTGTCACAGCTTCGTGAGCAGGAGGTGCGAAGGAGCCACGCTGGAATTCCCAGCTGGTAATTCCCACAGCTGAGCTCTCCTGGTCTCCCGCGAGCCAGGGAGGAGCTGTTTGGAAAGGACCTATTGGACGAAATTGTGTAAAAGAGTGAAATTACAGGGGTGTGATCAGTGCCCACTTTTCTGTCATTCATTCTAACCATAAATGCGCTCCATCACCTTTGCTGTGTAGCAGAAGCTTTTCTTAACCAAGTTTCATCTGGATATTAATGGATTATTTATGACCTGCTTTGGCACTTTTTGGGTTTTTCCTGTACTCTCAGCTTTGGAAATTCATGATTCCCAGCAGCACAAGATAGATTCTGTCTTGGAAGGATTCAGTAGGTGTAAAATGATAATCTTACAGCTGGAAGTTTTGATAATCTGAGACCAAAAAATAAGGCTCAAAATCTGGTTCTCTTGCTGACTGATTGCTTCCTTCCAGTATTGTTGACTCCAGAGGGCGTTTGTTAAAATGACAATAATCAGTTGCAAAAAAAGACAAGTTTGGGTTATTCTTTAGAGGAAACTGAGCCTGTTGAAATTGTTTACAACAGGGCTTCAGTTCCGCTGTCTGAAAGTCTTCTCCTTTAGCAGGCTGGGTATCCTTTAATGTCTAAGGGAATTTTACAGGACTAGAGGAATTAGTTCAAGGGAAAGTTACTGTAACTTGAGGACTGACTGTCCCAGATCCGCCTGAGCTGTTGAAATAGAAGCTGCATGTGGCAGACCCAGTCCTGCAAGTCTCTGTTCTTGGTGGATGTTCATCCCTAAACGCGGGAGTTCTAGTGTGTTGTTGTGAGGCTAACGTACATTTTTATGATTATATGGCTGGTGTGAAAGTTGTTTTATGTAGGCAAGAAGTTAGCCAGTGGGAAAAAAAATAAAATACTCGTCTGTTTTACATCTAAAACTGCAAAAAATATGGTAGCACACATATTTAAATCAGTAGTTAAATTGTGTTAACCGACGAGTCTGGTGCCTAGAGTAAAAAACTCAAGCAATGAAAAGGTAATGAGATAAATGAAATTATTCTAATAGTAAAATAAAAAGCATTGTTGCTGTAGATAAGTAAAATTGCTTACTCTTTATATAGTGTAATTTTGAATAGTGTCCCCTCCATTCTTATTGATAACAAAACAAGTCTATTTTAGATACTACCAACTTCCCTCAGGTAATTTTAGGATGGTCTGTTAAACAAAGTTTCTTAATTTTCCTGTTTATTGCTTCCAAATGTAGGTAACAGCATTATTTTGGAAATAAATGCAGTTGGTGGAAGGATCCGCTGGATCTGAATATTTGGGGTAATGGGTACACAGAGTTGTGTTATCTTTATTTCATTCAGAGTGGTGTATGGCTTCAGATTCCTGTAATATTTTGATGTGTAGTCGGATTTCTGAGAAACACAAATTGATTTGGAGAGGTTTCAGAAAACATTCATTCAGTAGCCATTTCTTTGGCTTCTTTTTCAGGATGTGTTTTTCTAGTCTTGGGAAATTTGCCTGGCACCAGGTAGATGAACTGTCTGAGACATGGTGCCGTGGGTAGAGGGGAAGGCAGGTAGCTGTGTGTGTGGCTGACTGCTGTCACGCTTCAGCTGCGGCTTACACTTCTCCTAAGCAAGGTCAGTAGACTGAACCTGAGGCAGGTGTTTCGTAGCTGCCTGCTCAGTTCACAGTGGCAGCTGTGAGGCTTTCTGGGGCTTGGGCAAATTTGCTTGGCTGTTTGGCAGAGCTGTGAGCAGAAACAAGGACACCGAAGCTGTCTGTGTGTGAGATACTCTTATCTTTCACCCATGCTGAATTTTCCAAGTGCTGTGTGTTCGACTCAGATACCTGATACTGATCATTCTTCAGCTTGCTCCATTACCGAGTTTAAGGTGAGCATCATGAAGAAACAAGATCTCCGTATTGATGGTATTTTGGACTTAAAAGTGGTGTTTGAGTTTTAATCCTCAAATAGTTTTCTGAAATGGCATGGTTTAATAAAGCAGATTCACTATAAAGGTTTCTATTGCCTAACTGTACTTTAAGTGATATCTCCAGTGGTGCACACTCCTATTCAACTGGCCCGTATATTCCTATGGGTAAGAGTTAAAAAAAGAGCAGTTTGGCAAAACCTTGTGTTACTAGTTGATGGTTGTAGAACCTGAGGAGCGGTAGCAAACTTGACTAACAGCTGAATCATAACAGTAGTTGATTACCTGCCTGGAAGATTGCCTTGTTTGTCTCTGGTTTTATTGGCACTGCTGGTACCTTACCCTTAAAGAGAGAGTCATCTTCTGCAATAGGCCCTTTTTTGTTCAGTTGAAAACAGGAATAAGTGATCAAAGTATCTGGAGTTATAAACTAGGTAAAATTACACTTCAGCGCTGCCACTGTCATAGCCACATTTCTGGTCACTTTGCTAAATTACAGTGGTTAAGAACTGCTGTTAACCACACATACTCTAAAGGTGTTTATATTGCCTGGATTTTTTTCTTCATTTTCAAAAGATCTAACCTTGGTCTGTGTTTGTTGGCTGGATTTGATGAAGTATGATGATTTCCAGTCTCTAGTCCCAAGCGCTACGGCTCTGTATGCTTTTTTTAAAAATTATGATTGATTAGATCTCTTAAAACTTATTCTTATAAAGTCAGCACCTTTGAATAAGGGAACATCTTACATGTATCTTCTAAGGAACAGACTAGACTGCCAATCTGGCAGCAATATCTCAGAGCAGTACCTTTTAAATGTATGCTATTGACAAGCTCCCAATGTGGTCTGACAAATTTATTCTTCTTTGTGGCAGATGGGTAATTTTTATGAGCAGAGGAATTACTTAGGACACCTTGTTGGCTGCTGTCTTCTCCTCTGTAGTCATCTGCTCTATAATTTATTTTTTCTCCATGTACCTGTGTGTATATCTTCATACACAGCAGCCATCATTCTCCAGCAGAACCCATCCTGCTTGAATATATTAGAGTTCAGATGTTTTTCCCACTTCAGTTTCTTGTGCTGAGCCCTATCTTTTTTTTCAGAAACCTGTGAAGGCAAATCTTTTGGTGTGAACTTAGTGGTTGGTCTTTATCAGGCAGTGATGTGTTTAGTTTTCCTGCCTTGTTTTTTCAAGGAAGCTGTTAAGGCTTCCTCATGCAAATTTGGGGTTTAATTAAGTTTGCTTGTACACAGTTTCACAGATTTGAGTAAAATCAAGGCATATGGGAACACAGACGCAGGAGCTGACTTACAGTATTTGTACCTAACGCTTATCTTTGTGTACTTAGACAGGTGATTTTTATTTGTTTATTTTTTAAACAACTGTTTGGTAATTGAGCCTTGTTAAGTTTCAGCAAGTGCAACTGATAGGTGACCGAAAGCTTGGTTTGCCTGTGTAAGCTTTAGGCCTGATAATAGGTTTGTCTATTCTGAGTCAAGATTTGGAGTCACTGTGAAGGGATGAGTGCAGTGCCATCCCATACACTCACCTTTACGGGAGGAAGTGTTGAAAATGCTGCCCAGGCAGCCCTTGGGAGTGGTTTGCACCTGGCTGGTGCTGCCGGTGCCATGCTGCGTCCTGCTGTGAGACTGATCACCTGGGTTTAGCAGAAGGGATCTTTGAGCCTAACATGTTAAACAAGGGGAAAATCGATCCCTTTTGGCTCCTGTTTGTCCTCTGACAACCCTTCACAGTCCTGTGCACTTTGTACATGTCGGAGGCCATTGTTGTTTGAGGGTTTGCACAACATTCTTGGCCTGATTCTTCCTATTCCGTGTACACTGGGAGGAGGAATGTGGTGGCAGCAATTCCGTTAAAGCTTCTGGTGCTGACAGGGGTAATTCTGTCTCTAATGATACATCCAAAAAGCCAGGTGTTAGTTTACTTCTACCAACAAAACACCACTTAATTAGGATAGCTCGTTTCTTCCGGAGCAGAGGACTTCTTGCACCGTAAGCTCTTTCTCTTGCCTGTACCAGTAAAGACATGCCTGCTTCTTAGTATGGAAGCAAACCCAGTGGAATGACACTTGCCTCCTTTGACAGCTGTACTTGTTTTTTGAGTAAATTAGTAGGTTTGAAATGCTGAAGTGGCATTACTTATTGATTGGGCATGGAATGGCTCTCAATCTACTTGAAGGCCACCCTGGTTTGCAATATAAATACTAAAGTATATGCATGTAGCATTTTTAAAGTTTGCTTCATTTTTTCTTTAATATGTGTTTTTTAATATGCAGCTTTAGGAAAGGGGTTGATTAAATTTTAATGAAAAGAGTAGGAAGAGTCACCACCTCTCTCTGTGTAAATGAAGGTGTCTTTTCTGTTGTTCACTGTGAATTACAGTCATTATATACTTTTAGCCTTACGGCCTTGTTTTAGTAATAAGTGCTTTTTAGCCATAGTAAGTACTTAATATATAAAACATCTAATTTAGATAATACTTACATTTTGTTAGCAAATTCAGGTTCAGGAGACACAGGTTCACAACTAAAAATCAAAAGACCAAGTTATAATTAAAGGAGCTTCTGCATACAAAGTTAGCTACTTAATGTAATACTGATAAAGGGCATTGATATATGTTTACAGGACAGTCCCTTCTGGCCAGCTGAGCTGTGGAGTGAGTAGTTGGTGGATGTGAGGTCATCATTGTGAAGGAACATGCTGTGTTCACCCATGTTGGCTAATTTGGGGTTTTACTCTTTTACTGTAAGAAAGAGCAGGGTTGGCTGGTGATATGTGTTGGGTGGGTTAAGAGCTCTAGCCCAGAATATTCTGTTATTTTCTCCTTCAGGGCTAATGATTCAGAGTTCTCTGTTCGTGGAGCATGTGAATAGAGCTGTGGAGGGTGGGGTAAATCTGTATTTACATTTTTCAGTCATTTGTAAAGTATCAAATGGCAAGAATGACTTTGCCTTAAAGGCGAGCAAACATGAGCAGGTTTCAAGTATGAAGGAGCTTGAATTGTATCTGTTGACACAGTTTTCATTCCATTTCTTGCATCTGGATGATAGAAGTCTCTTCCCTTGTTTTCCTGAAGGGAGCAGGGGTGTACTTGGCAGTGGAGCAGTGACCAAGAGGCAAAGCCTTTGTGTTCCTCTGCAGGAAATACGTTGTTTCACCAGTGTGGTTTCTTGTTTGTTCATCTACCTGTTGTTTCTTTTCTTTTTCCTGCTTCTTGAGCATGGGAGGTGGGTAGGAATTTTGGGTGCATAAGGAGAAGTGGGAACAAAGTAAAGGGATGGATGGGAAATTCTGATTTTACTGGTGCAGGGATCAGCTACTCTGCAGGTACCTATATATTGCATCAACCATTGATCTGTAACCTGAGCCAGTGTGGGTTGAAAATGGTCACTGCAAACCAGTATATTCACCTTGTAATTTTTGAACTCAATCAATATGATTGTTTAACTCTACATTGATCAAAAATTGATTGTTTTGAGAGCTACCAGCTTTTTCAGGCACTTCCTAATTGCTTCAATTCTAGAAAGCTGTCCAGTTCATAGGATATTAATAGGCTATTAATGAAGTTTATGAGCCGTGTTATTTAAGAAGTCTGTGTAGACAAACAGAAGAGTTTTCAATTTAATCAAATGGAGAGCTAATTTGGGAAGAGGTACAGCTATATTAACTTTTTTCTTTTTTTTTTCCTTGTGTAGCTATTGGCGAATATGAAGAGCTTAGAGCAGAAAATAAGAAAACGAAAGAAGAGGTTTGTATATATTGATTATTCATTTAATACTAAAATGCTAAATACCAGAATACTGTATCAACTGTGGCAGGTTGTTGACTGCTTTTTTGAGTTCACCGTTTCTTACTAATAATAAGTATTACTTGTACCTATGTTTTAAGGAGCAATGAATGCAACTCTCACAACTATTCCAGCTGTCCCATTCCAGAAAACTTCCTGTAATTTTATTTTAAGTGATTGCTGCTTTACCAAGTTTGCCTGTGATTACAGTGTGAGCATAGACCAAGTCACGTGTTTAGATAAAATTGTTTCTCTTTGATCTAAGTCTTGTTTTATTACAACTTCATTTGCACAGGGGACTTAATCACTGAAAAGAAAAAAAGAGAACGACTTCCCTCAGCCAGCCCTTTTGAACATTCAGAATGTAGGAATAAGATTCCCGAAGGTAGTGAAGAATGCAGGGGAGTCGGTGCTACACTGTATTGTAAACAAAAGTCTCCTTTCTCCAGTGTGAGTGAGCTGAAGATGTAAGAAACCTGTTAGTTTTCAAATCCCTGTTAGCTGCCATGACACATGGGTTTAATTCAGCTTCTTCTGAAGTCAATTTGGAAAGGTCATTTTTAGTTACAAATGTTGCAATTCAAGGCTGTATTGAGAAGACCTTGTCCTTAACTCTTTTCTTCTTATTAAAGAAAATTTGAAACTTATGTTGACTTATGATTCCGCAAGGATTATGTGTATTTCCACTGAGGCATGTTGTGCTTCATTCCCTCCTATCCTCTGACCTCCTTGTCCTTTTGACTTTGCTTGTTGCTGCATTCATGTTCTGCTGTCCTTCACCAAAGTCTCGGATATCTCAAGAAGTCTGTTCTCTGTCTTTGCTGTTTGGAAGAAGTGCTCAGGAGAAAATGAGACTAAAACTGAGTTAGACCAAGATTCCATCCAGCCCAGAATGCTGTCTCTGACAGTGGAAAGGGAGGCGTGTAGGAGCATGTTTAACACCTGGGCAGGTTTCTCTTGCAGTCTTCAAACCGTTTGCAGCCTGGGAGGTTCCTCAGCTGGAAGTGATTTCAGCATCCTGCCCTCCACTGCTCTCTTCCTTTAGTTTGTCCCATGCTGGCTGTTGGTTTCTGTCACATGTGGGGAGTGCCATGCCAGAACACATGTACACCCCATGAAAAACAGGGTCCCCAGCTTTGCTCTGCACCCAGGTCATACGAGCTTTGGTGTTTCTTCAGCAAAGCTTTGTTTAGCTGAGGAAGGGAGGAATGGGGAGACTTTCCCTGAGCTACATCTTTATTTAAATTTTCTTTCTTCGAAGGGAATTTCAATGAAAAATTTTATTTCTGAAATTGAGATGGAATGAGATGTTCTGAGGTTGTTTCTTCCATTCTGCTCTTCTTACCTCCTTGCTCCACTCTCTCACAAGACTTCTTTCCTGCAGCTGCATATCTCTAGCCACTCCTGTGTCTCCTGTGTGTTTCATCTGGAGGCTGCTGTGAACTTTTTCAGAATACTTGCATAATACTCAAAAATCCTCCAAGCCTGAGCACATGGGGATTACATTCCCAGCTGAGCAAATCAGTTAAACACGTGCTCAGGGCTGGATTTTCAGTTGTTACGCAAGTTTTCTCCATCCAAAAACTCCATCCTGCAAATCTGTGTGCTTGCCTAAGCAGTCATGGTTCATTGTTTAAGTGCTTGGGCTCAAGTGGTTAAATGTGAGGCCCTAAGTGCATTTCTTCCACAAAAAAAAAAAAGAATCTACTGATAGAGAGTTCGTGGTTATATTTGCTTCCAGTGCCAGTACTGGAAGAAACTATTCCTTGTGTTATGGGCCTGATCCTAAAAGGTCCTTAGCATCTCTTGCCCTGTATCTTAGTTTGTGCTTTGCAGGATCAAACCTGCTACTGGAAAAATGTAGCACAGACTTCCTTTGCCCGTGGGTCTGGGAAGTTGTGGGTGACTGCTGTTCCAGTTTCTGCCACTGTCTGTCCCTGTGAATGTCAGCACATGGCTTCCTCTGTATCAACTGTGGTCGCGTAATTGCGTGGACAGGAGAATGAGAAGTTAATTTTTTTAGCAGGTGACTTGCAGACTGTGTCTGCAAAGTACCACAGAGGAATTAAATAGCAGCCTGTGTGTATGTGCTTTTGATACACTTGGTGGAATACTTTTCTAAGTCACTACTATACTTGTATGGCTCTGAAAGATGAGCTGTGCATGCAGAAATTATCCTAGTTTCCATTAGACACAGGGAACTTGGTGGATAATGGGCTGCTAACTTAAGATATAATTTTAATTTTTGAAAATTTATTCTCTTTGTTCCATATTTTTTCTTAAAATTAGAAAGTAAATTGGCTTTTACGTGGGTTACTTTGTTCAAAGCACTGCTGCTTTAAAGGGATGCTAATACCCCCAAAAATTCAGGAGCAAAATACAAGATCTTTGATCCACGGTGTCTCTTCCTCATTGCCTTGCAAAACTCCACACTGGTGGAGCCTCTGACGACATTTCCCCAGACTTTTTTTGTTAATGTTTTTAAATACTTTCAGAAACAATGGAGCCAAAATTATATTGGCAGATCATGTCTCTTAGGTCACCTTTTTTTATTGATGCAGCCAACAAAGCATTCATACCAGCCCCCCAAAAATGGATAGCTAACGTTCAGCTGCACACAAATGTGGGTAACTTAATATGTAATTCTGACATATTCAGAGTCAGATCATGAATAAATATTTGACTACTTGCTAATCAGACAGAAATGACTCTGAACGCTGGTTTTGACAGTGTTTTGTCATGCTGCCAGTAGGGGAAAAAAAAAGCAAGACAGCTATCCAAAACAGTAGGTGTAATACTGTATTTCTGACACATCATTCATGGTGTTTGCTCTGTTAAAGCACGTGTATGGAGTGGATTATATGTTTTGTCACCAAGTGGGAATGGGGAAGGGATTCTGCCTTGATGACATGCTCATTGTTTCTGCAAGTGGAGTATTGCAAATGTCGTTGGATACTTTTGAGCACTGCAGCAAACTCACAATTTTAGAGTAAGCATTAAATCTGCATACATTTCACAGGCTGTGTAAATGGCAAAGAATTGTGTCTTGTGTTGCTTAGCAATGGTTTAATTGACTATATGACTACTACGGGAACTTCTTGCATCTTAATATCTGGACTGAACAATCTCCCTGTTGTTTTTGCCCTTTGAAGGCCTTTTACTGAAGTCTGTAGGAGCTTATGTGCAAAATAGTTGGCAAAAAAGAAGCCTGTTAGTAGTGAATAGACAAGAAACTAGAAATTAAAGTATTGCCTTATATATTGGGTACCTAGAAGGCAAAAATCTGAAAGGAGTGGGATCGACAGATCTTCTGAACTTGTGCCTGCAAAGATGAAGAATATATGGAGCTATTCACAAAATTAATTTTGGCAACTGGACTGTTAATTCCTAAAAATACAGATGCAGTGTATTTCTACTGCTAAGAGATTGTCATTGACTCCTGTAGCCAGTTCAGGACTGCAATATTGTCTGTTTATTTTGTTGTTTTTTGTTAAAGTGAGATAATAGTGGTATGAATATTAGATTACTAATACTAGAGATATTAAACAAAATAGAGTAAATGCTTATTTTACTTTGCAGAGAAGCTGGAATTCTTAATTAAGTTAACAACAGAAAATTGACTAGCAATCCAGGAGTTACAAACTTTTTTATTTTTATTCAAGTGTACTCTTTAGTTTGGAGTAATCCCTTACTGACAAGGGGAAGCTTAGTAAATACATGGAAACTTTCTCCTCAGCGGTTGCATGTGCTTGAATGTGGAAAGTGTACAGTAGATTTTACAGTAATGTTATGCTATTTGCCTTTTAATATTTAGGAATAGTGATACTTCTGTCCATTAATGATTCTATTGTGTGTGCTTCAAATTGCTTTTTTGAAAATTGAGATGGTTATGAACTTTTAAGACTTCTGTGGAGCATTTTATGAGCGGCTCATAGTTCTAAATTTTGATTTTTAAACTTTTCAGTTTTAAAGGCAAGGTCAATTTATTTTAAAGGGGCACAGTGTTTTTTATTCTGAAACATAGTTTATAGGCTTTTTATTTTTGTGTAAATTTCAAATTTGAAACTGTTTAAGTAGTTAAAGAAAAATCTCAAATTTGTCTAATTCTTAGAAGATAAACTAGGGTATTGTTTTGGAAGGACCTGTAACAGCATTGCTCGCATGGCTCTGATTGCAAAACAGAAGGCAAAGTGCTTTCCATTGATCATTTCAGCAAGGGCAGCAATCTCCTGCTCTCCTTTTCTTCCTTCTCTTTCATTCTGAAGCACAGGAGCAGCAAAAGGAAGGTATTGAGAAAGCTGCAACTGGGAGCAGGAATTGCTCTGCAGAGACCCAAGCCTAGAGACCCTGATTGTGCAGAGAAATGTCGCAGTTATGAGGAGAATAGTCAGCTTGCCGTGGTCCAAATGGAGCTCTCTCTGCAAATAGCACTCGAGGTGAAGTGGAATAGGTCACTTAACTTCCCCTTTCTCTGCTCAGGGAGCGCTGCTACGCCTTACAGCGTGCTGCCTGGAGCATTTTAAAAGGAGTTTTTCCTGTCGTTGGGAAAAGGGAGTGTGCTATGTCCTCTGCATCAAGGTTTCCCTCAGCAGGAAAGTTGTTGACTTCCACAGGCAACAGATGAGATCCTTAAAATGCTAATGTTCCTGGGTTTTAGACTGAGCACTAAAGGCGTTTACTCACTTAATGTGCAGTGGGCTGAAAGCTCGCAGTGTGCAGAAAAATCCGTGGGTGAAGTATGTCAGTGTGGCCCCAGCGTCTTTCTTGGGAAATAGGAGGGGGCAGCAGCTCACACCAATTCCCCTTTTGCGGCAGAACTGTGCTCTGCAGAGCAGCCAGAAACACTCTGCATCTTTCACTGCCTTCTGTCTGCTCTTAGACTGCACTTCTGCCACGAAGGTAACACAAAATTTTGCTGAGGAAACGGAGGGAGGGCAGCGAGCAGCAAGATTTATGCACAGATTTCCCTTCCTCACGTCTCCCGTGCGAGATTCCCGTAGCAGGTTCTTTGTTAACAGGGCCCCAGGAAACGGTGAGTCCTCGTCCGGCGCCGCTTGCTGAGCACGTCTTTGCTCCTTGTGCAGCTCTGCCTGGTTTCACAGTCCTTACAGCAGCTGGTGACTGACCTGTCCCCTGCTCAGCCCCTGTCCCTTGAAGCCTCCTCACCCCAGTGCCACGAGAAGAGAGATTGCTTGTTGAGTGCAGCTGCTTTTGCTCCACAGACAGCCATCAGCTGCCCCAAGGCAGCACCGGTGGCATCCTCGCCTTGCCCAAGAGCAGATCCTTCTTTGGGTCTCGTCCAAGGTCCTCTGTCGCTGATAGAAGAGTTCTCTTGAATTTGGCTGCCTTTGAATCAGACTCTCCCCCTTCTTGTTGCTTAACAGCAGGCTCCTTTCCCAGCTAACTCAAAGTGGCTTCTCATGTGGAAAAACTGAAAATCGAGCAAAATCATTTCAGGGCTGTTGTTTTTTTTTTTTCTCCAGTTCTGTTCCAGTGGCCAGCATCCTTGTAATTGAAGTTGCACTGTAACGAGCTCGGTCACACAGATCTCTTCCAGAAGTTAACTCATGGTCTTGGGTTGATTTATTGCTGTGAACATGCCCAGCCGCATGTGAGGAAGGATGTGTGTGTAAGGCACCTTGTGTGCCAGTCATACTTCCCCCTGGGTCATGTGGTTTTCACACTGTGGTTAATCACTGACTGTGTGTCTTGTGAATTTTACTCATTTCTTTGAGTTCTTTCATTTACTTACAGAATGGGTTTTCTTAGAGAACTCTATTTAACATCTGTTTTATTCTTTCTTTTTGAAGAAACCATTCCATCATAAGATCAGTGATTGCAGGCCTGTGTAGTGTTAGCAATAACCACAAAATTAATAAAACCGGGGTGATGGGAACTCCTTAAAGCATGAAATGAGTGTCTTTCACTCTACAAAGCTGAAACTTCGCTCATGATATAATGAAACTAAACAGCGTGTCCCTGATGATTGACTTTGAGGTTTTCCTTGCACATGGTAGGTATAGAAATGTAGGCCTCTTTTCTGAGTCTATTTGTGTTAAAGAAACTAGACTTAAAGCCTATTTTTGACATGCAGACTATTGCTTTTACTGTTGGTGTAGCATGGATAACTGTTTATATCAGTTTTGAATAATGTGTCTCTTTAAAATATTTTCAGAGTAGCTCTGAATCAGAACCTAAATCAAGTACAGCGTGCCAGTTTGGTTAGGAAATACTCTGAGTAATGAATTTTTTATGCATAATTTCCATCGATCTTACATGGCTGAAAGGAAAAAGAAATGCTTTGATAGGCTTCTGTACATTATTGTGCTGGCAATTGATCTTGGTTGATTTTACATGTTGTGACTGACTGCTAATTAAATAACTGGGATCAGTGTTTCATTTCAATTTTCCCTTCTCCTACAGTGTGACAAAATCAAGCAAGAACGAGATGAGGCTGTCAAAAAGCTGGAGGAGCTTCAGAAAAGTAAGCCGGGATTTTCTTGATGTAGATAATTATGAACAGAGTTCTGCACACTCTACAGCAGTGTTATGAATTATGACATTCAGGTCCACTCGCTGTTTCTCCTTCCAAGCTGTGTTTAAGGAGCTGATCCAGTGAGACTTTGCCCATAGTCACAATAAATGCTGTTACAGCATTTGTGCTCTCTGGCACAGGTAGTCTTTCTCAAGATGCAAAGTGGTGAAATTCAGTGGTGCAAATGTGGCTGCATCTCACCTGGATTCTGCAAGTGACTTTTGGAAGGATGCCTGCTTGAAGTGAGTGGGATTTGATACTGTTGCTGAGATTCCTAATAATAATAATGGCAATTTTTTTCATGAAGGAGTAATAGTACTTTCAGCATAGACACACCAGGAAAGGTTTTTAGGACGAACTGCTCTCACACCGTAAGTTTTTAGAGCGAGTTCTATCTCTCATCTGGGCTGTGAGAATGTCAATATTCAGTTTTACACTTTTATGGTAATGGTTCTATTGAAACCGTATGGTGTCTGGAAGCAACAAAGCACATCTAATGGGAGTGGAAGTATCCTAGTGGAATAGCTCCTTAGAAGAGACAATTACAATGGGATTGTGGTCTGTTATGTCTGGTTTGTGCCAGTACAGTGAACTGCACGACGAAGCATCAGAAATGTGGATGAAGTTAATGCAGGAGAAGGAAATCACATGGTTTGTACTTTTGTGTGACTGTGTTAATAGAGGAATTTGCTCACTTCTGTTTTATAATAGTTAGTGTGATACAATTATGGAAAATAATCTGAAATCAACAGGAATTGTCTACTGCCTTGAATGATCTTAGGTAACTGTTCTGTGAAGCAAGAATGTTCTCTTAGAAGTATAATTTCTCTGGAAAAACGGCTGCCTGTTTTGTTTTTGTTATGATATGAGGAATACTGGAGTGTGGCAGAAAATGTCAAGTAGTTAAGACTTAAAATTTGAGGTAATACTTGATGTTGTAAGATTTTATAGGTTTCTTTTATCTTCCTTTCACATTTTTAAAGGACATACCTTGTAAACATAGTGATAAAATGCCAGGAATATTAGGATTTTAAAGCAATAATAGAGCCCATTATTTAAACGACAATATAAAAGGCAATTATATTGATGAAGAGCTACATTGGCTTTGTGTCTGTGAATAAACTTGGCCTGTACTCAGCTTCTATTTGTTCTCCTGGCATAAACACATATTGTGTGTGATTCCAGTTTAATGGGGCCCCGTTTGTATGCCAAGCAGCTGCATTTTAGGCCCTATTGCGTGATTTCATAGCTCTCTGAAAATTGGTTCTATTGAGCACAAGAGATAGAAGGTGGTGGTGGGGGGGAAAGCTTCAACACACAATCATTTCTTTTCAATTGGAGCCAGCAAGGTTGATGACAACATGACCATTGTGTTATAATGATAAGACCACTAAGGATCTGTACCTCTCATCAAGGCTTTCACACAACAGCAGATACAATTTAATTCACTGCTCTGTCAGCAGTGCTGATACCATTATGCCGTCTGTCTCCACAGTTATAATCACTGTCCTCCGAGAAATGCAGTTGAAATGATCTTGAGCAGTCAAAGAAACTCTCAATTAAGGCTGCCACTTCCAATGTGTCAGATTGTGTCTTATGCACTTGGTACAATTTTCACTTCCAATCCTGTTTATTTACAATGTCTACCAGTAATTATGCTTAACATGTCATTTAGTGAGGGTGCCCCTGCCAAGGAGATTGTTGGGTGCTGCAGTACCATTGAGGGGGAGTTTCTCGCAGTCAATGCCATCAGCGGCTTTTAGTCCCTGATGGGATGCAGTAGTAATGTTGATAATGCAAGTATCGTGCTCATCAAGTCATAATTAGATGCCACTCAAATGTGCCACTTGTAATAACAGTGTTGATTCATGTTTTCTCGGTGACTGCAACTACTAATTAGTTAAGTGGTTTTTGGTTGGCCTGCATTTGCTGCGGATTATTATTACCTCTGAAAAAAACTGTCAAGGTTAGAGATGTTTCAGGCCACTTAGTGCTTCTTTATGAATATTAATATTGACATAATAAGAACTTTGGACAGACTTAGGAAATAATATATTTTTTGTATTTAATTTGGAAAGACTTTTTTCCCCTGAGTTAATCATAATTGCAGGTTAATTAAGTTTAAATGAACCAAGAGTAATCCCTAGTTCTGCCATGAGAGCCCGATCCTTGTTTCCTAACTTTAGCCTTGCTTGAGGCCATCAGATTCCTGTCTGTAAAATGGGAGCAGCTCTCTATCTCCACTGCTCCCTCATCCAGCCCAAAGCATCTCATTGCTCAGAGCTCCCAGGGCTCAGTAGAATAAAACCAGAAGAGAGAGGGGCAGGTACTACCTGAACCTTTTCCTCTCTCAAATTAAATGTAGCGGCTGTTATGGCACACTTGGAGCAGATAATTTCTCCATAGTCAGGAGAAACGGAAATAAAGTGACAACCAAAGAAGGAGGTCTGGTTGCTCTGCTGGTAGAAGTGACTATAGTTCTTAGACCAAGATTTACCAATAAACTGCCCTGCCTTTTCTTTTTTGTGGATTTTGTGTCCTTCATGCAGCTACTCAGAAAAACCAATGTATTGCTGGTTTCCTCTGGTAACAAGGAAAGCTTAATAATGAAAACTTCAGTTGATACTAAGTATAAAGCTGCATAGATAACATTTGTTAATGGCCTTCTTTTTCCTATCCTGAAGTTCTGTTTTGTAGTCATTAAGATGTCCTCTGAATATCAAAGAGGGTTTAAATATCTCTCTTCAGTCTTTAGTCAAAACTCTTGGAAGAGCGCAAGGGGGATTTTCTACCCAGTGGTATAAAATCACTAGGTTTTAAAGCTTATCTTGATGAAAAGGAAAGGAAATACTAGAAAAAAATTCCTCTGTATTTATGCTATATTTTCCAGCCTTGTTCCTTCTGCAAAGTATTGTTCAGCTGCAAGTAGTTCCTTTCTGTGCGTTGAAGTCCTGACACTGGGCTGAGAAGGAATCTGTGCCATGCAATGACTTGCAGAATTAGGGTCCAGGCTGCTGCTTAGGATGGGTGAGAGCGCCAGGAGCCCAGGGGGAATTGCATCAATGAGCCCGAGAAATGGAAAACTGTTCTTGGGTTTTCTGCTTTGCTCCCCTGTGCAACCTTAAACCTGTCCCTTAGAAAGACCTATCACATCACCAAAGTACAAAGTACATATGTACTGCTGGAAGGTGAATGGAATTGCAAGCCAAAATGTATCTGTACTTTCAAATTTTTTCTGATTCACATTGGTCTCCTATGTTACAAAACAAGATTTGTTCCAGAACTTTTTGGTCACTCCTTTGACAGAGTGACACGTACCCCCAGTTGCAGTAGGGATTCTGTAACTGCAGAAGACAGATGTGTTTCTTGCTCCTCCAGCTGTGACATCAAATGTAGTAGCACAGCTGTGCATTGCAGATGCAGTCAGACAGCCCAGTCGTGGCCCTGGTCTCAGGGAAGATTTTGTGTGTGTTGGAATCTGTGTTGTGAACAGTGAAGGTAGGTGAGACCATGGTGCTTATTTTAGGGCCTGCTCAAGCACAGAGAGACTTCAGATAAGGAAACAGACCAGAAAGTGAAAAGAAACTTTGAAATACATCTGAGTTAATCTTGCTGTTTAAAAATACAGAGGTTCCAGTCTTCTGAAAATGTCATGATGGCAATCTTAAGGGATTATCCTAAAGGTCTCATTCTGATTCCTGAAGTGTTAGTGAGAGAAGGATGATGAATGAGGATGGTCAAGGAGGCTCCTGCTGTCTTCTGCTTCCATAAGTTTGTTGCCCCTCCAATGCAGCAAACATGGCTTGAGAGAGCTGCTTAAAGGAACAACCCAAATATTCAATGCTCAAAACCATTCCTGTCTGTGGAGATTATCTAAGTATGTACTTCCCTGTGTTTGAAATACTTACAATGAAAGTTAGCAAAAGAAGATGTACTATTTCTGATCATGGGAGGAATGTGTCAATCTCAGGAAAATACTGACTAATTTTTGAACTCTTCCCTTAGTTTCTCACATGGTTATTGAGGAAGTAAACTGTATTCAGAACGATCTTGAAATTGAGAAGACGTGCCGTGAAAGTGCTGAGGCTTTGGCTTCTAAGGTGAGAAGAAGGATGGTGGTGGTTTTTCTGATCTATTTATTCACTTGTTTATCTATTTATTTATTCGAAACTTGAGATTGTATGCATGACCCTTACGTGTTTCTGTATAATCTTGTGGAGCTGTGAAAAAATTTGGAAGTGGCATAATAATAAAAGCCAGATGCGAGGTGCAAAATACCATTCCTGCCTTTAAAAAAAAAAGGTACCTGTTTTAACGTAGTTTCTATTTTCATGGACTAGCATCCTGATCTCTAGTTTTCATATGCATTTAGGTTAAATGGAAAATAAGTTTTAGAACTCCTCTGTGTGAAAACAATAATGAGCATTTCAGTGTCTAAATCAAATGGAAAAAGTCAACCACTGCATTACATTTCAGGTGATTGTTTATGAAAGCAAAGCGAGGGCAGGGGAAAGGTGACCTCCACTGCTCTGTTGATTGCGTCTAGTCTGATGAATTTAGCAAGTGTGTAATTTTCTATATTCCATCTCATCAGAAGTGCATTATTATTAAAGAATGTTTTTATCTCTCTTATATATTTTTGGTTGTGTAAAATGCATCTGAGCCACTTCATCAGAAAATGGATTACAGCAATTTTGAACCAAATTTCATTAGCTATGCTGACTGCCTTTTTTTTTTCTTTTTTTTTTTTCCCTCCCTCCCCATTCCCTGCCCAAAGTACATCCTTAGATATGGTAAAAATCACACCAGCAAGAAATCACTTTAATTTAGATGCATTAGCAATGTACTTTCTGGAGGTATTTACTTAATTGTTTGCATAATGACACTATATTAGAATTCATAAGATAGACAATCAGCATATAAGTAAGAAAATGAACACATTTATGCAACTTGTCTTCTTCTCTGCACTTCCCCTGTAATGCACGCACAAGGGCAGTTCAAAGACTCGCTTTGCTCCGTGGGGCTGTGTGTTGCTGTGAGCTGACTGCACCATGTTGGGCTCCCCACATCACTCTCCCCACTTGCTCACTTCCATTCTTTGGGAGTGAGATGAAGAAATTCTTGAGTAAATCTCTCGCAGTTGAAGGGCTGAGGATGAGGGGGATCAGAGATGATGGCTCAGGTGGAAATTCAGGGTCAGATGAACTGTACAGTGTATGTTTTCTTTGAAGCTACATATTGGACTTCTGAAGTCCGTGTGGTCTTTGCCGTGTAGCGTGTCATTAGTAGAAAATGGAGTCTCATTCCTGAACGTGAGCACAGGCAATGCTTGGCTGGTAGGTGTGCAGTCACCCTGACATTACCTGAACACCCCTGAGGCTGTGCTGAGCTTGCAGAGAGCTGCTGCTGGGGAGTGTCTGGATGCAGAATGGTGAAAGAAATGACGAGAGTCAAACATTTGCAGTGACTCCTGTTCAGCTTTTCTTCATCAAGACAGAGGTGCCTTGCAGAATCTCTTCTGTACCATCCACCAAGCAGTCATGTGTTCAAGCTTCCAGCCCAAAGTGGTTTCTGACCTGTGGTCTGACCCATAAAGAATTGGTTCATGAGATGGCTTTCATCTTATATATGTTGACTCTACAGTAATAACTGAAAAGAATTTTGAGATAATTCTGTTGTGACTAGGAATATAGTAGTGGTAGTATTTGTAGTTTATAGGTGAAATAGGGCATAGGAGAAGGGAAGAATTTTTATTTAACCAATTGATACAGCTGGGAAAACCAGATGAGCTTTCAGGGGCACAAATTCTTCTTCAGGTCATTCAGTTGGGACTCCTGGTACATGTTTAAAGGTAGCTGAAGCAGCTATCACAAAGCATGTGTAGCATCAAGTCAGCTTAATAGTTGATTTGAACCTACACAGTATTTATTAAACAGATGTACCAGAGAGGAAAAAAGTGCATGGCTAAAGCATCATGTTGAATTCAAGCCTCTCAGAGGAGAAAGTGGATGAGCATCCCATCCTCAGACCAGTCTAATGTTGAATGGAACATTTAATCTAATGATACTTTTGTCTTCTTTGTTCGATAGATCTTTTAATGATAAAGGACAGAAAGCAGTTGACTTGCCCAGCAGCTTAAAGACAGACTAACTGGCTTCTTACTGTTTGCACTTCTCACCTTTCAGCTGAACAAAGAAAATAAAACCTTGAAAAGAATTAGTATGCTTTGCATGGCCAAACTGGGCCCAGAGATTATCACTGAAGAGATTAACATTGATGAGGATGAATCATCCACGGATCCAGAAGCTACCTCGGGATCATGCAGTTCTGTGCACTGTCAGCAGCAAATAAAAGGTGAGCGTTGTTGCTGATCCTACACCACCATGCGAGGCAGAAGTTGTCTTAAGAACAGCAGTATTGGTTTGGACCAGAGATTGGTCTGGTTCCAAGTCATGCTTCTGGGAGTGGTCAGAATCAAAGGATTTCCAGGAATGACTAAGAACATGGTGGGCTGGTAGTGTGTAACCTAAATGGTGGGGGATGTACAGCCTGCAGAGGAAGTTAAATGCTGTAGGAAAAGGAGATCTACCCAGCTAAGAGAGTTCAGTGCTACTGAGTCAGTAAAAGAAACATTTCCTAGGATGCTTAACAAAATAAAAGTTAACTAGAAGGACAAGGTCACCTTCAACTGCAATGTCATTATTTCAGAGCTTGTCAGACAGAACTCTCCATTTCTGTTTCCATTGTATACCTTCGTATGCAGAAACTTCATTCATGTTCCAGAGCTGTTGCCAAACAAGCATCTTAAAGAGGGGCTGTTGTACTGGATAAAACAGCAAAGCTGGAGAACATGGAAATATATTGATAAAACAGATCTGTGCTTTTTTTTAAAGAAATTTCTGGTTCTTTTTTGAAAGGCAGTTTATACTTCCATTGTCCAAAATCAGCCTTATTTATCATCCCTGTCGTGAAGTCATCCTGACTTTCTATATTGTTGTGTCATAGTATCCCAAAAGGGGAACGCCCACATCCTGGATTTTGTGACAAGAGGGATTAAGTGTTTAACTTCTTTAAAAAAAGGCTTTAATTTTTGGGGGTTTTTTTGATTGTAACTTAGTGTAGCGAATGATGTTTAAGTACAGCTTTTTTGAACTTCCAGTATGACCTTGTTAGTTGTTTTCTTTTTGAATGCAGCAGCCTCAGTGAAGTGGTACAGAGTATCACTGAGGAATAACAATGTGTGCTGTAAAAATGCTTGTGAAACAATCGCACGGAAGAAATAAGGTGTTACAGTACCCTTCTGTAATAAGAAGATTTATACTCTATAGATGTAGGAAAAGAGGCAGCAAATGGTGTGGTGCACACCATGCAACCCATCTGAATGGGAAATAGGACTTTGGAGTACCTCCTGCCTTTAGTGGAGAGAGGCGTCAAGAACGCATTTAGAGAGCAAACACTGGCTGCAGATCTGATGGGAGCATTGTCAGGAGGGCAGCAGGGTCCAATTAGAGAAATATTGTAGAAAGGCTCTGATGTGTCTGCTTTCTGTCTTGATGAACAATTCATTAAAGCATGAAAAGATGTATTTTGGTGATCTTCTAAGTCCTTTAGCCTTCTCACCATTCAAGAAAGTATTGGATTTTTCTTGGAATGATTTCTTCCTTCCCACCACTTTTCTGTAAGGGTACACAAATCAGGTAGTAAAATCTGAGGCTCTCTGTGGTATGTGGATGTGCCTTCTTCTCTGGATAGTGAGGTTGATATTTGTATTGTAAAACCAGAATTAATCCAAGTACCATAAATTTCAGGGAGGCTTTTTTTCTCCATTAATTTCTCGGAAGAGTACAAATCCATAAAATGGACAACGTGTATCAAGAATATTCTGGGATAACAGGTCTTTTTATTTACTTTAGAAAGTGTATGCCTTTAATTTAGAGGACAATAAATCTGAGGTTCCAGAACAGGGAGGGGCATGCTGGTGTAGAATGGACATTTTCAAGATGTGAGACCAAACAGAATGAATCCAACATGTCATCATCATCTGCAATTGATTAGCCACAATTTTGTCAACTCGTGGCTGGTATTCAATGAACAGCAGTGCTGTGAAATACTGGAAGCAGGTGGGGAATGAGAGCACTTACTGAAAGCTAATATATATCAATAAATTTTGATTTTTGTGGTGATTTTATGTTAACCTAAACCTTCATATATTATGTATGCAAACTGATCTCCTGTTAAGAAGTGATTATAATCAAATGTTTTATTCCATTGTGAATTTAATTTATTTCATATTTTAATAATTAAGGAACAAAAATTCTGAGGGGAAAATTACAAGCATTAGCTCTTCCATCAGTAAAGGTTATATTCTGACTCTGTTCACATAATGTTACAAAGACTATAAATTGGCAGCTGTTCAGGACAATTTCTTCAGTGAAAA
This sequence comes from Callaeas wilsoni, assembly GCA_013398955.1. Taxonomy (NCBI): domain Eukaryota; kingdom Metazoa; phylum Chordata; class Aves; order Passeriformes; family Callaeidae; genus Callaeas; species Callaeas wilsoni. Next base: position 56,848 of record VWPU01012061.1, on the reverse strand, counting down.
CCTCCCAAGTATTAGCTGCCTGTTGTTTTGTTTATTTCCCTTGTGACAAGAAGTCACGATCCAAAAAGAATTAAAGTGCATTAATTTGTTTTAAAGGATGCCTCTTAAAATTTGCTTTCTGCTGCCTCCATACCAGAGTGTCTGTGATGTGACAGTCTCCTGAGCAGGACTGAGGACGCTCTGTGATGGCAGGATTGGCCCTGTTATGGCAGGAAATGAATCATTCAAAATGCAAATAAAGACAGCAGGACTGAACAAGGAGCTTACCTCAACAGAGTAAATCTGAAACTGTGGCCCAGTTATAGATCTGTTACTTGACACTTATGCAAAGCTCATGAATTATTGAGGATGTTCCTTGATTACAACTGATGCTTGATACGTAGTTCAGGTGTTTCATACTTAACTATACTTGCATTGCCATGACATTTCCTTTGTTGTTGTTTTTTGAATAAAATGTATTCTTCATTTCCTTCCTCAAACCGTAGAGCTGCGAGATCAAATCGTATCTGTTCATGAGGAAAAGAAGACCTTGGCCATTGAACTGGAAAACCTGAGGTGCAAACTTGCAGAAGTAATTGAAGAAGTATGTATTGTAGCATGGAAGGCGAGACCATGTTAGCGTGGAGGCCGTACTTTCTGCAGCTTACCTTGCTAAAAACGCTCAGCTGTGAAGTTAATTGAATACTGGCTAATCTCGAGTCCTGCCAGTGATGGATCACTTAGGGCATGTCCCTGGAAGGGACCCTCTACGTCACAGCCCAGTCTGCCACTGTAGCTGGCACATGGCTTCTCCTTATCTGTTTGGTGTGTTCTACTGCCCATGTTACAGCTGTCACCTCCCCTCCTGACAGCCCCTCACCCATCACAGCCTACAGGGACTTTTTGGATTTCCTCAAACCCGTAGATGTGTAAGAAACACTTTTGTAGGACACGTAACTTAATCACTGGTGCTACTTCATTGAATATATCCCTAAGTTTAGCCATTGACAGTACCATGTCATGGTAATTAGACCTGCAAATTGGCTTTTCAAGCCAGCAGTGTTTCATTCCTGCTTGAAAACTGGGTGAGCCATGTACTGATGCAAATCAGGACTTAGTGGCTCTTCCTGTCTGTGCATCACTTGCATTCAGAAAGACACAGCTGACAGCACTTGGACAATAAACAGAGCCCAGGAAAAAGAAAAAAAGACAAACCAGGAGTCTGACTATATTAAAATGCAAACAGTCAAGTAACTTTTCAACCAGGTGCTATGGCACCTGATCCTGAAAGGTTCTGAAGATGTTATATTTGCAACTGCGACTGGAACGTGCCATGGGAGGATTAGTTCATAACCCTTTTATGACATTTGTTATAACATCTGTAAGGTGGAGTAAAACTGCTTGCCATCCCACTGGAAACCCTGCATCAAGCCAAACGTAGGAAACAGAGCTGCTGACAGCAGAATACTGCTTGCATTATGTATGTGCTGTATGCCTTATGCCACTAACTAAAATGCTCTTGATTTTGATGTGTTCTTTATACTTTTCTAGGTAAATAAGTTGAAAGAAGAAAAGGCTGTTTTGACAAGCGAAGTTCATAAGCAACAAAAGCTGTTGGAGAAATGTAACAGAGGTGTGTGGTCTCAGCAGGTTCTCTGAGAGTTTGCTACATCCTCTGCAGAAGCTTCAGAGCTTTTCTGTTGCAGTACAAAGAGCAGGTTACAGAACAGTGACTGTGGTCCAGATCTGACACTCGACCTTATTGCTGCAGGCACTGCATCAACTCATGGACTGTTCCAGACTCTCTGCACTCCAGGAAAATGTGGCAATGTAAATTGCAGGTGTTACATGAGAATTGGAAAACTTTTTCCTGTGTGGCACAAGTGGCAGACTAGGGCAGGGGCACAGTCCTTCACAGAGATGGAGTTTGAACCTTACTCTCCTCTTTTCCTAGGTCATTACACCAGTCTGCCTTTTAGTTGGGATGCAGCTTATAATTTTGAATGTCTAAAAACTTGGGAGCAACTTGTTTTATGTTCAGAGGATGATGAGAAAAAGGCAGGAGTGCAAGAACATGAGAAATATGATTTCCAAAATGAGAAATTTTCCTTTATCGGAAAGAGAAGAGAGGTAAAACCATGGCAGGGAAAAGTCTAAAAAGAAGTATGGCTTAGAAAAGGAAAGCTTTTGCTTAATGGAGATGAGTACTTCTACATGAGTAATAGTGGACCCCAAAGAAGTTTAGAGGAGAGGGAAAAGTTTTTGGTACCTTGGATTACTCTGCCCTTTCCTCTTGTAGATTACTAGGCCTTAAGAAACTAAAAATTGTTTAGTAAAAAGCCTCCTTGGGTATTTCCCATTTTCCTGAAGTGGAAGATAATGAGTCTGGCTGAGATATAGGGCATAACCTGTAAGCTTTCTCCAGGTTTCCATCTCTTAGCCCTTCCATGTGTCTGCATTGCTAAAGCCTATGACAAGCAGTACTTGAAGGCTCTTACAACACCAAACTTCAGAACAGTTGATTAAACAGATTAGCCTGAAGCTTTTGATGGGATAGTGTGGCAGATGAAAATTTTCTGAAACTTTTTCTTTTTTCTAAGCATTATCCAAAGAACAACCCCTAGTTTCACATTTGCCTGTTTTCCTGGAAGGAAGAGTTAAATTGAAGCAAGATTTTTTTTTTTGTATGCATGAAATGAGCTACTAAAGTATTCAATACCTCCTGTATCCTGTGTTTGTGTGGCACTGTGTTGGAGCTGTGCACTCAGTGCATTTCAGTCAGAGTTGATGAATTTATCGTAAGTCTTTCTAAGCATGTGGGTTGTTGGTTGGGTATTTTTTGTGCGTGTGGTTGGTTTTTGTTTGTTCATTTGATTTTTTAAGTTAGCATCATTTTGAGAGTCAGGTGGGCTGGGGTGTGTATCCCACTGTCTAAATTACCATTTACTGTACCTACCTTTAAAAACTGTTATGCTCATCTCCAAACCAGGTAAACAAATACAGATTCCTCCAGAATAACATAATCTTTGATAGATTGAGCAAAGCTCCTTTGAGGCAAAGAGAAGCAAAATAAGGTCTGTGCTACTTAATGCCTGTTACTGGAGATTCTGAGTCTGAACAGGAGAAGTGTTACTCTGTTCAGAAGATTAGTAATTGTGCATGTATGTGGTGAGGTTTAGGACAAATATTGCAAAGAAGACTGTGTATGGAAATGTGAAACTAGGTCATGCTGTCAGTCGGGGATTCATGGTGCTAGGGAATAGCAGCTTTTCTGGGTAAATCAAACAGTAGTTCTTCTTTTGATCTCTTCCACTTTTACTTCTGATCTTGTTTTATTCTTATAAACAGTGTCTATGCTGGCAGTAGAGGAATATGAAGAGCTTCATGAAAACTTTGAGCTGGAAAAGAACCTGCGGAAGAAAGCGGAGTCATTTGCACAAGAGGTGAGCAGTCAAGGGAAAGGGATCTTGTAAAATGATGACATTGCAAGTGGGCAAAACCTTAGCAGCTTAGATGACTTGATTTCAATTCCCAGCTGTCATCCAGCCCCACATGCTACTTAGGTAACATCCATATTTCATCCATAAAAATGAGTTTAGTGTTTCAACGAGCATTTATAAAGCACTTTGCAATTATTCATGCAGTCTTACCTATGTCCCCTTTCAAGGCAAGGCTTTAAATTTATCATGGGCTTAGTTTGCTACAACATCCCAGTGTGGAATACATAGGGTTGGATCTGGGAGGGATTAGCTGTCTTTCTAGTGATATAATTTGAAGGACTGTGTTTTTCCTGAAAAATATGTGGCCTCCTAAAAAAGGTGTTGCAAAAATACAGTGTCAGTTGAGGAACATATTTTGTAAGATTATATTGAAAGTACTTTTTGTAATTGACTAACAAACTGACAGACAACTTATGTGCAATGCCAAAGAAGTGCTAATTATTTGCAAACAAGTATTTCTTGAGTTTTGTCATTATTGAGTTGTTGCCTCTTGCAGAATATGAGCCCCTGTTGGTGCAGACTGTTGAAGCAGCTGTTCACTTGAAGGCTTTCTTTCCATAAAGTTCTCTTACCCAAAATGGAATCATTACAACAGTGAACTTCAGGCCTGCGTTATTCTTCCCTTTGTGTACCTGCTTGTCTTCCTTTGGTATTGTGCTGTTCAGAAGGGTTTTTAGAAACGTTTTTAAAATACATGACAACGTGACAACAAAGGCATTGCTGATTAGTGTTTGGAGAACCAATATTTAAAATTACTTTAAAAACCTGTTACCATTGGCCTGGTTTCACACTGATGGTGTCCCTTGAGTGACCTGAGACATTAGAGACAGGCTCTGGCCCAGAACTGCATCCACAGCAGCACGGCTTTCTGCTCCAGTGAGGCTGTGTGAGCTTCCTCTCACCCAGATCAAGTCACAGCTGTATTTTGAGAGCTGAGTTTTCTAGGATGTGCTTACAGTAGCTGTGTTTGGATTATGCTAAGGATGTTCAGGGATTTTCTGCTTGCTTTCATTAGCCACCTGTTTTCTCTGTCTCTGTAAAATGTTTCTTTTAAACCCCAAAATTTCTGCTGGATTTTCACTTGGATTTTGCAGGAGCCACAGTGGTTGTTTGTGATAAGCTGTGCAGTGTTGGGAGAAGGAAGAGCTTTGAGTAAAGGGCCAGCATTGCATGTTCAGTGCTTTGTTCTTGATTTGTCTGGAGCACTTGGAGAAAGGAAATAGGCTCCAAGTAACGTGGTTGTCCCTGCAGCTGAAGAGTGGCACATCTTAGTGTTTTGTATTAGTTTGTGATGTCTCAAACAGCCTAAATGTGTGTTTTAGCTCACTGGAGTACAGAACTGCTGCCTGTGGCGGTGCCTGTTTGGTGGTGGGCACGTTGTGTGTCCAAGGGGCTGAGGCATCTTAAGTTTGCTTCATGGTGTGGTTAGCCCATGCATTCAGACTCACCCCTTTCCCTTTCTTCAGAGCATGGCTTCATCTTCTGTCTTGGCATTGTGGCTGCCCTGGTGTTGTGAATGGATGTGAGTGTTTTAGCTAAGTCTCTGCCTTTTGCCCAGGCCTCTGGCAGCAGGCAGTAGCTTTATTGGGGTGGCCAGCACCTCAAGACCCACTTTCGTTCACAAGTTCTTTAATAATGGCTGATTCGGTCTATTATAGAGTGAACTATTTATTCAATAGATACAAAACTAACAGATGTAAGACTTAAAACAAGCTATATACTACACTAAGAATAAANTAAGAATAAAAAGAAACTGCTAGTAGATACATACAGCACAAGGTTAAAGGTATCATTAATTTTATAGCTAGCGAAGAAATAATGTAACTTAGGATCCAACGTATCTTACCATCCAGTTGTTGGTGGGGCACACATCGAGATCCTTTCCCTCAATTCCCAGGAAAGTAACCACGGAATCTGCATCCAAACTCTGGGGAGAAGTCTTCCACACTCTCAGGATGTGTGTGTAGAAGGCTTCTGCCTCCATGATAACTCGTGTGCCTTTTATAGTTTGTAAAACAGTGTCTCTCAGTCAAGACTATCTCTGTTGTCTCTTTCCACGTCTGCTCTCCAGACTAAGATGTTGATTCTTAGCTGGGGCTTGAGCCCTTTTGGTGCCAGAGAAGATCCCTTGCTGGGCCTTTCAGCCCCTGGGTTATCTTTTCCATATCTGCACCAACTCTCTGTGGTAGAGAGGGGGAGGGTATGCCCTGCCACACCTGGGAGGGACCAGGGAAGTGGCAGCTGGGGGCTGCTCTTCAAAGGGCTGCCCTTGGCCTCCTGCCCTTATGATGGGTGAGGGGGATTTTCCACAGAAGAGGAGCACTTGGGAGTGCAGGTGTGAGAGATAATGGGCAGGTGAGCATGTGTGCAGGAGCGAGCACAGATGGGGGAGAGGAGAGGCATGGAGCAAGAGAGGGAGGCAGCAGGCACATATAGGAGTGAGGGAACACTTGAAAATCAGAGCTTTTGATTAAAATAAAAAAAAAAACACGCAATACAGCTTTAATTATAGTCATGCTGCTGGCACCACCGTAATATATATTTAATTAATCAAAAGTGATCCAACTTCAAACATTAGAATTCACGCTCTTTAGAGGTTCTAAAGAAACTGAGTAAATATTGTCAGCCGTGGTGTGGAGAGGGGGAAGGAAAAGGAGAGAGGGTTTGAAGTGAGTCACAATCCATTGTGAAAGGTACAGGAATCTGCATAAAAGAACTAAATAAATAGAGTGTGTAAGGGGCGGAGGCATGGAAAAATCTGTACCTACCTGAATAAAACAGGGTTGTTAACACAGGAATCTTGGCAAGCTTAACCAGAATTCTAGTGTCAGGTTTTAAGAGACACTTTAAGATCTCTCAGTTGTTTGTGGAGTAGTTTATAAGAAAACAAAGGAAGGCAGAGAGTATCTTGAAGGCCATTGCAATAATATAGAGGTAGCCCTGAAAAGCACTCTCCCACAAAGATGAGCAAAATACAATACATGCAGCCAAAGCAAGCCAAAAGCAGGAGAACACGGTGTGAGAAGCAAATGGAAACTCTTAGCGATGTAAAAATCTCATGAGTTTAACAAAACAATCTCTCATAAGTGGTTTATTAAACATACATCCTGCCTTGAAACAATATTTTGTAAAGTGATGTTGGGGTTTAAGCCCAACTTGGCAACTCAGCCCCACACAGCTGCTTGCTCACCTTCCCCCAATAGGATGGGGGAGAAAGCTGGAAGTTAAAGTGAGATAACTCATGGGCTGGGATACAGACAGTTTCCTGAGTAAAGCTAAAGCTGCACCCAAAAGCAAAGCAAAACAAGAAATTCGTTCACTGCTTCCCATGGGCAGACAGATGCTCAGCCTTCTCCAGGAAAGCTGGGCTCCATTAGGTACCACAGCCACTTGGGAAGACAAACACCATCACTCTGAATGTCCCCCTCTTCCTTCTTTTTCCCCCAGCTTTATATGCAGAGCACAATGCCCTGTGGTCTGGACTACCCTGTGGACAGGTGGGGTCAGCTGTCCTGGCTGTGTCCCCTCCCAGCTCACTCACTGTGGGCTGGGGTGAGGAGCAGAGAAGGCCTTGACTCCATGCAGGCACTGCTCAGCAATAATGAAAATACCTGTCTGTTACCAATGCTGTTTTCAGCAGAAATCCAAAACACAGCCCCATACAGCTGCTATGAAGAAAAATAACTCTTCCAGCCAAAACCAGCCCAGGTGAACAGTTTATTATTATTAGTGTATGCTGGTGTAGAAATAATCCCTGCACCTGAAGTTCTCTGGAAACCTCATGGAGAAGAAGCCCTGTGCTCTCAAAGTTGCCGTTGAGATTTTTCTTTTCCTGTCCTCTGTATCTTGGACAAATAGAAATGAAGTGCCAAGCTGCTGAGCAGTTTGTTGGGGCTCCTTTCCCTTCTGAGGCTAGCACAGGCTTTTGCTCAAAATGCACAACTGGAAAAAAAAAGAAAGGTTTCCTAAGTGTTTATGGTAACCTGTAAAACAGTTTGGAGTTCAGAAGTTGAAAGGCTGCATTCAAAGGAACTATGATCCAGATGGATTCAAACAATTCAGTGAATCGTTAATGTGCATCATTCATCTTTTCATTGACTTTCCCTCCAGTGCCCAATGCTTACTCCATCCTACAGCCGTTTGTGCTTTTAAGTAACTATTGCATGACAAAATGTGTGTATTTAACTTGTTTTTCCTCAAAATACCTGCATCCTATGCAGGGCCAGTGCACAGCTGGCTTTACTTACTCTGGGACTGAATCTTCCCATACTGAAAGTTAAAAGGTGGCTGTCATCTTGGGGAAAATCGTTGTCACTCTTAGCAGTTGTCTGCACTACTCATGAGGTTGCATGCAATGGGTTTGGTTGTCTTGCTGACATGAGCTCCCAAAGAACTCTTCCTCAGATGCATTTGTGACCTTTTGGGTTAATTTGTGAGGACTTTTCCGTTAGCATATTACATCTGTGAGTGGATTTTGCAAAACTAGCACTGGAGAGGCAAGTCCGTGCTTGCAAGTGCCACACTCTGTACTTTACCTAGGATAGTTGTTCAACAGCAACTGGTATCTGAAGAGAATTAATTTGCAGTCCAGCTGACTGAACTGGATTGAATAATTAAAGAGACATGATAAGTAGTTAGTACTTGAATTCTCCTGAGCTTGGATGTTACCACTTTTGAAGCATGATGTAATGCTAATATGTTTCATCAAGCTTTTTCCTGGGAAGAGACTTGGGGAGTGGTAACAGATGAATGCTCTAGGAAACTCTTCTGTCTCTTTTTCTTTCCTCCCCATCTCTTTTAGTTCAGGCAGTTAATCTATGGGGAAAACAAAGTGAAGATGTTTCCTCCTTTTTCATGTGGTGTATGATCTACTTCTGAGTCTATTAGATGGTGTCAAAATGCTGTAAGGCATTATAGAATGTATCGCTATGCTTCTACCATGACAAAAAGAAAACTGCAGGAAATGAAGAAATAAATAACAACAGAGATTATTTTTCCCCCTGTATTTTGTGCAGTTATGCCTCATAAATGAAGAATGAGTGCTGTAGTTTGAGAAACCCTTTTGTACAGAACAGGCTGGTGAAATAAATAATGCTCTGGTTTTAAGGAAGTCACATTGTTGATGGGATTTCAGTTTGCTCACATTCAAAAGTACATGCTCCAAACACCTGTGTGGTGAGAAGCAAATGATGGACAAAAATTAGACTTAACTCATCTACTCCAACTCTCCCATTCTGACTTACACCTCTTCTTTTGAGACACAAAACTTACTAATGCTGCAGCTTGTCGCGCTTTAGAAACAGTCCCTTCAGAAGCTGTCTGGCAATGAGCCAGGTGACCAAAACCAACTGGATTGTATCTTATTGGTCTGAAATATTATGCATCATCTACATGAGTGACTGTTGGCTGTCCATATTTTGCATATGTCCTTTTTCATTGTCACACTGCTCAGTTTTCTGTGGCAGTTTGAAAATACAACTAGATTAGACTTTGATTCCTCTAAAGGAGTGGATATTTAGTTTTTGGGTTTTTTCCTGATTAGCCATTGAACTCAAAACCATACCTGGAGTTGTATTTTAATCCTAAATTTAGAGCCATTTAGTGCCCTGTCAGGCCGTAATCAGATACGATAACTCTCTCGTCCCCATCACATAAAATCCTTCAAACAGCCTGTTCTTCTGGGGAGATACAAGCACCTGGATCCTACCTCTCTTGGGACTTATTCAAGGTCTGAACACAAGACTGTAAGGCTTCAGGGTACCCATAATGCAAAAGGCATCAGCTCCTGTAAGCTGTGACAAACGTAAATGGGTTACCCCTCTGGGGCTCACTGATTCTTCACTAGGTCGTGGAGGTGATGGCAGTGCTGCTGAGGATTGGAATAAGGGCCAGCTGCTCAGACGAGTGATCTTCTCTTCTGTTTGACACTTCCCAAGTTTGACTCTGCCTTGCTACTTACCTTTTGTTACTCTATTTATAATGGACAGCGTGCCACTGATTTTTATTTTACTGCATGCATCCATGGATTACCCTACTAGAGCAACACCTGCTGTATTGGGACATACATTTTTTCTCCCTTCAAACTGTAACTGAGACAAGAAGGTTATTGCTCACAGGAAATAGCCAATGGATATATAGATGGAAGCATAGCCACACATGGATATTAAAGAATTTCCTTTGTCATTGTTTTGCTCCTGGGAGAAGGGTTGGTTGAAAAGCATCCAGTTTTATCCTGAACCTTATTTGAACGAGGATCGGTGTTCCCAGGGATTTGACACCAACAGAGTTGCTTTCTAACTTTTTTAATGAGGAAGAATTCCTTTTTCAGCCCTGGTGTAAGCAAAAAACAGCTGCAGTGAACGCTCTGTCGGGTAGGGGCTAGAGCAAGGGGCTGAGAATGAGGTATGGCCTCACTGAGGTCAAGGGAAAAACTTCTGTTATTTTCACCCCCTTCTTTCCACCTGCCCAGTTCTTGTGAAAACTCTGGTGATGGAAAGTGGCCAGCTCCCAGATTTCCTGTACTTTGCAGCTTCTCTTTGTAAACTCAGGGAGAGAAAGATACGTAACTGGTTTGCACTGCACTGGGAGATTTTAAAAATTAGACTGATAGGTGTAAGCAAATAGTTTTTCTTTGTGATCTGCCTTTAGCTGCAGGCGTGGTTTTCAGTAGATTCCTGCACTACTGACTTGTGTTCCCAGCATTGATTGGGATGCTCTGCAGATAATTGTCTAGCAGGTGGCAAAGTCGGAACTAATCCATCAATTGGTTAAATTCCACCTAGTCCAAAAAATCTTGTTAGTAGCTGTTTTGCCCTTTCAGTAGTCACTTTAATTAATATTCAGGGTTGTGCAGACAGTCAGGTTTCCACCCTGCTGAAGCAGGAATTGATTCTTTAAATTTTAAATTAGAATTAATTTTTAAGGGTCTTTTTTGTCCTATGTCAGACTGACAGAGCAGCCTCTCAAAAATTTGAATCAGTTCCACCAGGTTGCTTTCTGCTTTGTCTGACATGGCTGTCCTGTCTGGTTTTGTCCCTTCCACTTAGAATATGTTGGCACTTAGAGAAATTGTGTAAGTAACTTCTGAGATGGATGGGACTTCCTGTGAGAATTTGGTTCCCATGTGCCTGAATGCAGTATTACCTCATAATCAAAAATAGTTTTTTGTGATATTGAAGACACTTTCATATTTTTGAGCAGGAACATATTTGCAATATCATGAAAGCAATTTATAAAGGTAATTGAAAATGCAGGACTTGATGTGAAAGCTTCTGAAGGAAAAAGTTTTCATCCAGGTCTTCAAAAGGATTTTTATCATTTTGTTGCAGAAGAACATGAAACAAAGTGAATATGAATATTCTACACTTGGTGAAGTATCTGCTCAAGTTGAAGAAATCAAGTTGCTCTACTTGATTTCTTCTTGTTTTGGCAGCTTTCTGCTCCCTCAGGCTGGAACAACTCTGGTTGGGTTTAGTGGCAGGAACTTGGTGAATAAAAATCTGGAATTGATCACCTTAAACTATTTTTCAGATTCCAAAAAGGAAAAAAAGTCCAGATTTTCACTTTGCTTTGAAAGTTCCCAGTGGGTACACTGTGATGTTTGCTGAAGTTGGCTTCTGGAGAGAAGTTGTTTCTGTCAGGGTTCAATAACTTCTGTGAGTGAGTTAACAGGAACGCAGAAGACTTTGAGACAGTACTGAGTGATTTAGAGGCCTTTCTCAATATAATGTTCAAAGATGCTGTTTCTTTTAAGAATATAAAGTGTTAAATGAATGAGTTGCAGTACAAAGGCAAACCTTTATAGATTGTTGTGGGTAGCTTTGATTCTGAATTTCTCTTGCCTTTGAACTATCTTTACCACAGCCCTACCAGTATAAGGTAACATAAGCATAAATTGGTTTGAGTGGCAGAATCTGGGGACAGAGAGCTGATGTGCAGTGCACATTTGACTTTGCACTGTCAGCAGTTTGCTCCTGTTTGTTTCAGCGTAGCACCAGCGCCTGCCTTCATCATTTCCTCTCCACCAAACGCTTCCAGTCCCTTGCTGCGTGCCCCCGTGGCACAGCTTTGCCCAGTGGAGTGTTCACTGAGGTTTCCTTGGTGTTAGGGCCGCATCAGTTGGCTCCTCCTGGCACGCAGGGTCACGCAGGCTGCCAGGGGAGTGAGAAGTTCAGCAGGGTCCGTGGATGTCTCGCTCTGTCTGCACAGCTGCGCTGGGAGCTGCTTGCTGAGAAGGCTCAGCTGAAGTGTCTGTGCAAAGAATGCTTGCCACAAACCTGCACCAGCTCATACTTGTTTAATATCTAATTGTATTAAAGGAAATCAATCACAGAGCATTGCAGTAGCACCAGACGGGAAGAAACCATATGATGTACCTGTAATTTTGGTTTGTGGATCAACAGGATGGGAGTCTGAAAAGACGCCATGGAACTTTTCTATTTCTAATATTTTATTTTTAAAAAATCTGCTTGCTTTTGCTGAGCTCTACAACAGTGTTTTTGCAGTCTGAGGGAGTACCTGCATTCTCAGGCTGTTCTCTGTTCTGCTGCCATAAGTGGCTCTGCTGACCTGTGCACACTCTGGTGAAACCTCAGCATGACCCAGTCCCTGTTTCTGCTCCAAGAACAGGCACAGCTGAGTTTGTCGAGTGGAAGCCCGTGTTGCCTGGGGGCAAACCTCTACCTGAAAGAGATGTCAAGGTGCAGAATAATTTCACTAGGAATTTTTTTGTCGGGAAGCAATCTTTTTTTTTCCCTAGTTCCTAAACAGTCTGGGAGGAACAGATCTCTTAGGGAAACTGCACATGCTGGCAGCTTCTGCACCTCTTAAGTGAAGCCTAGAGAAGTGTGTGATTTTTTTATCAATGTCAGGTCTCTAGACCTTTTGATTTTTGCCCGTCCCCTGCAATGTATTTATTTGCCACATCAAAAATATAACTTGGGGAGAGGAAGGAACACAGGGATCAGAACTAAAAGGCTGAAATTGTCCTAAAAAGCCTTTTCCCAGGGCAAGTGTCTACACTGATTACACAGACATGGACTGAAATTCATTTCCTGAAGAAGTGAATTTCCATCATACACATAGCCAACTAACACTCAAATAAGTGGGCTTTATGCCAAGGCTTGCAGATGTGTTTGAAGAGATAGCCTGTGAATTCACAGATATTTTATCTTCCACCTAGAGTTCTTCTAATCTTTCCAGAGCTCCCAGAATGGGACTCGGAATGTTCCCATTTCCAGGAAACAGAATTGAGATGTGTTTAAATTCTGGATGCTGCCAACATGTGGGTAATTGAGGTGTAGCAGTGGGTGGTTCTCAGCAAACACCTGGTTCCTTTCAGTGTGAGCTTAACTCTTGTGAATTTTACTCTCAAACTTCCTTTCCTCTTCCTTTCTTTTTCCTTTCCCCTTCCTTCTCAGCTTCTTCCTCACTATTCCTACCACATTAACATGGTGTTAATATCTCATTTTCTTTCCGGTTGCCATTTTAGCATTAGGCTGTGCCTGCCTGACTGATGTTTTTGTCGGGGGTGGGCTTGTTTTGGCAGATGTTTATTGAACAAAACAAGATGAAAAGGCAGAGTCAGTTGCTTCTGCAAAATTCTGCTCCTGATCAACAGCTTTTGAAGGCTTTGGATGACAATGCTAAGCTAACCCACACATTAGAAGAAGAGAGGCTTCAACACCAGCAAAAGGTAAAACAGAATTTCTTTTCATTGCAGAAGTCTTTGAAAACCTCCTGAATTTAAGGAGTGATATGTCTTTATTACATTCAGAATTACTAGAGATCATATCCCCCTGTAAGAGCTCAGAGTTTAAGAACTAAATTTCAGAGAAGATTGTGATTCCCTTCTTCTGGGTCACTCTTCAGACATGAGTACAAAACTTGAAGGCTTTTGAGCCTGAAGGCTCTGGTTGAGGTGAGTATTTTATTCTGGGTGCCCGTAAAGTGCAACTACAAGCAGTAAGTCAGGTTCCATTAAGTGAAGAGGTGATAGGAGAATATTTTGGACATTGAGTAATGCAAAGGGTGTCTGGAGGGGGATAAGGAAAGAAGAACACGAGGCGAGAGGTAGGCAGTGCACATCAGTGCTCTGGGTCTTGCTGAACAAATGGATGTGGGGAAGCCAGACATGCTGGAGCAGGGAAGTGCAAGGTGAATCTGCAAAGTGGAGTGACAGGATCTAAATTGATAGGATATAAACAAATAAATTCTCTGAAACTGGACTAGATCCATCTCTTAACTGGGAGAAATCACCATTGCTTCCCAGGAAAGCCTGAAAATGAGCTTTCCTTTAGCCCTGAGGCCTGTTCCTCAAACTCTGCTAATAGAGTAGTGCTGGGGATAGGTAAACAATTCCTGTCCTTTCATCAACGCAGCAATTCTAAGGCTATGCAATCTCAAATGCTCTGAATGAGTATTTTGGAAGAGTAATTGCCAGTTCATAGAAAACCTCTGCATCATTGGCTACTTTGAAGTCTAGAGCAAACTGTATATATTGGGAGAGCCGTGAAGTTACTGCTGCTCTGCATCTGAATGCTGCCTCTGAATCAGATATTCCATAATTCTCCCACTGGCATCTGCATGAGTTGAGACAAGGGAGTTTAAATAATGAGCCTGTCAGTGGAAGCAGTAAGAGAACAAAAGTGTCAATGTTCTCGTGCTTCAAATGAGGAAATGTTCTGAAATTAAATTCTAATTATGTGATAAAAACTCTATAAAAAGAAAAGGGAACAACGTAAAGCTTAAGTACTTTGGAGCTAAAGACGTATTTTAAAGAAGAGATAAAGCAAGTTGGGGTCATAACAGAAAATTCTGACATCTCTCAGAAGAATCTCTCCAGCTCTCATTCAAATATTTTCCTTTTTCTGGGACTTGTGCTTCACTCCTGCGCTATAACATGATAGCTCCCCAATGGGAGGGACAGAAAATGCCTTTTATTGTGATGAATGCTCTCGTTTGCCAACTGCAGATCAAAGAATTAGAAGAGCAGCTAGAGAATCAATCACTGCATAAGGAGATTAGTCGCCTTAAACAGCAACTAGAACTTTTGGAAGAAGATAAAAAAGAACTGGAGCTGAAGTATCAGCACGCAGAAGAAAAAGCTAGAGACCTAAAGCATTCAGGTAAAATTATGTAATAACTTTCATTTTAGGGGTCAAGTGTGTGTGTGCTTGGTGATTGGTGCACATCTAATGGAGTTATACACGTTACATTTGAGACCCCAGAAGCTTTTGTGTAGCTGTGATCCAGAGCTGTGCTTCACTAGACAGAGTACAGCAAGTGCCTTCAGCTGCAGAACAACTGTGTCCAAAATGTGTGTGAAGAAATAACCTTGTAAAACTTCTGTAAGGAACAAAACTCCTGTCGTTAGGTTGCCCTGAGTCTTACAGATGGATAAATATATGGGAATGGGTGTCTGTGTGAAAGACACAAGAGATCGTACCTGGAATTTAAAGTCACTCGATTGATTTTTAATTTTTTTACCTTTTAAAATTTAAAAGCAAGTTTAAAATATTGTGATTCTAATTCAAATCTGTCATGGCGAGAACAGAGAACCATATCCACTTTGGAAATCTTATTCTTACTTCTGTCGTAAGCTACTGTACACAGAACAATTGCTAAGGATTTTTGTAACTAAAAGAAATTAAAGACTTTTTTTTTTCCATGTTTCTGCCCTTCCCTAGTTAATTGTATTTGACAGCATTTCAAGTGCAGAAATGGAATTTCCACATTTTAGGTCTGATGCGAAAACAGGAGAGAAAAATCCATTCTGTCACCACCCAATTTTGACCGTTTTTATGGGGAAAGCCCACACCATCAGCAAGACCGAGATAAGTCTGGAGGTTGAAACTGTCAATTTCTTTCATCCCTTGTTAGCTCATTCTCAAATACAACCTCAAATAGACCATTGCAAAAATGGGATCAAGTTTTCCCTGCTCTATCATTTTATATGAAGAATCCTGTATGAGGGAGAGTTTCAGTTTCAATTGTAACTCAGGTTGGAGATAAGTGGTTTAATGGGAATCCTCTGCAATGTTCCTGGTAGAAAATGTCAACAAATGGACCTCTAGCAGTTGTGTGGTTTAGTCTTATTTGTTCTTTAGATAATTAGTAGGGTTTTTTCCTTGAACCCTCAAGGCTGGTTTTTAGGGGAGATTTGAGAGCCCAAGAACTCACAGTGGTTTGTTTCCTTGCTGTGTGCAGTTGATGAACTTCAGAAGCGAATCCAGCAGTCTGAAAATCCTGCTCCGCCTCCACCGCCGCCGCCGCCGCCGCCTCTCCCTCCTCCTCCTCCTCCCAACCCCATACGGTGAGTGCTCACAGCAGGGCCCAGCAGTGCTGCTCTGCAGGAGCACAGTGCCTTACATCAGCTGGCATCCAAGCAGCAAGAGTGTCTTTAAAGGAAAAAAGGCTTTCTGCACCCGTCTGGGGCTCCTGAGCAGCAGGACGTGCTCCGTGCCCCAGCTGCCCACAGACTTAGCACCCTGACCAATTCTGAGCAGTGTCTGCCTTGCCAAGCCTGACAAATTGTCTAGACTGTGACTTTGGAGGAGGAGGGATACCTGTCTCCTCTAAATTTAGGAGATTATTTTTTTTCTATTCACCTGATAGCTGTAATTATAGACTTGTGAAATGCTTTCTATTGCCAAGAAAACTCCTTTGAACCAAAGGATATGTTAGATTATTGTGTGTCCCTTCATGTCAGATCCTGATGATGAAAATGCAGGGCTCCATTGAGTTCCCACAATTACTTTTGTAAGTTAAAAAGGAGGAAAAAAAAAAAAAAGAAGAAAATCACCACCCAGTCATCAAGCAGTTTTGGGCAAAATTACCAAAATTTGGCCTGATTTCTGCAAAGGACTATAAAAGAGGATGACCAGTCTATGATGTATCAGGCATTAGACCCAAATGAATTAATGAAACACTAAAGAGTGCTTAGTTAATTTTAAAAACTCAGCTAATCTTCATGTTGTCTGCTTGGTTTTAAAAATAAATGGACTTTAATGACAGTTGGCAACCTTCTGTAATAGAAATGACATCCAGGAGTCTTGTTAACTACTTTGTTAAACATATTAATAGATATGATTATTGGGGAGAATTCATCTCTTTGTGCATCTTGCATTGTTTTTAGAAACTAAACATGTTCAGAATGATTGTGTTTGGCCTTTTGCTTCTTTTATGTCCATTAACTCATTTGGGCCTGCTTGCTTCTTTCTCACTGATGGATGGCATGAATTAATTGTGTAGGGGTGTTGTGGGATTTTTTGTTTAAATTCGTGCCCTTTACTGTTTGGAATAGGTGCAGCTATTAATTTTAAGACCCGTAGTAGGAAAGTCAGACTGTTTCCTCATGCACTGTGACGTGTATGTGGACAGAAGTTGTTTTAGGGCATAGGCACTGGATGCTGCATTTTTCTGGGACAGAGTTTTGACCCTTTAGGCAGGGATGTCACTCTGCTCTGTAAGAAATGATGGTCAGTAGGGAGTGACTGGCCTTACTGACACATCAGATGTGCACAGGAGCTTGTACTTGTTCTTGAAGATGAATCATTTGCTGGTGTGGACTTTTACATTGTGACTATAGTGAGGGGATAATTACTTGACACTGTAAGAAGATTACAAACTTGGAGATGGTGAGGAGATAGTGATCACCATATTTAAATGTCCTCTGGAGAACAATACTTCAACATCTACAGCTCTTCTTTCTGTTTATTATACTGGAGCAGCTTCCGTTTGTCACGTGTCACAATGAGACACTGCCTTTTAATATTCGAATCTGGAGTGTTTTGATTTGTGCCTAATGTCTGTTAAAAGAAATAAATTTCTCTGGTGCATTTTGATGGGAGGCATTGTGGGGGGTAATTCAGTGCATCTGCATTCATGAACCATTAAATGAGTCCTTTGTGAGTGGCTGTATAATCAGGTATAGGCAAGCCGGTGGTGTGTCATGTTCAGGCTCATTCTGGCAGTGGGTGACCCAGGACAGAATGACAACCTGCAGTTTTGCTTCCCCCCAAGGTCTCTCATGTCGATGATTCGCAAGAGATCTCACTCCAACACCAACGTGAGCAAGAAGGAGAAACCTCCTCAGCAGGAGTCAGGTACGGCTCATCCCTTCTCAAGTCATGTGGGTTATCCACTGTACTGCAGGAAAAGCTGCTGGAGAGGACCTGTGGATAAAGATGGTGATTCAGATGCTTTTAATTGTCAGCATTAACTACAGCTGTTGCAGCACATTCCTCTGCCTTGCAGTCCAGAAATGGGATTGCAGCCCAGGAATGTGTGCACCAAGATGGGCAGTGGTATCTTTGGTACTCCAGCTTTGGTATTCCTGCGAGGGGTGGCTGAGGACTCTGGGCTTGTCTGCCTTGGAGAAAAGGAGGCTGAGGAGTGACTTTATTGCTCTTCTCAGCTCCTGAGGATGGGACAGGGACAGGGAGGTGCTGAGCTCTTCTCCCTGGGATCCAGTGATAGAACACATGGGAGTGGTTTAAAACTGCATCAAGGAATGCTTAGACTGGACATAAGGAAGAATTTATTTATGGTGAGAATGGTCAAACACTGGAACAGGCTTCCCAGAGAGGTGGTTGATGCCCCAAGCCTCTGGGTGTTTAAAGCCTTTAAGAACATGCTCTAACTTTTGGTCAGGCTGTCAGACCAGATGGTCACTGCAGGGCCCTTCCAACTGAACCCTTCTGTTGTATTCTACTGCAGACTTCCTCCAGATCCCCGGTAAATTTGTGTGGCCCTCATAGCCATCTCTGCCTCCACAACTGAACTGGTCATCAGCATCCAATTTACTTTTGCCAAAAGGATTTGAGTATGAAGAGTCTTTGAGGCTGCAGGTCAAAAACCTCAAGGGAAGAACTAGTACTTGCTGTAACTGGAGAAAAGTTCCAATCTTCGTGCTTGAGCTGCAGCAGGTGCAGGGCTTTGTGCTTCCACAGGTTACCTGGAAGAGGCAGAAGAGCAAACCTACAAGCATTAAACAGAGAGCAGGTTATATTCAGCATAATACAGGAGAAATTCTGAACTTCCACACTTCCACTTCTTCTGTCCAGAGCCTCTCCACAGAGCTTGTTTGTTAAATATTTCAGTTTTCATCCCTCAATTCATATCTTGTGAAATTACCACTCAGAGTTGACTGTAATTCTAATCCTTTAATAACACTGAAAACCTAAAACAAAACAGTCTTGCACTAAGGTGGCTCTGCATGCAAAGTAACAGCTGAAATTGCATTTTATTGTTGTTAATGGAAGCTGGAAACTTAGTAGGTTGAGAACAGGAGTTAAGTACAGATTTACAAATGACTGTGAGTGCCTGAAGAGTCAGAGCTAGTTAGACAGGCATTGCCAGTTAAATAACCAAGGGTTTTCTTGCTGTTTCTCTCTTCCTTCTGAAACAGCGGGAGTTTGTTTGTAGTGAATTGCTTAACTCATTTGCTGCCACTTAAACAAAGAAGGGAACCTGGCTGAAATTATAGGATATAACTGTTAAAAAACCCCCTGCTGTTAGCAGACTAATGGTATGTAAGTCAGGCTGGATTGTTGCATGGAACCAACAGGCAGGAAGTGGGGGAAAGAAAGTATTACTCCTCCCATTGTCAGGTGAGGAACTGAGGAATGGAGTGAGTTGGGCAGGTCCCTGGGGGAACTTCTGGGAACTGGTTACCAGTCTGAGAGAAACAAGGTTGTTGGTCTGGATAAAATAGTTAGAGAGATGACCTTGGACAGAGATCTCTGATGAAGAGTCAATCTTAGCTTTCAGTACAAGTCCAATTATAGTGCCTTGATTTGTCAGGGGTCCTTACCTTGAGGCATCCTAGATGTTTTGATTACACCTTTTTGTTGAGACTGTCAGAAACAGTGATTGCAGGAAATACTATGAAATTCCCTCTTAAGTTCTCTACTCCCCCTTCTTTCATTATTTATTAGCAAACTAACAGTTCTGACCTTTCTCCAATCACATATAAACTGCTTTTTCTCTTAATAGTTGAGCTGTTCTTAAAATAAAAATTTTAAAAAGGGAGAAAGTTCTTTCTTGATCTAGTTATTATATCAAACTTGAGGCTTGTTTTGATCCCTGTTAAGAACTTAGAATGAGTGGTTTCTATCCCATACCACCAATTAAGCTTTTATATTTGAAACAGCCTGTTTGTAAAATTAAAGCCTGACATTAAATCAGCTTAGAATACAGAAACCACATTTCTATGAATCATCAATAGTACCCTGACAAGTGAGAGAGCAGAAGTCTTTTTAAAACTCCTATTATATAAGGTACAAGGTTGCAGCTTTGAATAGCATCAACCCTATTTCCCCATGTATTTGCTGTAAGTGCTCTTCCCCCCCCTCCCCTTTTTGGTATGTTAAGGGTCTTTTCTTTTGTTATCCAGAATGCTGATGAGTTAACAGGTATTGGTTAGGTTCATCACAGAGATTCCCATGTCATCTGAATATTTTGCAGTCCTGATGCCAAATCTCTTAAAAAAGCAGCCATTTCCTTTCATGGTATTTCAGTTTTTCCCTTTAACTTGACACAGTGTTTTTTGAAGGGCTGGGTTTAGTTCAGTCTGAGGTGTTGTGTTGTTCCAGCCAGGTTCTCAAAGCCATGTGAAACAGGAGAGGTGGTTGGGAGCCACTGTCATGGGGCATTTTCAGCTTGTCCTGTGTCAGTGGAGCTGTGGAAGTTTCTGCAGAGCCACAGTGGAAGCAGAGCCATCTTCTTTCAGTCCTGGTGCTTCAGCCTAAAGCACTGAGCTTTTGCAATTCCTAGACAGTTCCAGAGCTTTGCGTTTTTCAGGATGTGGGCCCTTCTTCTGCCCAAACTTCTGCAGTTGGGCATTTGCACAGTCAGGATCCTCAGTGTAGATTTTATCCTTGAGGAGTTTTATGCTTGAGGAGCCTGGGACAGCTGAGCTGATAGCAAAGATTGCTGTATCCAGAACGAGAACATCGTTTTTACTTTGTACCATTTCTCTGTAACTCCTATCTGAAATGTGATCTGCTCTTCGACTTTTTTAGCAGGTGAAGAAGTTACAGATCTGAAGAGGCAAGCTGTGGAAGAAATGATGGATAGGATTAAAAAGGGAGTTCACCTGAGACCAGTCAACCAATCAAGCAGGCCTAAAACAAAGGTTTGGAATAAGTAGCAGACCAATAATTTTAGCTAAGTACAGTAATTTACACTGAAAATAAACTTTTCTGTTAAATATTCAGAAGAATACATTTTCCTCCCCTCATTTACTTTGCTTGATTTTGGATAAAACGAATTAGAGCAGCATATACCTGAAGAACAGAAAAAAAATGAAGGCAGCAGTAAGTAAATAAAGGCCAGTTTCTTTGACACAGAAAAGAAGCTTGTAAACAAGCAGCTGCTAAGAAACAAAAAGCACAGAGAGAACACCTGAAGTGGTTAAAGGGGAT
This sequence comes from Callaeas wilsoni, assembly GCA_013398955.1. Lineage (NCBI taxonomy): Eukaryota > Metazoa > Chordata > Aves > Passeriformes > Callaeidae > Callaeas > Callaeas wilsoni. The sequence goes on along the minus strand of VWPU01012061.1, from coordinate 35,943 downwards.
GGTCAACAAGTATGAGTGCTTTTCACTGCGCTGCACCTGAACGTGGCTGCTGTAACACATGGCTTATGTCCTTCACAAAAGCATAATCTTTATGTCTAGTCTGTCATTCACAGTGTTAAGAGCTGAGGCTCTTCTCTTCCTCTGAGTAAGGAAACAGATGGAATGGTAGCCCTATGCCACGGGAGGAGGGGCAGAGGAAGGGCTCACACCCACAGGCCTGTGCAGCAGCCCCTGTGCGAGGTCTGTCTGCAGGTACAGAGTCTGTCCTGGGCCGTTTCCTGTGGCCTTTAACATCCATGTCTTGTGTTTGTTTGCAGCCAGAAACACCAAAGCCCTCTGAAAGTGCAATGAAAGAACTAAAAGGGATTCTGGTAAGAGCACTTCGGCTTATATTTTGTTTTCTTCTCATTGAGCTGATGGGGCCTTCTGTGCAAACTGTGAAACTTCTGGATTTTGGTTTGAAGCCACGGAGCAGTTTTGGAGCAAATCCCCCAATTCCACCTTTGACTTTGGTTTGACTTAAGGATGTTTTTGGTCTTGCTAGGACAATTTGTTTTTGCACTCTGGGCTGGGTTTGTGTGCTCCTATCACTAGAGGGGATTTTATGGTCTGTGTCTGCCATAGATCCATTGGAAACTTTCCAAATACTCGCAGTGGGGATGCTTAGGGATGGAGAGGCAGCTGAGTATCTGTATCTAGTCCAAAGTAAAGCCCCTGGGCTGCACGTATAGTGAATGTAGAGTTGTCCTCATCAACTGGTCTTTCTGTGGTACCAGATTTCTTGTTAGCGTAGGTGAAGTCTGAATAAAGCAAAAGCTCTGGTCTGTCTGCTTTTGTATGTAGAAAAAATTGATTCTTAACAGCTGCCCACATACTCCCTTATCAAAAAATAAAAACATGAGGCATGTTTGGTGCAGCTGGGAGCCATGTGCTAAGTTTGCTCCTGTTGTGTCCTTCACTCATGTGTTGCACTGCTTGTTTTTAACTGGTTGCTTCTTTTGCACAAGAGCTAAAATTGTATCAGCCAGAAGGAGCTGTAGTTCTTGCTCCCTGACTTCTGTAACCCTGAAGCTTTTGAAGTGCTGTTTTGGCCCAGTATCGAAGCAAAATGCTTCACTTCCACTCCACAGAAGGTGAAGCTAATCATTCTCATCGTCCTGTGGTTAAACAGCCCATGTAAAAAGCAGTTCGGTGGTGTTTTGGGGGATGCAAGACAGTACAGCAGAGTGTAGCCACAGCCTCTGCTGTGATTTAAAATGACCAGTAGGGCACCAGTGATGTGTTAAAGTTGCTGTTCTCCAGTCATGTGAAAGCAGGGCAAGAAGGGAAGAAATGATCTAGAGAGTCACCAGACCCTAATGCTGAGCCCTAATTAGAGGGACACATAATTAAATGTGGTGGTAAATAGGAAAGGAATAAAATGCAACACTGAGACTGTGCTTTAAGCAGAATTCCATAATTACAGGAATAGTGGGGCTTCCCAGACTGTTTGGACCAGTGAGGGTTGGACAGAGCTCTCCTGCCCAAGGTCCTGTCGTTCTCTAATAGCTGTTTTATTTCTTCAGCACTGTGGCACTGACATCAGGGGAGGCTTGATTATGCACTTCAGAGGGAGCAGAGAGAAACCTGCAGGCACTGCACTTCTGTGTTGGGCTCGTTGCTTTTGAGCCTTTCAGGGTATTTGCAGTGCAAGACAAACTGTATAAAATGCAGCTCCAGTCTGTTCTTGAGAGCAGTGATTATGCACAGTCAGACAACAAACATGGGGGTGGAATGTGATGGAGTAAACATTTGTTGTTACTATGCTAATTATGCATTTTGAGTAGAACTCCATATAATTGTTACAAGCAAAACACATTTGTGTTGTGCAGATTCCAGAGTTTGAGTGACTCCCTTTTTTAAGTCACTTTTGTACACGTACATTTGTACAGATTTGGAGCATGCTACTAACAAATAACCTCCTCAGTCAAATTTCAAATAGTTTTGAAAGAAAATTTTTTTAGCTTCTAGGCAGGAGTGAAGAATTAAGAGTTTCTTTGCAGGGCTCCTGAAAACAGCACAGCTTTTGCAGCTTGCAGTGCTATTTCCTTTTGTCCTTGGCTATTTCTGCTCAGAAGTTACGTGCTTATCAACAAAAGATGTCAATAGAATGTTATTTATGGTCTGGAAAAATGCTATATGAGTCTGACATGTTTTGGAAGGCTGAATAAACAAGATTTATGGGAAGACTCAGAGGGAAAATGAAATAGTACCAAATTTTCAGTTGCATTATATAAACATTTTGGGCAAATTTTACAATCAAGTGGGTTCTGATCCAGTAACTGACTGTTGTGAGTTGGGAAATGCATGCAGTATGCACTAAATGCATGTTTAAATTCCTGTAGGCAAGTTTGCGAGGTTTCAGGCTTTGCTTAAAGCCTCTTTTCCTCCCACTTTAAGAAAAGTGCTCCTGGACTTGCAGCTTCACTGATACTACAGGCTAGCCTTGGCATAAGGCAGTAATAGCGTTTATTTCTGTTCTGTATGTATAAAAAACTGTTTCAACTTGAGATGTAACTCTGTGCAAATGAGAAACCTTGAAGCAGGTAGAGATAGGGTCAGGTTTATGGCAGATCAGCTGCATTATAGGATATAATATGCTGCAGTTGTAGCTGATAAATAGTGGCTTCTGCAGCTACGTGTACACAGCAGGATGCAGCAACACAGGACCATGTTAAAATATAAAACCCACTGGAGCAGTAAAAGATGGATCTTTGGCTTTGTGCTAACAGAGGTTAATTGTGTGCATAATAACCCTCTAGCAGCTTTTTAGTGTTAAGATGGAGGAAGTGGGCAGTTCCCTGAAAACATCAGAATTTGTTCATTAATGATCCAGAGCATCTCTCTTATGCCTGATATCAACCCCCTGATGTGTAGTAGGTGTGGTTTATCCCCACATCATTGAGTCCAAGTGAGGGTGGGATGGTGAGCCGATCCCAGGTGCTGCTGTTGTACCGATGGAAGAGCTTGGCACGCTGCTCTACAACTGCAGTGTGAAAGATCCTGAACTTGTGCACGTGAGCTGCTTGGCAAGGCATAATCTGTCCTCAGAGAGTTTCTCATGCCTGCTTCTTGCTGTAGGAAACACTGAATAAATCCACCAGTTCCCGAAGCTTGAAGTCCCTTGAGACAGACAGTGGTGAAACAGAGCTGGAACGAGTGCTGCGACGCCGGAAAGTGACCACTGACCAGGACAGTGGCAGTAAGTGCTGGACTCCAGGGGAGTCCTCTTCCTCTCCCTGCATTAAGTGACTCTTGAAGCTTTACATTCTCTTCCAGACCACTGCCATTGCAGCCATTCTGGAGAACTCTACCTGCTTCTGCAGTGACTCCCTTCCCCATCTCACCTGTTCCTTTTCATCCCATTTTCTCCAAGAGATGCTTCTGTCAGGATTTTCTGCACGCACAGACACGTACACTCAGATTCCTCTTTCCAGCCTGGAGCTCAGATGTTACTGCTGGACTTATTGCTTGAATCTACTGTGAAAATACTCTTGAAAGTAATGCTAGCCAGAGAAATGAGATTTAGGACTGGTGATTTGAATTAACCTTCTCTGCTGACCAGGGGTCTGCGGTTTTATGCTGTGCTTTACTGTCATCTTCTGAAAGAAACTTGGCTACAAACACAGCTTATGCAAGTCTAAGTCCATGCTGTAGCTGATGCAGATGTGGCTGGTTTGAATGCCACCGCAGAGTTTTTATCTTGGACTTTGCAGACAGTTCACTGACTCCTCATTAGTATTAAGAACAGGCTTTTCTGCCAGCAGCCTGGGAGAGCACCAAAATTGTGCCTGAGTAGGGCTGTGTGGGCAGCAGGACTTAACCCCGGAAGGCAGGAGGATCAGCATGGCAAGTGCTGCCTGTGGTACAAGAAAGGGCAGATCTTGGTGGGGAGAGCAGAAGCTGCAAATGCAGTATTTTCCTGTTCGCTTGCACCGGACGCTGTTCATTAAAATTCCATTTTGATTTCTGCAGTTAGCTTGAGTTCCGCTCTGCTCTTGTGTTGTTTCTAGACCAATCTGGGTAACAGAAGCATTAAACTTCCTTTGGATTTTAGGTCCCACTGGAATCTTGGCCACATCAGAATCAAAGTCTCTGCCTGTGCTGGGTTCGGGAGCCAGTGCCCCACAGGCAGCATTGAGCAAGAAAGACGTGGAGACAGAATTCACTTCCAAAGTGCCCAACTCAGGTCCTGTCCCTAACCAGCCTAAGGGTGCTACGGGCTCCAAGCCTACTTTACAGTAAGTAGAATATGGATTTCTAGGAATATTGTAGTACAAGATGTGTTTGGCTGGTGTGTTTTGAAAGTGATTTAATACCAGGTTTGGTTAACAAGATAAATGTACAGTCTGCAGCTGTTTATCACTGACTCCCCAAATAATTTGCAGTCTTATGTGAAAGGAGAAATTAAATTCTCTGGAATAAAGTTCTTTTCCTCTAACACCTATGAGCATTCTTCAAAAAAAAGTTCATCTTCTCTGTCAAAAAAAAAACAGCCTCAAGAGATTTTGAAGAATAACAAGGTGGAAGGTTTTTTCCGTATCCTGAAGAGGAATAATAGTTATATTGTTAACTCTTGATTAAAAGTAGTTCTTGCAAACATTTTAAAAAATACAATCATGTGAGTCATCTTGGTCTATATGCTGGTGTGCAGGGCAGTTTCTGTTGAAACAAGTCCTCTTAAAAAATTGTTGGTAAAAATTTTGAATTACCTTGAAATCTCAAGTTAAAAAAAAAAAAATAGTGCTGGATTTGCACAGATGGGCAGCAGAATCTTTCGTCACGGCAGATTGAAGACCTGAAACCAGCATCAGAGTTAAAGCTACTTCAGCAATATTTATTTCAGACAGATTCCCTGGAGGACTGGGTCATTCTCCAACAGTGCCAGGCTCCTTTTGGAATTGGGCTGTGCACTTGCTTCGGTTGCTTGTCAGTTTGTCACTTCAAGAAAAGGAAATACATGAGACAAATCAGATTGGCAGAATATTGTAGTTATGTCTAATCAAACTTCTGATTTACGGCACTGTCAGTTAGAAAATACCACCAGTACCAATTCTAGCAAGTCTCCATTGCTTCGTTCAGAGGAGGAAGTCGTGACAAATGAGCTGAATATTCACTTTGCATCTATTTTTATGAACTGATACTTCACTCTTATGCAGGTACTTTCATCATTTATTTTTGGGTGGGTATGGAGCCCAATATCCCTTTGTGCTCTACAGTTGTATTTAATTCCCACAGAGAATTAAAAGCAGAATGCCATTTTCAATCATATGTATTTTCCCCTTTTATTTCATTTAAGTGTCCTTAGAAGAAAAATGATCTTAATTTTACTTTAATCAGAAAGATGAAGATACATTCAACAGTTAATTTGACATGAATAATGCCATTGCATTTTCTTGAACTCCTACCCTGACAGAAAGACGAGGTCATTCCTGAAAAATGCGTTTGTAGTTTGTGGATTTCTACGATTTTGAACAAACCAGAAAATACAAGCAGCTCCTGCCACCTTTTGTGTACCTTTATTCCACCGAACTAAGTGGAAACTGCATTTCCAAGAAAGGAAATGAAATAATTGCAGGCCCCAAGGTCTCGCAGAATGCGTGGTGAATTGACAGTGAAAAGGATCTTGTGTTGACAGTCACAGTTGTTATGTGTTATAAAAGCATACGTGAAGCTCAATTTATTTCTCAGCTTGCCTATTCAGTGACATCCCGAAAGACACATTTCACTTTAATTTATCTGTTTAAAGCATTAAAACAAGTGTGGTGGGCCAGAGTCCTCAGTGCTGCAGGGCTTCCTTGCACTGAGTCACTGGTGTAAACCTCCTTGGTTGGGAACACTCATCCTTAGGGATGGTTTTCCAGCCAGAGGGAGGGTGCTGGGGCTGTCCTGCTCTTGCGTGGCCGGGCTGGCAGGAGGAGCAGGGATACCCTGCAGGCCCCATACCACGTTGCAGAGCAATTCCATTCCTTTTCTCTCCTGGGTGCTGTTTGCAGCAGAGGTTGGTAGAAGCAGCCTCCAGCCTCTGAGGTGTGAAAGCACTGTTGGAAGCAGGGCTCCTTGGAAGCAGGCAGCAGAGGGGAGTTCATCTGGCCAGCAGGTCTGACAGCTCGGCTCTGTAATTAGGCAGTTTTCTGTGCTTCCCTGGAAGCAGCTTGGTTTGGATCAGCAGAGCACTTCTGAAGCAAATCTCACTATTGTCTGCGTCTGCTATGGTTTGGTTTGTATTCTGGAGTGTTCTTGGTGCATCCTGCATCCCTGGATTCATTGCATGAGTGAAGCTAAAGCAGGGGATGTGATCCAGCCTTTTTGGGTGTCCCGGGGGGGCCGCACAAGAGCTGGTTCAGTGAATCACCCTGAAACGTGTGCTCTGAAGCAGGGGCTGCTTCCCCCCACACTCTGCTCCTCTTGCACCACTCCGTTCCCTAGAGGAGCCCGTGTTAACTGAACAAACAGTTCCCTGCCTGGACTGGATACCCTACATGAGAAATCCTCTTCTCCTTATTCACGCCTGAGGTTAAAGGATGCAGCTCCCTCATCGTTTGCAATTCCTTGAAATCTAACCAAGGTGTGACTTCATCTGTTTGCAGCAGCCGAGCAAACCTTTCACATCACAGGGGAGGACTGCATGTCTCATAATTGCCAGGTGACTCTTGCAGGGCAGGGTTTATTCTTTTTTCTTTACCTAGATTTTAATGTACAGCTTCCTGTAGAAAACCTGAGTTTAGAACCCGTAGGCTTGGTGTTATTTCAGAGCAAGAGGTTCTTGTGTGTCTGAAGCCATTAAGGACACGGTTTGGAATGTGTGATATTTTGCTGAGGTGATGCTTAGGGGGAAGACATTAGTAATATGTGTCCTGTAGAGAAACTGAGGCCTTACCTCAGTGTGCAGGTAACTTCCTCTGCAGATCTGTTCCCCAGTGTTTAACACAGCATGAGTGTAATTCTGTGACAACTGCTTAGGAGAGGTGGCAATTTAATTTCCCTGGGAGCAAAGAGAGTTCCCGTGACCCCCTGCAGTGTGTAGGCACAGAAGGGAAAGGTGTGTCTGGCTCTGGCCCTGGGTTTTTGGATGTTTGGTGGGGTTTTTTTCAGCACTTTGTAAACATTGTGTTTCCGGGGTGCGGAGTTCTCTGCTGACAGAGTGCACTACAGAGAGGGTTAGTCTTAATCCGATGATTTTATACAATTAAAGGATTTGTCCTCCCTCTCCTGGCTGTAATCTTAGTATCCCAAATCATCCACCAGCTCTGCAGGGAGCAGCTCAGCCTCAGCTGGACTGAACTGCAAAGGTTTTTCAGTGCAGCTTGAACATGGGCAATTTGCTTTGAACAACAGATGAAGAAAACAATGGGATGTTCTGGAAGTTGGAGGTCTCCTCAGTTTTAACTGTTTTAAAAACTACTGAGACATTTTTCTTAGGTTGTAGTCTTTGTGTGCCTTCTCAGTGCAGGCAGAAGCTCTCATCTTTTTGAGCTTTTTCAAAAGAAGCACCTGAAAATGGGAACAATCTCCATGCTAAAGATTGTCTGCATTTCTGTTCTGCTGGCTGTTACGTTGACCAACTTTGTACTCAGCTGGATTTAGCGGGAGCATTCTGAAATGGAGAAGGTTTCTTGCACTTCCTTCACAGATGTGTGGTGGTGCAGGTAGAGAAGGGAACAAAGGGCTAATTCCCCAGTGTCACTGTTTATGTTCCCTGTAATCTCTGTTGGACAAATACTGGTAGTAGTGTGATGGAATTCTTTGTTCATCCAAGACTTTCCGAACTTGGAATTGGTGTATTTTTTACTGTTGTTCAGTATGAGCCTGTGATCTTCTCTGGTTTATTCTCCTGCCTTGTTAAGAATTCTGAAATAATAGACACATCTGCAGTTTTTGGTTTTATTCTCAATAAATACTGACATAAAATTCTGTTTTCAAATGGATACATATTAAAATGATTTTACAATGATTTCACAATGATTTCATGAATAGAGCACCGACCCAGGTTAAATAATGCCAAGGTTCTAATATTACCAGAGGAAACATAGAAAATCCAAGTCTCAGTTGACAATCTGATCCTTTGTTTGTCCTTTTGTACTCCTACTGTAAATTTTATGCAAAGGTCATGGCAGTGCTAGTTCACAGACTTTAGTAACCCTTTAGTATTGACACCTTCTGTAGGTTCTGTAACTATAAACAGAACAGGTTGCTTTGATACTTTACATAGCAAAGCATGGAACATTGCATAGCCCACAGAATTAGTCTCAAATGCATTTATCATCTAAACCTATATTTCACAGTGCAGATTTTATGTGTTTAGTCATAAAAAATGTGTGCAGACTTGTGAACAACTGTGTGTGAATGAGCACAATAGAACTAGGGTCTCAGTTTCTGGTTTAAATATATAGTTGGACAAATAACAAGAATATTGATAACAGCATTAACAATCTCAGTGAGGGAAGAGCTTTGCATAGAACTAAATACAAATACCTTGGCTAGACAAAATTGAGTTGTTCAGAACTGTGGCAAACTGTGTCTTTACTCACTGCCTTTCCCAGCTTTATTTGTAGGAGTAGACACTGTTTTTTGAAAAGGAGCTTCCAAATTGTGTTCATTCTTCACACTGAAACATTCTGCTCTTGACAAACTGTTGAAAGTAAGCTGTGAATACCTGATAAATAATTTTTAACAATGCCTCAGCTGTAACAGCAACATTGTCAGGCTGCTGCTGCACCAGTGTGAAGGATTTGAAGAAGGCAATAGTAGTACAACAAAGTCGGATAGTAATTCTTATTTTTATGCTGCAAACACTGATTTTATCACCGGTTTTCTCCATTAAGCTACTTTATATCGACATCTTTCATTTTTCTGTCCTTTGAAGGTGGTAAATATGATTGCCATTTTATCCATTTTTGTTATAAATGAAACAGACTTCAGAGCGTTTGGCTGTGCATCAGTTGTTGGAATGCTGCCATACACTAATGCAGACTCCCCACTGTGAGCCCAGTGAAGAATTATACTTTGATTCACCAGATTGTATTAAATAGTCCAGCTGTTGGGATTTGAAAGATAGTTACCTCCAAAGTGAAATAAAAATGAACTTGGCATTTATGGCTTTGACCATTTTTATAGTGTTGGGCAATCAGCTTTTCAAAAGTAGCACTTTTTAAAATAACCCTCTTCTGGTTACACTGCTTTAAAAAGTTTAATTTGCTGTAACATTCAAAATACTCCACCTTGTATTTTTCTGGAATGATTGACAACTTTTGCATAAAATAAGCATTATTTTCCTTTTGAAATCACTGGCTTCTGATGATAATCAAATGAGTCTGAAACTGTATCTATTAGTGCCAATTTCTGCATTAATTAACTTATACCAAAATTCTAATGTTAGAGGCAATTCTTGTAATTAAAGCTTGAACATGGAATTTCATTTGCTCTATCCAGTGCTGCAGCAGCAAGCTGAGTAAATTCTTTCTGAAATGGAAAGTGCAGCAACTGTTGTTTCTGTGATAATTTTTTCGGTTTTAACCTGTTCATTTACTCTCTCCCCATCAGGTGGGAGCTGGTATAGTCCCCACCCAATGTTCTAATTGTTGAGTGGGGTGACCTCTTTCTTCTTTGTCATTTTCTTTAGGACAAAGACTGTCACGATAAAGGGCAGATCGTGGCAGATGGATCCTGTAGCTGAATTTCTTTCTCTGGCCCCTAGTTGATTCTACCTTTTCCTATCAAGGGTGTTACCTTAGCAGTATGGAAGACTGATCCCTACAAACAAACATGAAAATTAAAAAAAAAAAAAAAAACACAGAAAAAGGGGGGAGGAAAGGCTCTGGACAAGCCAATGCAGTGTGTGTAGGACCTTCCAGCACCAGGGATTTCAGCACTTGCCCAGTTTGCAGCTCTGGATGTGGGCAGTGCATCCCTGCTGGTGTGTGAGGCCCTGCCTAAGGATGGGGCAAGACGATGTGGTGCCATCCCTGAGCCTACCCGGCTCTGAGCCCACGGGCACTGGGCTGATGGCTCTGGAAAGCTCAGGCTCTGGGACGCTCAGGCTCTAGAAGGCTCAGGCTCTGGAAAGCTCAGGCTCTGGGCTGACAGGCTCCAGGCTGACAGGCTCTGGAAGGCTCAGGCTCAGGCTCTGGGAGGCTCAGGCTCTGGGCTGACAGGCTCTGGAAAGCTCAGGCTCTGGAAGGCTCAGGCTCTGGGAGGCTCAGGCTCTGGGCTGACAGGCTCTGGAAGGCTCAGGCTCTGGGAGACTCAGGCTCTGGAAGGCTCAGGCTCTGGGCTGACAGGCTCTGAGAGGCTCAGGCTCTGGAGTGCAGGGTGCAGGAGGCACAAGGCTGTGCTCACAGGTTCTCTGTCTGCCGACCCAGCAGGGTTAAGGTGGTGGTAGGAACATCTCAATCTGCCATTTGTTCACGTTGAGCATTCCCACTGTTTGCCATGTTCTCTGCTGGTGCATTCCAGCTAATCTAAGGATTTGCCTGCATGTTTCAACACCAGTACAAAGCTTTTGAATACAGACAAGTGCTTTTAGTGTTTGTAGGCTGATGCCAGCTTTGACAAATAACCCAGATGTCTCTGACCTTTCCTTCCTCCCCGCTCAGAGGCATTTTATCCACACGAATCCCTGCACTGCAAACAATGGTGGTGTAACCCCATTTCTGCAGCACAGAGCGCGGGTCAAACGCCCTTGATAGTTCAGCAAACCCAATAGGTGAATTTCCATAAATCATTAGTGCTTGCTCCCAGTGAGACCAGCAGCAGCCAAGGGAACAAACACCTGGTTACCCTGTGCCTCAGAGTTGTGCAGTGCAACCCCAGGCAGGTGGCTCTGGGATAGAGGTGTGGAGAAGCCATTTTTCAGTGCCTTGTGGGTTCATTTTTCATCTTCCATGCCTGGCTTAACAAATGATCCAGGAGAGGGAATGTGACTGTTGCATTTTGTGCACTGCTATCTGTACATAACACCTGTTAAATCCATAATCTATTTATTAGCTTAGTAGACCTGTCTTGGTCATACGTGCTATTAATAGAAATGCTTTTCTGTGGTTTTATGCTCTTCTGAATATGTGAACTGTCATTTGAATTTATATATTTATTCTTTTTCCTCTAGATCAACTAGTCACACAGAATTAACAAGAAAAGCTTCTAGCAGCGAAAAAGAGACAGAATCTGTGGTAGTTTTAGATCCTGTGTCTGCCAGTGGGGATCAAATGTCTGAAAACGCCCTGAACCAGAACAAAGTGAAAGAGGAAAAAAGCAAGCCACTGCATAAAGAAACTAACGTTGGGAAAATAAAAGAAACAGATAGTTCTAACTGTTAATTGTTACTCTGCAAGGCTGTACCTTTTGGGAATCATTATCTGGACATGTGAATTGCTTAGGTGTGTTACTAGGGGCCACGGTCTGTACTCCAGACAGAAATAATACAGATTGAAATGGTCTTTTGTATGCAGTTTTTGTTACATGCACTGAAGTGTTAAATAACTGTGTGTCACTCAAAATCGGTTTCCCGTTTTAATTTTTCAGGTATGGTTATTAATTTCTTAGATAGTGTCAGTTACCTTTAAAAATGGATTTGAAGAGGCTTTTTAAACTCTTCTTTTACTGAGAAGATGCCTTGTTAAAGGTCTGTTCCAAAGCTTGCCAGAAGCCCCTTGCATCCCTCTTGAGCTGGACAGGTTTGGGTTAGACCCTATAAGTGATTACACCCTCATCAGCTTCAGTAAGGGGGATGTTACTAAATATTAATAAAAATGTGTGTAGACACATTGCTCTAAAAACACTTTGATATCCACTTAAACCAAGATCTTGTTGATCCCCTAACTGCTGTTCCCACACAGGGAGGAAATGAAAAGCACAAGCACAACCCTTCTGTCTCAGATTGCCAGGGGACGGAGACTGAAAAGCAGAGGCAGTGCAGCATCTCATTGTGGTACCAAGATTTTTGGCAGTGACAGCCAGAGTCAGGGGCTTGTGGGCTGGGACTGGTGCTCTCATTTGGGTTAAAAGCTTTGCAAAGGAGGACTTATTCCTGGGTTTTGTTTCAATGTTACACAGCAGCTCTTGGAACTGCTGCAGCTGGAGTCTGTTTTTACCGCTGCACGAAAATAACTTGCCTTTGGCTCCAGTGGGTTCGGGCTGTGTTTGGGATTCATTCTAGGACTGCAAGTTATTGGGAACCATCAGCATTCTGAGAACTCCCAGCTGAAAGCTCACAGTGCTAACAAATGAACCTTGCTTTGAACCTGGCACACACTGGCGGCATTAATTTCTTTATGAGGTGACACTTGAGGTGTCTGTATTTGATAATACAAATCCCAGTTTCCCTCAGCCCTTATTTCCTATGACCACGGTGAGATGGGAACATCATTGATTTGCTCCACTGCCAATTCACATTCCATTGTAGTCTCTTTAAATTCAACACAGTATCTCATTCTTTTGTAATGAACAAATGGAATCAGGGATTTACCTAAAGATTGGTGTAACTGAAATTGGGTGGGCACGTACTTGAATGCACTTGGATTCTTTTTTATTTAATTATTTGAAACAGTGATAGTATCGAAGGATGAATGTTCTGAGTTTGTTGGTTTGGCTCTGCATGCAACTGTCTGGTGCTTTTCCTAAAAATAAAATGATAGTAATGAGTGTGGTGGTTTCACATCTATTTTGGTGGTTTTTGCATGTTTGCTACGAAAATCTTGGACTTGATCTAATTACTGGATTACATACAGTTCATAAACTTGCGGAAATTTGTCTCTCATTGATATTTTCATTTCTTGGGGGCAGTTGGTTCTGGTTGTTAATTTTTCACTTAGTTGTCTGTTACACTGAATTTAAAATGCAAAATTTCACATATGTATTTTTTCCTCAAATTATTGCTGCTGTATTATATGTTCAGATTTTCAAATTATACAAAACCCAGAAGTTTTTCAAGAAGTATTTCTTTTACTTAAACTGTTTTGTTACCTAGAACATAAATTATTTCTTTACCTTTTCATTGTTGCTTATTAAAAAGACTCCTGACAAGTTTCCCAGACCTTGTGGAATTGACTTGTTACTCCCTGCTGCCGACTGGAGCAGGCTTTCTACTGATGCCAGTCACAGCTCTGTGCCCAGCATTTGGGGTTTGCACTGATGCACTTCTCTTGAGGGCTACAACTGCAGCAAAATCTCCTTTGCAGGCTGGATCCCAGAGCAGCATTGAGGGGGTGTGGGGGGATGGAGCAGCATAACAGTCAAGGCCTTTGTTTTTTTCGTAAAACATGGTGTTCTGTTTGTATGGGGGTTTTTTTTACTGTTTGTCAACAGCTTGCTCTTTGTCTGGAGGGAGATTCTGATTTTCTCAAAACAAACATTTAGTTTTGGACTTAACACAGCAGTATTTGTTTTCTGAATTTGTAAATGCAGCACAGTATTTTCAGACTATAGTCACTGCTCAGTTAATTTGGTTTCAGCTGAAGGCAATGGTCCCTGGGAAAAGAGAAGCCAGTATTTGAAATCTCTTAGAGAGATTTGGCTGAACTGCTTGAAAATAAATGGATTTAGGAAAACTGAATGTACGAGTTTCATACTAGAATGAAAATAAATGGATTTAAGTTTCTTAGTAAAATGGTTTTTCTTAGAAATTTATCCCAAAGTTAATGTCGACAGCCTAGGTTAGTGTGCTGTTCTCTGGGAGCTGAGCAGGCAGGCTGCGACCCTGCAGGGCTGCCTGAGAGCTGTGGAGGCAACTAATCCTTCTCTGGGGCAGGAAGCACATCAGGAAGTTGTTCTCCTGGCTCTGATTCTTCAGCAAAGTCAATGAATTCAAGTTTTGCTTCACCTGAAATAGAAGAGAAAAAAGCAGCTCATGTTTGCTGTGATGGGGTTTGTTGTAACGTTCTCTGGGACACACGGATGCTTTGAAAATACCACAGGATGCTTACAAGAGTTGAAACACCTTTAAAAGTCTGCTCCTTAGCAAGGAAGGAACACATTGATTACAGGATCAGGACATGGTGCACAGCAGCCTGAGCTGGCATATTTATTGCATTTCCTCTCTTCACTGATCATCTCACCTTCCTGCCTTATTTTTTTCCCCTCTGCAGTGGTTTGACAGAGTTCCCGTTAGCTGACTCTGCCTCATCCCTACCCCAGCCTCGAGCAACCAGAGGAAAACCTCTGTCCCAGTGCTGCTCCCTAACAGATCCCAGCTACTGCCCCGGACAGTTCTCACAGCTGTTTTCTCAGCTCTGTGACTCCTTCTCCATCCCTGCCAGCTTGCTGTTTTGCCACCCACACGATGCCCACTGCAGGCCAAGCGGCTCGGCCGTGTGCCAGGGTGCGGTGCAGGGGGGCAGGGATGGGGCAGGGATGGAGCAGGGATGGAGCAAGGATCAGGCAGGGATGGGGCCGGGATGGAGCAGGGATAGGGCAGGGATGGGGCAAGGATGGAGCAGGAATGAGGGAGGGATGGGGCAGTGATGGAGCAGGGATGGGGGAGGGATGGGGGAGGGATGGGGGAGGGATGGGGGAGGGATGGGGGAGGGATGGGGGAGGGATGGGGGAGGGATGGGGGAGGGATGGGGGAGGGATGGGGGAGGGATGGGGGAGGGATGGGGGAGGGATGGGGGAGGGATGGGGGAGGGATGGGGGAGGGATGGGGGAGGGATGGGGGAGGGGGGGCGCAGGGATGGGGCAGAGAGGGAGCAGGGATGGAGCAGGGCTGGGACACGGATGGGGCCGGGATGGAGCAGGGATGGGGCAGAAGTGGGACAGAGATGGGGCAGGGATGGAGCAGGGATGGGGCAGGGATGGGGCAGGGATGGGGCAGGGATGGAGCAGGGATGGAGCAGGGATGGGGCAGGGATAGAGCAGGGCTGGGACAAGGATGGAGCAGGGATGGGGCAGGGCTGGGGCAGGGATGGAGCAGGGCTGGGGCAGGGATGGGGCAGGGATGGGGCAGGGATGGAGCAGGGATGGGGCAGGGATGGAGCAGGTCACGGACCCACGCAGGGGCTGCGGGGGCATCCTGGCCACCGCGGCTGCTCCAGGGACTCGTGGGAGAGGGGCCGGGCAATGGCAGAGCCTGGATTCCGTGCTGCTGGGCCCAGTGCAGGCTGTCACACTCTGGGGAGACTCCTGATGGGCCAGTGTCACCTCCCAGCCATGAGCCACTTAGAGTGCCCTCGGCACGGGCTCTCCTGGGTATTCCCAGCCCCAGCCCAGCCAAATGAAGAGCTTGGTATGCAGCTCAGACCTGCTCTCACTGTTGCCCTGCTGTTGATTTAGGTACTGGATCTTATTTCTGCCAAATGATTAATGGTGTCGGGGATTGTTGCTGTTTCTTTTCATCAGATATAGGTCTAAATATTTGTCAGACTCGAGAGCCTTTGTTTAGACTATACTATTTGAGAAGGGAATATATTAATACTGCTGAGGCAGTTAAAATTCATAGTTCCGTAATTATCTTATTGTTGAAAAGTTCATTCTGTGAAACTACTTTATTAGCAAAAAAAAAGAATTTCTGTGTTTCTATTTTTACGATAATTATTTATGAGCAAGGGGGAGATTTCAAAAAGCTCGAAATATTTTCAATAAAAAAAAAATTCAGCTAAAAACTTTGTTCTATAGTGTGCATGTCAAGTGCTGCTCCCCTATGTGTAGAACATTGAAAATTATTACAAACAAGAGGGTAAAATGACTTAATTCTGCTTCGTGTTTCCTTTTCTTAGGCATAATACAATTCCTGCAAACCCTTTCCTTCCTTTCTTCCTCTCCTTGTCTCTCTGCCTCCCCTTCAGACTGCACGTCTTTATTCTGGCTTGATTGATACCTGAGCAAGTGAGAAGTGGCTCTAATGAACTGTTAAGCATTTAACAGTGCCTTGGTACAGTGTAAAAAGAAGATGCAGATCCTGAAGCAGGCAGGCAGATGCATGCAAGTGGCTAAGGCTGAATGTGCATCGTCAGTTTGGGGTTTTCTTGGGTTTTATTTAAGGCTTACACACGCAATTGAAGCTTTCCAAACGCATTTTGCTGGAAATGTAACATACAAAAGAGGGTTGTGAAATGAAGTTTTGTTATCAATATATGTTTAGGGCCTGGGGGGAGGTGGGGTATTTGGCCTAAAATTCCAATTTGGCAGCTTTTCGACACGTTATATGCATGGTTTTTTGTTTTGTTCCTTTTGCACCGTGGGCTTCAAGACTCCAACCAATTAATTCTGGAAAAAAAGCTTAATGTAGGCTGCTCCTCAAGAAGGGGTCTATTTTAACATTCAGTAAACAGATAATCCATTAGGACAACAATATACATTGTGGCAAGTGCTATCCTAGGTTTTTTTTGTCAGCCCTTATTTATAGCCTTTTGATTTCGCTTCCCTCCTGGGGTGCGGTTTCAATCATTCTCCCTCCAATCTTTGTGCCCGCATTCATGGCAGGCTGAAAACAAAGTAAGAAAGAAGCTCGTACGCAGCGCTCCGTTCGCGGCCAGTTCCTCCTCTATAGCCAGCAGCCGGTTGTACTTGGCCACCCTTTCTCCGCGGGACAGACCTCCCAACTTGAGCAAGCTGGCACCCAGGCCGGCAGCCTGCGGGGACAGAGAGCCTGCCGTGAAACTCCGCGCTTGGCGAGGGGAAGTCATTCCCGACAATTACCCGCGGTGTCCTGCGTCTCATGAAACACCCGCATCTCTCCGCAGAGAAAAACGGGGGAAATAAAACCTCCCAGTGAAAGATCTGCCGGATGCAAACGGTCGTTTTCGCTGGCATGCGAAATGAAATTTTATTTGTGGAAGATTAAATATAGTAGCGTTAGGAACTTTTTGCTTAAAATATTGTTGCTACGCAGGAATGTTTTAAGTAACTCACGGTTTTTTATAAACTAATGCAAGTAAATGGATCATACACACTTTTGAATATACTCCCTGCTTTGGCAAATTTCCTGTGTGTTCTCTTTAAACTCAAAAGAATAACCACTCTCTGTGGGGAAAAAACCCAACCCTCTAGAAAAAGCCCGTTTTGTAAAATGTTGTTTCTCTCTCAAGCACAAAAAGGCTTTCTCCTTAAAAAATAGTACATGTTAAAAGCGGTATTTTTGCAATTCTGCAATTGAACGGCTTTCAGTACTCACCAGATCCACGAGGCTCTCATCTGAAGATTCTCCATCTGGACTTCCCAGTATGGTAATACGTCTTTGACCTATATATAACGGGAGGGAACACCTTCATTAGAGTATATTTTATATATTTGACACAGAAATTGTTTGGACTTCTCATTATTTTTTTACTCTTGGGCTATCCAAACTTAAATACAAACAGGAGTAAACCCCATCTGATAAAAACGTAAATTATATTAGTTTGCTACGTTAGCATTCTGTTTTATTTTCAGGTGGATAAAGGAACATCTAACATCCTGTCCTAGTCTCTGTCCCTCACTGATCTGTCTGATCAGGCCGTGCTATTTATTTTAACTGTTCTCCTCACTATAGTAATGATTTTTCTTCTCTTTGAAAAGGAATTTACCACCCTGACTGAATGAAATCTTTTAGTTGCTATTTACTCTCTTTGATACAGCAATTCTGGGTGTTTTTATGGAACAAGAAAAAAAACAAGCTATATTAAATTTTTCCATCTGTTCCTTGGGTATAAAAATGAATAAAGAAAACATCACACAAAGAGAAATCTTACATATGAAGCTGCACAGGTTCTTAATACTGTTACCACAAAGGCTCAATAATATGTAGTCAATAATCTATGTAAATGCAATTTTAAACAATTTGTACTTGTCTGAATTTTTAAAATTATTAATGCTAAAATTGTTCAAAATGCAGATGAATTGATCACATCTCTTTTATTTTCTTTAATTCTGATATCTAACTGCATGACACTTAGCTGCAGTGTCAAAGGGCACCCACGTTCAAGACATTCACAGTGTATTAACTGACAATAGCTGAAGCCTTGAGTGCTGTTTTAAGCCCCTTGACAGGGATTTGTGAATCAAAACTTGAATTTCAGTTTCTTCTGACGAGTGCTTTCTAAGTCGGAAGTGTCAATAATTAGATAAAAAGATGACCTATTTACAGGTGTGGCTTGTAGGGTTTGGTTTCAGCCTTCTCCCCCTCTACTCACCATCCAGAATTCCAGTAAGTTCTATGAGGTCGGATACCTTGGTTTGGTTAATGTATTTCAGGACAACACCGCTGCACATCGCTATGTTTATGTTTTGGTCAGCTTTCAGTTTGGAAATCTGCGTGGCAGCATCTTCAGCAATCAGGTAGCATTTGGAACCAAGGGCACAACAGATGCTGCTCCACTGTTCTCTGTCCTGCATAAACAAATCGAGCAAACGACTGGAGTTTTAAAAACTAAACTGAATGAAAACCCTAATTGAGGATGTAAAAATAAAAAATTGAATTATACTTTGGGTTTAATCCTAAATATGCCCTTCATATAAACATGTTACATTTTATACTCTATTTTCAATCTCTCTGCCTAAGAAAAACATACCACTTGGATTTTCCCTGGGTTTTAAGATTTTGCTAGAAAACATAAATTTTAATCTGAAATTAATCAACACTATTTGCATAAAATATAGTTGAAAATATTTAAAATTAAATTAAATGTAGGGATTTGCTATTTTCATTTCCTTCCTGAAATTTACATCATTTTGATGGAATATAAAATAAGTTTTTATTTTTTTGGGTGTTGATATTTTAAGTGTCATAGTTGTTTGAACATAAAATAATGAACAGGAGACATAGACTCAATGACAGAACCCATAGGGAACAGCAGAATACAACGCTCTCTTTTGTAGCAAAGCTCCATTTTTCAGGGTCTTTGTTTCTTTGTTTTAAGGCATTGTCCACATGGTACATGGCCAAGGCTAAATAAAAGGACAAGGATATGTAAAGAATTTGAAAGAAGAAATGTACGAATTAATTTGCTTGCTTTGTGTCCACAGAATGCAAAGTTCTCACATTAAAAACACTTCTACTTCATAATTCTGCCAGTGGTTATTCTTGGTCTGTGGATCAGACAGATTTTTGTACTTATCTACTTGCAATCAACATCAGAGGCCATTCCTGTACGGATTTTAAGGCTGTGCATAAGAGAAAACAAAGTTTTTGACACCTGAACAAGTATTTAAGTTTAAGCACCAAAGTGGTCTGGTGTCTGGCAATGAATTATTAAATTGGTACCAGAACTAATCCTCAAGGATCTAATTATCTGGGGCAAAGATGTGGCATGGGTAAACCTTGGAGAGGGTGGAGGAGGAGGAGGAGAAGGGGGAGGAGGAGAAGGAAAAGGAGGAGGAGGAGGAGGAGGCGGAGGAGGAGGAGGAGGAGAGGCATTTCCCTTAACTCTGTCCTCTGTTCCCAACTGCACTTCACTCTCTGCTGTAATTCTGCTGATTCTCATCTTGCAAATATTCTCCTTCATAAGAATTCTCAAGGAAGTCTGCAGCCCTGGGAGGAGTGGGGAACAACCTGGTGTTTTGGAACATGGTAATTCAGAGAGTCAGACTGAAACAGCACAGGGAGGCAAGGCTAACCTGAGTGAGGTAATACTAAACACAGTTATTCAAAAAATGAACTTTGAAAGTTCCAGTTAAGGACAAATTCAGATGGATTTTGCAGTTCATTGGTTTTTTAGAATTATTGGTTCAGGCACTAGGCAGATTCACAAAGCCAACATCACTTTGCTTCTCCCTTCAATCACAGTCTTTGTGTTTTGTTCATGAAAATCAACTCCCTGTATTTATTTTTAAGAAGATAAAGTGCAATTTGACACCAAGAGCAAATTTTTATTAGGTTGTGCAACTGCAGAGTCTTGGCCTACAATTGTAGGATTCTGCAGCAATTAAGTTTTTATTCTTTTTTTAATACCTGAAAATTTAACCTTATGTATAAATGTGAATATTTTAGGTTATACAATCTCTTTTATCCATAACATGCCTGATAACATGCCTAATAGTATTGTGCTTTATAGCTGTAGTTGATTGGCCACACTAATTAACTCCTCTAACTTTGATCACAGAGGTAAATGCAGAGTGTCTTACTCCCACTTCAGAAATTCTGCCGAGCAATGCTGCCAGTGACAGGACTTTGGTTATAAATATCCATCACAAAGAATTGCAGCAATCATATATTTTGGAGATTTTTTGGCTGAATATACAACAGTGTTCAAATTTTTGCTTCTCCAGCTTAATGTGATATAATACAATATTGCATTACACATGAATTTTTGTAACACACTTGAATTTTACAATTTCACCTTATAATTTGAATAGTGTACATAGAGAGGAAAATGTAATCAAAATAACAGTGGTTTAGCAAGTAGAATCAGATAAAAATCAAATTCTTGTAATTTTTTTAAGTATGTGTACTGAGTCTATTCTGTTCATGCCAGGATTATTTTCAATCAGAAATGTCAAAAGTATAGAAAGATTTGGATATTGCCAATAAAATATATTCAAATAAATGTTTAGATGCATTTTCTAGTGATATTTTTGTGCTTAAAGACTTGAAAATCAGAAGCTTTGTATTTCACATGTTTTGTAAAAATGAGAAAAGGTCAGTGACATGCCACTGAACAGTATCATCAGTTTTTAAAAGACTGCCCTGTGGTATCTTACCTCTTTTCTTAAGGGGTCTATTAATGCAATAATAAAAGGAAAATTATTAATCATTTCCACATACATGGCAACCATTTCATCAGGACTTTTGAATGTTCCAGTGAGTATTTCGTATTTTCCTTTATCCTAGAAAGTAAAGTAAAAAGCGTAAAAGATAAGGAAAGCAAAACCCTGAAAAGCAGGGTCACACATCCTGTGGCAGGGGTGGGCTGTGTGTGCTTCAATCAGAAGGCATTCACTCATCTGCTTCACTCTGTGTCTGAGCCAGCAGCACATTCTTACAGAAACTCTGCCTAAAATGCCACTCTGGGTGCCAGTGGGCTCATGCCAAAGTCTCTGAACAATGCCACTGCCAAAGAAAGAGAGATCTATTTCGGCATTTTCTAGGCAACACTGCCAGTTTGATACAATTATAGGATGAAGTTAGCAATATTTGACATTTTTATTGAATCTCGCGTGAAAAAAAAATCTCATTTTTCTCTTCCAAACAAAAAGGTGATTTTTTTCCCCTCCTTTTCGTATAGAATTTATCGCTGGGGAAAGGAGTGCACCCTCAATGCTCCAAACCGAGATAGTGCCTTTCCCTGCCTCTTTCTCCTTTCAAAACATAAAAAAAAGAGACCCATTAAAAACCAGTCTCATCGTTCTGGGAAGCACAAACTGCAGCCTGGGAGGAAATTTAAGGGCACACTGTGAAACTGTGCCAGGATATCCACTGCTTTAGTGGCTTTAACACTTCAGTAACAGAAAGTTACAGAATTACTGATAATTCAGCAGTTAAGATTTTGCCCATTCTGGTATAGGACACAGACAGCACAGCCAGGAGAGCAACTGCTTTCACAAAAGCCATTGGTAATGGAATCTTTGGCACTACACAACACCCAAACACACAAAAGCTCGTGAGGTACTAAATGGAATTGGAAGTTTCTTTTTCTGCTTAGAGAAAAACCTGATTGAGCTTGGAGTAAGGGGCGAGAACTGTAAGACTTCACATGGAGATAAATAGATTTTGTCAAATAAAAACATTAAAAAATTAAAATGGAAAAATGAATGTTGACGCACAACAAGATGGGCACTTATGTGTATATAAACATACCATAGTAAAAATACATACACATGCTAGGATAGTTTGAAGAAAACAAGAGATGTAGCATAATATAATGGAAAAATAAGCAGGTTCAGCCAGAATTTATAAATGCAGAGATAATTCTTTTTGTTTGCTTGATTGCTACTTTTAAAAAATGGAGTTCGGAGCTTGTAGGTGAGTTTGCAACATAATAATAAATAATGTTAACAAACAGCTACATTTATTTTAAAAACCAAGAAAATAGAAATTGAAAAATAGCTTACATAATCCATTAATTCATGAGCAGCACAATTTATTGCTAAGTACATGTCTGTTCCTAGCTCCAGACCTATATTTTTGCAAGCTGTTTGCATTAGGAGTAGCAGTTGTTCTAGATTATCACATCCTGTTGTCAAGCAGCCTAAGTGTGATATTCTTTTTGAGTTTGGTGGCTGAAAACAAAACAAAAACAATCACTTTATTGACACACATATACATTATACATATTTACGGGGTTTTTTTCATTGTCATTTCAGTCTGCATTTAGTCATCAAATTATAAATTTGTTCTCAGAAATCTCGGCGGCTTTAAGGACAATTCTCTAGGAAAGAGGGATTATCAAGTGCTAAGGAGTAGAGAGCCAATAGTCCTTGGAAATCTGTCTAGTCATGTAGATCTCAGTCTTGTATGGCTAGCACTGGTTTAAAAAATTATTTTAAAGGCCTTCTTAGCAACCACTGAGTTGCCATAAAAGCTCTGGTGCTGTGGACCAACCTTTTGCCACAAAAACATATCCTCTACTTCTAAATAGCTTTTACTCATTAATCCTTAGCTATAACATTGATATTGACTCTGAGGAGTGTTTGAGAAACCTCAAGAATCTTCCAAGACTTCTAGAAGGAACAAATTCCATAGAGGGGAAATATCTCCAGTTGTCTGCTTCAGGGACAGTATTGCTGGACATGAGCCACAAGCAGAGTTGAATTGAGCAAATATTTCACGTGTCCTTCTGTTGTCAGTTTTTCTGTAGGTTTTCCAAACACTGATTTTAAACTGTGAAGTTCTGGGAATTTTGGATTATAAAGACGCAGCAATAGACAGCAAAAATTGCTGCAGTCTTCCTGCACTTCAGATAGAGGTTAAATCTGCAGTTTCATGTGGTTTTCAAGATGTCCATATGCTGTGCCTTGTTACATTCTATTAAAAGCAGTGATTATCTGTATAAAAACATTTTACTCTGCCTAGTTTTTACTTCCATAACCTAAAGAAGTTATTTTTATTCACTGCCTACTTTGTAATTTTTCCTGGTTTTCCCCACAAAAATTAACACGGTGCTTTTATCAGTTTTACATTCAATTTCACTACTGTCTTCTTTAGTTTTCTCCTGTTGAAATAAATGGAATTTTTTCACAGAGAATCTAACACATTGTTTCCTTGTGTATATATTACAGAAATATTCCACCTTATGATTGGACTACATATTGTGGTACTGATATGGAAACTACCCACCAGGAAAACATTGGCCAGCATCTTAATGATGATGAACTTTTTGTTGTTTATGCAACAATAAAATAGGAAAGCTTTTGTTCACCCTTTCTTTTTTATATTTCACAACAGTAACGATTCTCACCTGCTAATATTTAAATATCTCAGACCGAAGAGCAAAACATGCATGGCATTTTCATCCTACTATTTGGAAAACTCATCAACAAACTACCAGTTTCAAAGGGATAAAAAAGATCATTTGAGTCATAAAATGATGTCCTGTGCACTATTGTGAGTGCTGCCCTTTAGCTACTGGTTTGTGTCTGCCATTATCTATAACCTCAATCTGGACCTGGGCCCTGAATGCAGCAGGAAAACGAGAGGAGTTCCGCTGCCAGGGTTAGGAAGCAGCACAGTCTGCAAGTCTTACAGGTAATAGTTTTATGGCCTACATGATCCCAAGGGCACGTTCTCTGCTGGTGCTACAGGCCTGCAGAATGCTCATTTGGAGAAATTACCAGGATTTCTAGATGAGAAAAATTACCAGATCCCAGAAATTTTCCCTTATTTCCTCTACTGTCCTCCAGGAAGGGAAGGTATAGTCAGAAGAATCTAAATTGTTATGTAAAATATGAGCATTTGGAATATTTAAGTCTTGCCTTGACCTTTCCAAAATGGCAATGTAGATTAATGCTTCCTTTCTTAAGAACATTTTGGTTCCCTGCTGCTGTTAATACCTTGTTGAAGGCTTAGAGTTAAAATCTCTTTTCTTACCAGAGCTTTTTGTGCTTTTCCTTTCTTACTGTCTGCTTGTGGACCAGGCTGTTGGAGTGAAAGAAGATAGAAGTCAATTCCATGGAAAAATAAAAGATGACAACAACACCTCAGAAAGAAAAGAAAAGGGGAAAAAAAACGATTGACTGAAGAGATTGTAAATATTTAAGTTAGGAAATAGCTTTATTTAATAATTTAATAGTTTTATTTTATGGTGGTTACTCATTTAAAATGTTTATTTATGTGGACATCTGTCCAACCATCATTTGTTTTTCAAGATGTTCTCACCCAGCCCATCAAAAACACAGGGGGTCTCAGGAATGAGAATCCAGACTCTGTACTTGGAGAAACCCAACCACCTTGCTCTCCAAAAAGCACATGCACACACCGAGACTGATTTACCGCTACAGTAACAGCACCTTGAATAAAACATGTTGTGCGTGAGAGGTGCAGCAAGATCAGAATATATATTGTATATTCCCTCTGATACCAGTCACTCCCAGTATATTTCTTCAGGTAAACAGAAAGCTTTATGCTTAGAACAATGTTTTGTTCCAAATTTTCTAATTTAGTATCAGCAAATGGCCAATGTTTTATTCATCTGTCAGAGAAAAACATCTCCTGTTCTGTGTCATGAGCCTGTAACAGGCTAAGTGTTCCATGTGTATGTTTAAAAGGACAATGGTAGTAAAAACACCAAATGAAGTGCATCTCACTGTTAGAACACATTTTTATTGTACCAGTTTGCCTGGAGACTCCAACAGTCTTGTAATTTCTTTCTGAATATCCAGAACTCTTTCTATGCCCTGAAATTAAACAACGGTAATCTTCAAAAGAAAGTTCTATTAATTCATTTTAGCAGCTTAAATCAGAAGAGAGACAATACTTACTTTAAACGCAAATTTTAATATAAAGTCTTTAAAAAAGACCAAACCATTACAGACTCCTTAACACAATCTCTCCACCCACAAAATGCAGTCAAGTGTCCAACAATAAAGGGTTAGTAGCAGTGGAATGAGCAGGAATATTTGATTATGGGATGTCAAGGAAAGCAGTCTCTTCCCCAAAAGCAGCCCTTCAGAAATCTAACAAGTAAAAAATATCTGGGTCATTGCATTTATATCTGAGAAGTGGGAAGGTGAGAATTCCTGTTCCCAGTTGTGACTCTGCCTAAATGTCTTGGGGTGATTCTATGACCATACTGTATTCCCCATCCCCTGCTTGATTTCTAGTGTACCTTTAAATTGCAAAGGGGGGAGAGAGAGGCCGAGCGAACCCTTCAAAGTGGCCAGCTTGACCTTATAACTAGAATGTTTTGCATTCTTTTCTCTCCCGAGAAACTTCCTAAACTCTGACAAGACTGAGTGCATTTACCTTCAGAATGCTTCCAGGAAGCAGGGAAAAAAAATCACTGTCTTGATTTTAAACACTGGGGAACACTCCAATTAAATTAATTCACCGCTTTTAATGCAAGGCTCTTTTTCCTTTTCAGTTGTTAAATGTTGAGTGCTAACTTCTCAAAGGACGTTTCAGATTTTCTCAAACTGTGCCAGTAAAGGAATACTGAAGGGGGCAGAAGTCAGTCACAGCTGGCAACCACACAGGACAGCTTCGTGTTCTGCACGGCAGCAAACACCTTCCTCCTCTGCCATGGGCACGGGGAGGCGTCCTGGCTTTGGACGGGCAGAATCAGTGACCTTATCAACAGCTCTGGGGACAATCCAGAAAAGTTAAAGGAAAAGCAAAAAGAAAGATAATTGAGCTCAGCTATTTGTTCAGGTCACCAGCACACAAAGTGGAACTCACAGCCCTAATGGAGGCATCTTGTGCAGATACATTCCTTAATGCAACACATGGCTAAACAAAAAGAGAGAGGGCTGATCCCATCTGTCTCACCCATCCTTCTTGCTCTTTGTGTTCCCTTCTAGTGTCACAATTCCATTTCAGAGCAGCTTATTCACAAATATTTTATGCTTTTCTGTGAATTTGTTATGGGTTTTGTTGTTTTGTATGCTATATCAAACAACGGATATTTATAATCTACTAATGCAAAATCTATTCTTGTGTAACACAATTCCTTGACATCTGCTTCAATGCACTGATTTTTTCCTCTAACCAAACATACATTTTTAACTTAAATCTTCATAGTTCTTCTTTTAAATCATCTTTTTACTTAATTTAATGTTATTAGTGTTAGAATTCTGCACTAACATCTGTTAAAACTTTGGCCTTGTAAGCTAACAAAAACCGAAAAATATAGTTTGTAAAGACTGTATTGAAAAGACCTATATACTTATGTACAGATGTAGTTAGTATGATGTCTACAGAATACATTTATAAAAAAAAGGAAACAGTACCTGTTTGAGTGATAACTCAACTGGTGGTATAAGCATAACTTCTTTCACTAATTTCAGTTTTGTAGGTGAATTTTTTTCACAGTTCAACAGAGTAACCATTGGGAGTGGTAGAGTCATTTTTTTCGGTAACTCCTGTAATTGGGAGTGCCAGGTGAAAATAAAAATGTAAAAATCAGAATAATTTCTTATATTCTTTAGTTATGGTACAGGGTTCAAAAACTGCTACAGGCAACGGTGTTAAAGGTATATTGTATGAGACAAATTTAATAACACTGTCACAACTGGCTGCAATCATGATAACTGGGATAAAATAAACGGAATTACAAAAGCCACGTGTACCTGATCGTGTTTCAGCCGTGCAATATAGAGGTACAGTGGGACATGGCTAATGGTGGCCCCAGCCTTTGCTATGGCCAGGGATGCTCCCCCAATGGCCAAGCTGCCACGCAGCACTGATTCAGCAGGTTCTGCAGGGGGAATGGCTTTCTCTTCCACTGACACCTTCTTTCCTGCAACACAGAGAGCAGGAGCTAAATATTTTCTTGGTTCTAAACAGATGCTTGTGGATCAGAGTTCTGTGAGTAAATGCGATATTGTCATTTCATTGTGTCCTCAATGAACAAAAACCCACTAATTTGTTTTTTTAAAGACTTAATTTTGTCAGCTGTTTTATATGGAATGACCTTACAAGTAAGCAGAGTATCTGTCCTCACTCTGGTTTCTAATCTGTTTCTTCCGGAGATCTTTCAGCCGCTGAAATATGTATTTTTATTTATCTGTGTTTGAATCCAATCACTTTATATAATTTTTCAGGTTCCTTTCAACAGCATGTTTTCAGTCTTCTTTATTGTGCTCCTTAAATGCTCAGATTTTGCATAAAAAATGGAATATTACATTATAACCTGATTGGGAGTACAAATACTTGATTTCTTCTAATGACTGTGAAAAAAAAATCAGGCCTATTACAATTGAAATTCCCAAAGAGAAAAGAGGTTTTTTAAAATATTACACATTAAATTTTCAAAAGAATTTCTTTCCCTTTCAGACACAACAACTTTTTCCAAAAGGCTTGAAACCAAGCAGTTTCCACTACCATATTTATTGCCTATAGTGCTTACATGAACACCTACAGGGAGCAGCTTCTGAAGCTGCAGTAAGTGATCTGATTCCCAAGAACCATTGCATTGGGGACTGTTTTAAATTGGCTCCAAATAGTCAGGCACTGAGTCTAACAATACTACTTCAGTCAATGTCATAATTAGTGAAAACACGTAATAGATGTATCAGCAGAAGCTTGACTAAAGTATCATTTACACCACGATGATATCTGGACGGACCTGACAACTGCAGAAGTTAAATTTTAGGTCAAAAGTGAATTTACTGTGCACACATCCAACATTGGAAGTGGGAAGTTTTTTACTGACAGTATATGACAGTTGCAACTAAACTGATAAGAAATAATAATTTGCCAAAATTTTCTGCCCTTCCAACAAATGACAACAACTCTTTTTCATCTGAGTTTAATGTATAGATGGAGATAACATATGGTGGTTTCTCCCTTTGGCTTGTTTGCTTTTGGCTATGTATTCTTATCTTGTTTTTCTAGCCTCACACAATTTTTTCCTTTTTCCTCTAGCAGGATGTTTGCTTCCTTCCTTTTACTCTATACTGTACTTCATTCCCATCTCATCCCCTTCTTTCTTTCTATTTTGCTTTTCTCTGTATTTCCTCCTTTTCTCAGTATTGGAAGGAAACTTTCCTTCCTCTTTCATTTGTTTTCAACTTCTATCTTAATTCTATTTCCTTTTTACTGCTCAGTTCTGTGATTTCCCTTTCTTTCCTTATCATTTTCATTTTTATTCTTCATTTGCATCCTCCTCCATTCTTATTCCTCACTCTGAAGAATAATAACCTCCTGTCTAAACCAACTGTAAAACAAAGGGAGCAACTCTGTTCAACCAATGCATGTGAATGATGAGGAAACTGTATTTTCCCCTCCCTCATTTTTCTGGAGAAACTGCTGTGATCAAAAAGGTCAGGAGAGAGCAACCATACCCTTTGAACATGAGACAGGATGTCTTTTAGGATCTTTATCAATGTCTGTGTTGAAGAAAATATTAAAATTAAATAAAGTAAAACCTGGTTTTCCTCCTTTTTTTTGCCTAGATGTTGGGGCTGGAGGGCTTGAAGCAGGGGCAGGAGTGATTTTTGCTACTTCTTCTTCTCCTTCTTCTTCTTGCTTTTGCATTTCCTTTTTTTCTTCTACCTTGTTTGCAAAGTATTCACTGATGAAAGAGGCATAAAAATTACTGGATCAAAATATTGTTAGACATGTGACAAGTAGCCACGTGATGCAGGCTAAAGAACGTGCCAGGAGGTTGATTAAGTGCATGTATTTGAGCTTCTGCCATAGATTCCCTGTGTGAAGGTGGAGAAGTCCATAAGTTTATCATGTCATTCTGTTTTGGTAGTCATCTGCAGCATTGATTAAACAAAAAGGACCACAAGCAAGTATCACAAACCTTAGCACAGGCTTTGTAAATCACTGTGGTTTGAAAGTCAGCTCTGAGCAGACAGTCTGAGCACGAAGGATTTATTTCCACTGCATGGGTAGTAACAGAACCTGTCACAACTTCATGACATCCACCAGCCTGGCCTAGGTTGCTAGGACGGTAGGTGAGTTGTACACTGGTTATTGTGTGGCTGCATTTCAATTACATGCATGAAGTGAAATCTTCACCCATGGGTCACAGAAAGCCAATTCAGGCAAACTGAGTATGTAAGATAGATACAGTAGTGTAAACAATGCATTAAAATCTTATTTAGACTCACTTTCCAACTCTGTCCTTATTCCCTTTATCAAGGTTTTCCCAAATCTAGTCCATGTGGAAGGCAATTGCTACAGTCTGTGTTCAGTGTTGCAGCCCAAAACTGCATGCTTTTTATGTCATAATTATGAAAAGCAGACAATAATGTAGCGAAATGGATCTGAGACAGACATTATATCCTAAAAATATATATTAAAAAAAGTAGAAAACATTGAATATTCTATATATCTTTCATTAACAGAGTAAATTAATGATGAATATTTCAAATGCAATAATTTTCATAATATGCAAGACCTACCCAAGCATCTTATCAGCTTGACACTGGTCAGTAGGCTCCAAGTCCCTTAACATTGTGCTCAGTGATTCATTGACCCATTTCACAGCAGTATGAACAGAGTCATTTCTTTCTTTCTCTTCGGCTTCAATTGTTTCAGGTAAAGCATTTTCAGGTATCTGAGAATGAGTAGCCATTACAGTGGAACAAATCCTCTGCAAATAAAACCCAAAACAAAAGCAATGTAAAAAGGTTTAAAACACAATTTAATTTCTAACTTGGAAATGTCATCTGAAAGACTAAGAAGTATGCCCTTACCAACTCTACAAGTGTATATCTCCAAATCTATTTGCTCCACTTGTCCTTTCTCATTCAGCACCTTCTTTTTAGCCTCTTATGCTTTGGTAATTGCAGACATTATTCATGTTTTTTGACTTAAATGATAACTACATAGGCAAAAACCCTCTGACAGATCTGCCTTATACACATATTTATGCTATCAGAATAGAATGGAGTTATTTTAAGGACCATACAGTTGTTAGGACACTTTTTATTGCAGCCGTTGGTAGCCTATTGTACCATGATTCATCAGCATTCATGGTTACTGCCATCCCTCATGATCACTTACTTTTGTCTTACTTAGATAATTCAAACCTATCTTTCTGTACTGATGAAGAATAAATGATATTAAGAAAATTCACTTACGGAAGACATCACTTACAAATTTCCCACAGCTGCCTGCACTAACAGTCTTAACCCTACATCCTGTGAATATCTATGAGGTTACATGTAGTTCAAGAATTAAGTGAACCAGAGTTTAACTGAGGGAAAATAGCAATAATTACTCCACAACAGCTAGAGCTGCAAAGATGTAACTTGAATATTTCAGGTTGGGGAAGAGATGAGCCATCAAATCTGCATTGCAGGTGCTAAATGGGTATGTTTGACTTTACTATCACCCACATCAACCTATTAGCTCAGTGTAAAAGAAGTGCCTCCATCTATACTGTTTTTCACCTGTACTGTGTTTTTCTGAAAGAGTGTCACACAAAGAGAAATATAAGGATCTGAAAATTAAAGGTGAAATGAAAGTGAATGTATAAGGTTGGTATGGGGTCTAAGGAAAACTTACATGATCATTAAGACAGAAAAAAATTTTAATATATAAAGATACTCTATCAGATCCCACTCACAAAATATTGTCTAATTCTTGGAAAACAAAGTTTTCATAGTTGCTGCCACTGTCCAACTTTTCACAACATCTTTTTTTTCCAAGTTACAACACTCAGTTGTTGAGTCACAGGGATTTATATCTTGTCATAAAGATGGAAAATAAAACATTCCTTGGGATGTAAGAAGAATAGTACCTCTCCCAGATACTGTCCTTGTAAAATAAATAAAATGAGAAGAAGCATCTCATACCTTCTCATAGTTTTTAATTGTACAGTATATTTCCACTTCTAATGTTGGCTGACCAACTCCATCAAGAACTTTTCTTCCAACTAATTTGCATATTACTGGAGCTTTTGAAAATTTGGAAAGGTAGTTAGCCTTAAATGAAAGAGAAAGAACTCCATTAAAAGTCAATTTCCAGGCAAAGAGGCTTTTATTCCATCAAGTATCTTTCAATCAAATCCACCACTGAACAAATCCATTATGGGTCCCTTCCAACTCGGCGTATGCTATCATTCTATGATTTATACATTCCAGGAAGCTTTGAGCCCTGTGAGAAAGGTGGAAACCATGACTTCTGGTAGGCAGAGTTCTCATTCTTCTTACAGCATGGTCTTTAATGGGCCTGATGAACCATCACTATTCAATACATTTGGGTCTCTGATCGTAGCTAATAAACACCAATGCTGATTTAGAAAAAGGATTGGTTTTTTTTTACCTGAGGTTTCTACATACTTCCTTACTAGTTACGTTATTTAATGTGGTATTGGAGAGTCACCAAACCACAGCTTATGGGAATTGGGAAAACTACGAAACACTTAGAGCTACAAAGAAGAGGAACATGCCAACTACAAAGCAAAGCAAGGAAAGGTGGTACCAGTTCCAGTCCCTTCCACTGATGATGGCAAAACACGTGGAGATGGGAAACAGTGTAAGATGGAATGAAATGTTTCAATTCCACAGCCACTCTCCCATCAAAGAGCATACTAGAAATATTCTTTTTTCAAGAGCTGCTCATTATTCTAGTATTGGCGATTTCAGTATCACCAATAACTGAGGTTTCATTAGGACGACTGTCAACAATATTTTGCCAAGTGGGAACAGATAAAACTGGTCCGATTCTTGACCCTTCCAGTGGGGCCCATTTGCCTTTCATGAGCAGCTGCAGTGTGAACAGCACCCAGTCTCTTGTCGCCGCTGGCCCGAGAGCCATCACTGCCGAGCAGCGGTTTTGTTAGGGACAAACAGCAGTTCATCTGTGGACTACTATGTTTTTGTGTCGAGACAAACAACTAGCAGAGAACAAGAAGCTCGGCTGTTGCGGACGGGTACTTGGCGCAGCGTCCAAGTGCCACTGGCCACAAACACAGAACCATCGCAATCCTTGCCCGGGCCAGGGAGGAAACCACTGAATTGTCACTCTAGAGACGCCGAGCTCCTCAACGCACCCCCTTGCCCGAGGGCGAGGGCCGGGAGGGGGCACGGGCACGGCGGGCACCTGCACGGCCCCTCCGCGCCGCCCCTCGCCGGGACGCGGGGCCGGGAGAGGCCGCCCCGGCCCCGTCCGGCTGCTTCCCCGCCCCGCGCTACCAGCTCCCCGTAGAGATCCTCGGGGCGCAGCGGGAACAGGGCGTTCAGCGCCTCCTCCACCCGCTCCGGCACCCGGTGCCCTCGGTAATACTCAGCCGCCTCCCGCCGCAGCCGCCCCCGCCGCTCGCCCGCCTCCATCCCGGGGCCGCGGCCGCGGCCGCTGCCGGGCAACGGAGCCGGGGAGCGGCCGCCCCTTGCCCTGCTCCCCGCCAGCCCCGGGCGGGACAGCGGCGCCTCAAGGCGCTCTGCCCGGGCCCGCGCTCCCGGGGCTCTCCTCGCTCCGACCCGCCCGGGAGCTCCGGGAGCCGGAGCTTGGCCCGGTTTGGCTCCTCAGTGCTCGCACTGCCCTCATGGCCTTCCTAGTCAGGACGCCCCGAGCAAGCGCTCCTCGGTTTTAAAAGTCTCCGAGCAACAAAACCGTGCAAGATTATGGTCCTGAAAGAGGGACAGGCTGTGGTTTGGAAAATGTCTGGTGAAGACGACGCTGCAAAACGCCCACAGTAACTCCTGCGTTTGAAAGCCCTCCACTTTCAATGAAAAGAAACATTTCACAACCTAAATGATCATTTTTAGTCTGCAATTTCCTACAAAAACTTTCACTTTGTTACACTGTTCACTGGTAATTTTGTTGAAGTAACTGAAAATGGAGATACTTAAAAGCTGTTAGCTGCACACTTCCCCAGCACTAAAATCAGTATGTGTGGACCTTTGCTCATTGTGTGCTCACTTCTCCAGGTGGGGTGATAATAATGAAAAATCCCTAAGGAATCATTTTCTTTTCCTTTCACATCCTTTAGAAATACTATGGTACCCCTCCAGAGAGTTAAACCCTCCTTTTTTAAAGCTGTTTCCTCTGAAAATGTTTCTAAACTGACACTACCTGTTCCTTGAGGAGAGTGGGTAGTGAATACCTCATTAGCTTTTCTTACTTCAGGAGGAGTTGATGTGGTGGGTGGCTGCTCCTTTGGGCACATAACTGCTTCAGGAGGGGCTTGTGCAGTCAGAGGACTGAGTGGCAGTAGGCAAATAATGCCAGATATTTGTAACATGCACAGGCTTGCCCTGGAAAGCTCCAGTTTAATTAAATATTCCTGGAAGAACAGGCTTCTGGAAGTAATGGTACTGGTGTGGCGGTCTCTGAGCATGGTCATACACTGGGTAATGGCACCCGATGTGACAGTTGTGCCTTCTGATATGTTTAAGTGCCTCTATATCAGTTTCCCACCTTCTGCCCTTTCACAGCCTCTAAACAAAATGCATCATGAAGGAACATGTTGGAGATAAAAGGGAGACAAGGGAAAATGTCAGACTTCTCCAGAAGGAAGTGGGAGAACTGATTGCCTAGGATATGAAGAAGACTGATATACTCAGTGACTATTGTGCCTCTGTTCACTGGCAAGTGCTGCAGCTACACCACCCAAGTTGCAAAAGGAAAAGTCAAGGACTGAGAGAACAAAGGGATAACAGTGTTGGTGGATGAGGAAAGAGTAACTGATATCATCTGCCTGGACTTGTGCAAAGCATTTGCCACTTCCAGCACAACATCCTTTTCTGTAAACTGGAGAGAGGGATTTGATGGATGGACCACTTAGTAGATAAGGAATTGGCTGGATGGTCACATGGAAAGGTTTGTGGTCAATGGCTCAATATCTGAGGGGAGAGCAGTGACAAGAGGCATCCTCAGGGGTCAATTTTGGGACTGGTGCTGTTACCCTTCTTTGCTGGTGACATTGACAGTGGGACTGAGGCACCCTCAGCAAGTTTGCCGATGACCCTGAGCTGACTGGTGCAGTCAACATGCTGGAGGGAAGGGATGTCCTCCAGAGGGATCTGGACACGCTTGAGAAGTGGACCCATATCAACCTCATGAAGCTCCAAAAGACAAATGTAAGGTCCTGCACCTGGATTGGGGCAATCCCAAGCATAAACACAGGCTGAGCAGAGAATGTGTTACGATTGGATTAGGGAGAGATGCCTCTGCAATGAAGGAGAAAATTAAACCATATGATGACAATATACAGATTGTATTTAACGTGGATTTTATTTAACAATAGATGTGAGGGAGAGAGATAGAAAGAAATAGAAGAGAGGTCTTGAGAGAGAGAAAAAGAGCAGAAGAGAATCTGTTGGAACTAGATGATCTCTAAGGTCCTTCCCAAATGAAACCATTCTGTGGTGCTAGAGGATGTGTGCATGTGTATTTTAACTTGATATTATTTTACTACTACTACTACTACTACCACTACTACTAATTTGCTACTACTACTATTTAATCTTCTTCTTCACCTTCTTATTATTATTTATATTCTTATCCCTATTCTTCTTCTCCTTCTTCCTCTTAGTATTTACTTCTACTATTTCTTCTTCTAGATCAGCTTATTCTTATATTTATTCTTTTTTCTTTTTCTTTTCCTGGTAGCTACTGGCTTCTTCTAGGAACAGCTCCTCCACAGTGCTGGCTTCTCCTTGGAAACCTTCTTGGTATTTGTTGATTTCTCCTTGGCACAACTCTATGTGTTCCTCATCTTCACACTGAGAATGCTCAAGCTCCTCAGCTGAGGCCCTCTCCTCACTCTCTTGCTCTGCCAGGACTGGTCCCCTGTCTGCCTCCTTCTGCTCCTCACTGAGGGCTTGGGCTCCCAGTCGGCTGGGCAAGGGGCTGGGGAAGCAGCAGGGGCTGTGTGGGGCAGAGAGCGGGCTCTCTTCCCTTCCTCCTGCAGCTGCTGCTTCTATTTCTGCAGCCGTGCTTTGTTCCCAGTCCCTCTGTTCCTCTGGCTGCTGGCCAGATCCCTGGATCACAAGCAAAAAGCCTTGTGCACTATCTCACAGCTGATGTGCCACGCTAAGTCCAACCGAGACTGGCTGCAGCCTGGGGGGCTGCGTGGAGCAGGGACTGGGCTCTCTGTCGCTGCCGATGGCACCTCCTCCCTGAGGGCAGGAGAACCTGGTGCCTTTTCCACCTCGGCAGGCAGGGACTCAGAGGGCTCCTCCTCCTCAGCAGCTCCCACCAGAGCAGCAGCAGCTGCCAGCTCGTCCTCCGTGGGACTCTCCGGGGCAGGAGAGGCGCTGGGCAGCTCATGGGCTGCCTCTCCTGCCACCTCGGTGCCCACACTGCTGGGAGAGCCGGGTCCCTCCTGGCACAAATCTGGGCATCCTCGTCCTTCTCTGGGTGCACGGGCTTGTCCCAGAACTTGTAACTGATGCCTTCTGCCTGTTGGGACAGCCCCTGGCTGCTGACACTTCCTTCGCGATGGGGCAGCTTTTGGTCACTCCCGTCTTTTTCCCACTGGGGCAGCTCCTGGACATTGTAATCTTTTCCTTGAGATAGCTCCTTGTCCCTGTTGTCTCCCACTTGGGACAACTCTGGGTCTCTCCGGTCTCCTTCCTCATTCCCGTGGTATGTGCATGATTGGCCTCGCACATCTTCTTCCAAAGGAGAAAGTTCCTGGTATGCCTCCCCTTCCCACTGGGACAGCTCTTGGTACGTCTCATCCTCTTCATCCCATTGGTACAACTCCTGGAATGTCCCACTTTCTTCCCAGTGGTACGTCTCTTGCTGTGTGCCCTCTCCCCACTGGACTCTCACATCTACCTCCCACTGATGCAACTCTTGGTGTCTCACAGCTCCCCACAGGGAAACTTCCTGGATTGTCACTTCTTGTCATTGGTAAAACTCTTGGACTGTCATTTCTTCCCAGAGGCAGAGCTCTTGGCCGCTAACGTCTCGCCGTTGGGAAAGCTCTTGATCCG
>VWPU01012059.1:0-259457 GCA_013398955.1 Callaeas wilsoni | reverse complement strand
CCGCACCGCCCCGCACCGCCCCGGGCGGACCGGCCTCCGGGGGAGCCTCCCGCAGCGGGGCTGGGGGGTCCCTCCGGCGGCCGCGGGCAGCGGCGCGGAGCGCACGCACCCCTGCGAGCACCGGGCTGCAAAGGGGTGCCAGCGCAGGATGGAGACGCTGCACACACCTGCGTGCGGGTGGGCTGCTGCCTCTCACTTAATTATACTCAAATTATGTAACTTGCGTATAGCTTATATAGAGAGACGTGAATTATACTCAAATATTTCGCACGGGTGTAATTTAGGAAGAAACCGTGGTCTTGCTTACTTGGATTGTCACTGCCTGCACGCAAGATATAAGTGACTCTTTTTGTTTCCCCTTGCTGTTTCTCGAAATCTTTTACTTATTTTTCATTGCTTTCCTTCTATTTCTAATTGAAAAAAAAATAAGTATTCTCCGACCCCAGCCCTCACGCTTTCTAGGATCACAGCAGAGAATGAAAGTTGACAACTCAGGGGATGTGGGGAGAAAGGAAGGCCAGATCACAAGGGAAAGGAGAATAGTCCTTTGAATGCTGATCGGTCTATTCATTTTTTAAGAACAGCCACAACCACACATTAAAACATCCTGAGTTCAGCCTCTTGTAGAGAGCTCATTAACTTCTCCTGTTATTTTAGGAGAGACTTCCCTTCACGTTGTGTTTAAAATCTGTATTTTGCTCTGTTAACATCCACCTCAGTTTAAAATGTTGACACTAATCAAGCACAGCAAACCCACTCATGTTTCCAAGCCTACAGCCCCAGGCAAGGTCTGCAGGTGCCCGATAATTTGATAAGCTTTTACACCCTCACCGGAGAGCACATCCCAGTGGAGGGAAGGTCAGTCCCAGCCACGCTGGGCTGTTTATGTCTGAGTCCCACTGAGGATCTGGATCTAAACGCCCATGGCAGGAGGGACAGGACACAGCAGCAATTTATCCTGTGACATTCCCATGTACTGGAATAATCATGTCCTGGGCACATTTTTCACCTGTCTCAATAACTGTTACAGTCCACGGTTAATTATAAAAGTCCAGAATCCTTCAGTACTCTGAAATTTAACTCTTGCTGTCACCAAAAGCATGCAGCTCTCAGGTATGGGAGGGAAAGGCAGAACATACTCTGCTGACAGGGCAATCCCATGGCATGTTGTTATGTTAGTCTCAAGGGAAGACTGCATGAAAAAAAAAAAGGTTTCAAAACTAGAAAGAAAATTTGTATATGAAAATCAATCACTTGCCACCAGCCACAGATCAACAAACAGCCTAAAAACTATCACCAAAGAGGCAATAGCAGGTGAGATATTCTGCCATTCTTCATCCTCACAAAACCCTGGAGCAGCTTTATCTTTGGGTTGGTTTTTGTACTGAAAAGCAAGAAATAAAGGTGAAATAAAATAACTGCACTCTCCTTGTCACTAGATAAGCCACTGGAATCCAAGTGTGCAAAGTTTTATTCTCCCTCCTTCAAGGAGGATGGATCTATCTTCCCCAGGTTCCCTAAGCCATCATGTGAACATCTCCTTGGAGTGCTCTATCATTTAAGCAGATTACCCCCTACTAACTGTGGGGGGAAATCTACCCATTTATCTCTTTACCATGTCTTTTGTGGGTGGCAGGAGCTGACAATTTACACCCAAACTTGCAACAATCCCACCTTTGGCCACCAAGTCTCCATCTGGTCCTAACCCATCCTCCCTTCTGCAGAAATGGCAGCAGATTTTTGAGCACTTTAAGTTGTTCTTTAACTCCCTCTCCCAGCAGTGATGTGTGATATCAGTTCATTCTCACATCACTTTTGTTCTGGCCCGTCCTCAAGGTTGAGGTCCCTTTCCAGAACTCTTCCCCTGTCCTTCACTTTACTTCCCTACTCTGTGCTTCGAACATTTCTCCCTTCTTCTTCCCTCCAGGGGCCTCGATAGCTCTCCTCTCACCCAAAATACTGCTGGGGAAAGAGGAATACTGACTTGTGGAAGGCAACAAGTTTTGTCTCCAGCTCCAGAAAATTGTGCAGGTCCAGGAAGGGGTGTTTGGCTGGGAAAACAAATTCCGTATATAATAATCCCTCTATACTGAGAAGTGATAGCCATAGCTGAGCCTACACATGTGGTAATAATCTACTATCTTCTAATATATTATAATAATATATGACATTCCTGTATTACCAGTGCAGTGTCTGATGCTGATTCAGTCTACAACCAGGATGTCCTTGCCTTTAAGAACTAAGTGGCCTTCACACACATTTATTTTCATACACATGTATAAAAATATTTATATAGGGTTGAGACTACATGATCTTTAAGGTGCTTTCCAACTCAAACCATTCTATGATATATACACATTTATGCCAACATATAAATGTGTAAAGAGTGTTTGTATTAGTTTGAAACAAGGGGAGAAGAGCCCATAATTGATTAGAACTTTGTTAAATATGTTTTAATACCCTGCATAGCAAAAAAAATTACACTTTCATTGCAATCTAGGGAATGCAAAACTGGTTTAAAGACTGGCATGATTTAATATTTAGTTTGGCTGAGTCTTGATAGGGCTGTGTTATCTGCATTTATTAAAAGAATGAAGAGCGAGATAAATTTCCATGGACTGAAAATCCATGGAAATTTCAAAGGCCAGCATCCTGCAATATTCTAAAATTCTCCTCTGCTCTATTTTCTCTGTTTTAAGAACATGAAGCCCTTCATATAACCCTCATGTAAGCAACTAACTTCCAAAAAGAGCAAAACATACAATCAAAAGCTGAAAAGAAGGCAGAAGCTCCCAGCTAGCAATCCAGGCTGAAATGCATATTGAGATACACAAAGTGTGCACCTGAAGCTTTGATGGTAGGCAAGTTTCTTGATGAAACACAAGTTTCATGAGCTATTGAAATATGTAGCTTAAGACCATCAAGTTTTCTTTCAATTATAAATTTTATCAGACTGTGTTTCTCAAAAAAAAAATTAACCTAATAGGTAGAAGAGGTGGAACTGTTTACATATAGAAGATACTAAATATTCATTAATTTGTTTGTCTCAAGATAGCTCATTAAGTCATGTCTTGCAATAACTTTGTTAAATATTTTCTTTGATTCCATGAAACTTAAGATTGCTCATCTCTGTGCATTTATATCCTTTAGATTGCCCTGATTGCCAGATCTTTAATGAAATTATAATGCCTGTCTACGAGCTGCTGTAGTTAGCTGTAAGTGGTGAGTTATTGCCATTCATTTGGTTTAACCTTGCCAAGAAGAGCCACTTAAAGAAGCCATCCCTCTTCACAGAGCATCTTCACAAAGACACAGGGCCCTGACAGTCCTTCGGTCGCTCCAAACACGGTTATCATTTGCTTTCTTTAGTATAGTTCTTTCACACCAAAACAACCACATTTTTAAAAATACAATACTTTGATTGAATGGCAGAGAACTCTCTTGGGACTGGTCAGAGTTTCACATACCAAGAGCCAAGAAAACTAGCAGCGCTAGTCTGGAGGTTCTGACTTTAACTCCCTCCTGCCCACAGAAATCCCCAATATTCCCATTCCCTATGGCCTCATCACCACATCTGCTGCACTTCGGTGCTCAGGGACACCAGATTCCTTCCTCCCAGCCCACAATGGGAGCCGTACATTTTGTCATCTGATGGGATTTGTATTCTGACATCATACGGGTTGTCCTCGGTGACATTCACTTTTTATCATTAGCACCTTGTACTGGGATGTTTAATTGGCTATGTTGTATCTCTGCACTGTAGATTTATTTTGCATTTTCATTTAATTAACAGCCATGACCAGTGGCCTGATGGATGGCAAAGCATTCTGTGAAGCAGAATCCTACTGGATTAAAAGCTTTGCTGAAAGGTTTCAAACACCCATCCAGCCTGAACTTCTCAAAAGCAATTTTCTATAAACTACCGTGTTTCCGAAACACAGGGCTCGAGGACATGGGAAGAGGAAGCAAACAGGACCCAAGGAAGATACAAACCCTGTTCCTACAGACTCATCCCTCTCCAAGAGTTGGCTGGATGCTCAGATGAGCACAATCCACTCCTGGTTATTCTGAGATTCAGAATTTCAGGTTCTTTCGGGTGCTGTTAAAAGAAGGATATTGATAAAAAAAAGCCATTGCCAGTGTTCTTACTGGAACCTAATCAGTAGATTACAACACATTACAACACTGTGCTTGCCAGGGAACTCTGAATTAATTATAAAATCCATTTCCTTGTTTATGTGGCTGGGAACACATTTAGTCCAGAGCAGTTTTATGACTTTGTTCCTTCCCAAAATTTCAGTTATTATTTGAAACCATAATCCAGCAGTACCTTGGTTTGCAGTGACCCAGTAGAGGAAACTCTGGGGCTAGACTTTGTTTTTTAAATCATGGAAAGAATTTATACAAAGTTTTCTGTTCATACTGTGTGAAAGCCAACCAATTTCTAGTTTTTCTAATTAAATTAGCTTAAACCTAACGTTGAGTACATACTGTATTCTGCTTCCAGCGTGCTGAGTTTGAAAGCACACAGGGACATTCCCTGAAGGAGCTGCTGCTCTGAGTCACTATTACATGCAGTTTATGTTCTTTAGACCCAGTAAGCAAATGACAGAGAACTATGGGCCAACTTCATCCCTTGGAAGTTAGAGGAACCTCGTCAGAGAGTTTTGTTTCCTAATATTTAAACTCAGTAGAAAAAAAGAACATGTAACCTGGATTGTTAGCATTTGCAAGTATAAACAGTAAATTCTTTTCCACATGCTTTTACTCTGGCATACCTTTTCCTTTTTCACCAGTCACTTTCCATAAGCAAGGAAAGCTTGAACTTCTGTGAATTAAGACTTGCTGGAACCTTGACACTCTCTGTACTGACAGAGCATTTTAGGTCCTTATTTAAATCAGTCAGTAATAAGATGACTGTGAAATACATCATGATTTTACTACCAGCTTCTCTTGGCATCTGTTTGCCTCCAGTTACGATTGCACTGATAACTTGGTGACCGATATAATTAGCCTGGCTGTCATTATGGCTACTGGCCAAAAGAGCCAAAGATGTTTCTTAAATTTTCTTTTCAGATGCACCAAATAACATGATCCATTAATTAAAACTCAGGCAGTCGCAGTTAATTCCTGACAACTGAAAAAGATGCAATTTGAAAACACTCCTAAAGAGCAGTAAATCACTTCCAATCTGCTTTGTGTGAGCTGCATTTGAAAGAGGCTGGGGTGTGCTGGGGTTTGGGCACTGGGTTGGGAGCAGGGGCCGAGCCCTGCTCTGGCTTTGCTGGTGACTGGGTGGAGACCTTGGGCAAACTCTTTTATCTCTCCTGCCTTTAACTCTGTCTAATCCATTTTGACTTTTTTATCACCAGGGCAGAGACAATCTTCCCATACCAAGGAGAAGGGGGCAGGCATGTAGGGATTCCTGGGCTGAGGAGGAGAGGGAGGTTTCTCAGCAGCCTCTGCCAGCCTTTGCCAGCCCAGCTGTTTGGCACTGACCCACGCAGATGCCTGCAGGTGCAGAAGTGAGTCCATGTTCCTTCAGGGAATTGAGAGACCTCTGAAAGAGGCCAGGCACCCCAGAGGGCTGTGTGGGACTGACTGGTTTCATGGAGGAGCCAATATGAGGAGTGCTTATGAAATTTTGCCAAAATAAGCAATAGGAAATAATGGACCGACAGAAAGACACTTCAGAAAGGTCACATCCCTGTTCTTTGCAGGCATTAACCAGCATCAGTGGTGATGGGAAGTCCAGGAGGTAATATCGGTATGAAAATATCATTGTACAAACATTGTAACACATTCACCTGCTTATCTTAGTAAGTCTTAAAGCTTGTCATGTCTGGGAATCCGATTCACTGCACGGTGACAAACGACACAGGATTGACATGTACGGGCAAGAACGCACAGGCAAAGCAGAGAGAGCAGAAACTGCCAAGGAGCTCCAAAGCAAAGACACCTGAAGAACTCCTGAACTGAAGGACCCAGAGAAGCATCATCTAACTGGAAATGAGAGTGGCAATAATCCTTCTGAAAATACAATTACTTTTAAGAAAGTAAACTGAAGGCAGATCAAATCACTTGTGTTTTCTGAAAAATCTTACTGTAGTGTGAGGTCTTCTCTATAGCCCAGTAATACTATTCCTGTAAAATCTAGCGGTCCAAATGATTTGATAGCAGAGTAGCAACAACAAAATTCTTCATTGTAGCTGTGTAATGAGTGCATGTTAGGTTCAGTCTTTGTGTCTTGCTGCACATAGACACAGGATAGCATCAGATATTCATGGCAAGGCACCCTGGAAAACTGGACACAAGAACAGCATTCCTGCTCTATGCAAAAATATCTGCAGATACCTCTGTCTGCTATGACAGGAGCAATACAACCTCAGGAAGCCTTAGCTGCAATCCACGTAGGCAGACAAGGAGAAAAAGTTTAAAAAAAATTTTTAAAAAAAAGAAAAAGAAAAAGAAACAACATTAGAGAAACTACAGCAGCCTAGAAGCCTATTATTTAATTGATGTCATAACCCAGGAGAGGGTATGATCCTCTCTGCACTATGGTCATGTCACAGAGTGCTCTCTACATGGACTTTGAAACTGCAGCTGTTTTTTATAACAAGATCAGCTACAACCATCTGAAAGTTAAATCTGTACAAATACTTTGGAATACTTATCTGTGGCTGAAGTGAATCCCACACCCAGAAAGACATGACTTTGAATTTTAATTTTCAAATTTCTAGGTCTTGATTGCAGAATACTACTTTTTCTCCCCCCACATCTGGCATTTGCAGAACTTAATGAACAATGTCTCTAGCATTCAGAATTAGCACAATACAGCTTAGTCTCCTTCTGTGTGCCAAACTTTAGCATTCCCTTGCTGTAGAAACTGAGCACAGTTGTTCTTGAAAAATAGTTCCTTAGACAAGATGAAAGAATTCATTAGTTTTCTATTTCTCAGACCTTTCACTTCCTTTCCTATTCCAGACAACTAGAACACCCAAATTTCCTATTTCTACTAATAATGATGCTGTAAAGTTTTTGCTGGGAAACATTATTCCAGCAGAGAAATTCAGCATTATAGCTGAGAAAAAGCTCCTGCAGCCCCCTCCGAGGTCTGTGCATCAGCCAGCAGAGGGTGCAGGCATTGTGGCTGCATTCCCCACGCGCCCGAGCCGGCCACTGCTGCTGCTCCAGCTTCTTTCTAAGGTGGGCAGATACAGTAAAGCACCTAACGTTGCGTTATGGGTCATTTCAATATTAAATAATGTGTACAAATTGAAAGGCATCTGTTTTTCTCAGCTTTTCGTTTTCTCTGTTCATAACTGTTCCCTGTGATGTTGGGATTGTGCTGCACACATGAAATTCAGACTGCAAGAGAGGCTTGCAAGCTCACATTGCAAACCTAAGAGACGTCTGGATGACGTTTTCATGGCCACAGGGTTAAAAAAGGGGCATCTCCTATCAATAAAAAAGTTTATTTCTATTATCCAGACTTCAATCAAACAAACTTCCACTGATTTAACTGGGAATATTAGCTTGGAAAGGTGATGTCAGGTAGAGAGGAGTTAAGAGGCATTTGAGTGCAGAGGGGATGTTGGAGCAGCCCTTCTTAAAGAGGGAATTACCCCAAGGCAGCACTTTCCCCCTTGCACAGCCACCTGTGGGTTACCCAGTCCTGGCTGGTGGGGCTACTGATGGGCAGTCACAGCTCCACGGCACTTTTCAGCCCAGTTTTGTCCATATTCCGACAATACCTGTAGGAGCACATGAACACACCTGCTACAGCCCAGCATTTCCCACCTGCAATTCCACTTGCAGAGCCTGCTCTGCCCAACTGCCTTGGAGTCTGCTAAGGCCAAAATAAAACACCGGGATTTAGGGGGGATTTTGGCCATGGGAACCTAAGCCCAGTGTTTCAATCAGCCTAAAACTCTGTTAGAGTCAGCTCAGCACCAGCAGAATAAATGAAAACACAACGTTGAACTTGGCAACACTGAATCATAGAGGTGAGCAACTATCAAGAAATGATCACAGTATAATAATCACAAGATACAGAGCATGAAAGGGTTTGTGACAGGTGAAAATGAACACATTTACACCACACAGAGCTAAAATTTGAGTCTAAAATGAAGAATATACTTTTCTTTTCGAACCAGAATTTGTTCTTCTAAAGACCAAAACAAAAATTCTTGTCTCTTCAGCACGTGCTAAATAACTGACAACATCTTTCAGCATTGTC
This sequence comes from Callaeas wilsoni, assembly GCA_013398955.1. NCBI lineage: Eukaryota > Metazoa > Chordata > Aves > Passeriformes > Callaeidae > Callaeas > Callaeas wilsoni. The sequence continues at coordinate 251,218 of VWPU01012059.1, read as the reverse complement.
TGAGGTTTGATTGCAGGTTACCTTTCAAAGATTAGACAAGATAAATCACCTTGCATTAGCACACCTATCTGACAAAATGACATCTCAGAGCGGTTTGATAAAATATGATGGTAAATTTTACAGGTCAATAATCTCTGCCTGGTATGAACAAAATCAGCCTTGTCCACTCCTTTCCTACAGAGCTATCAGAGGTGGAAACAACCGGCAACATCTCAAATGAAATGTCTCAAATCTCAGAACAGTCCCTGCAGCCATCCAGTTCATCAAAGTAAGAAACAAGCTGAGGAGAGCTCATGTTCAATGATGCTCTGAGGGAAAATGACTGTCTGGCATCAGCACTGGAAGTAGGATGTGGCTGACTGATGATTTCGGATTGGTTTTTTTGAAAATACTGGGTAAATTGAGTAATTTGAACCAATCATGGAATATATAGTGCAACACAACATTCTTCTACGCTGCAGTCTCCCTTCTGGGAAATCTGGAGTGGTGGGAAGTACATTTATCAAGAAAATAATGACCCCAAACAGACTCCTTGAAGCCTAAGGTGTTTTTTTAATAAGAGGACTCTAGGGAACTAATTAGGAGGAAATAGCTCCTCAATGTCCTGAGTGAACTCCCACTGAGAAAACAAACAATTTACTGATTCATGCAAGTCCAGACATCCAAAGATAGTCATCTTTATGACATGTTTTTTGCAAATATGGAACATAGAATGGCATGCAGAGGCAGTGTTTGATAACAAAAAAAGGTATCTATTCAGGGATACACACTTGTCATTATTATTGGAATTCTTATCTTTGAATTTGCTATTAAGATATGCCAAAGAGGTGTATAGTACTGTATATTATTCAAAAATCAAGTTAAAAACTTGAGGTTACTTTCTACCTATTTTTATAGCCTTTAACCAATTTCCTTGCCCTGCTATGTTCCATTTATTCTTTGGAAAACAAGGAGGTGCAGAAGTTTTGGGTGTGGACAAACTCTCAGACAGCAAAAGTTCTAGAATCAGCTTTGAAAACACTCAGTCTGGCAGATATTGAATCTTTTGGGCCTTCTCCACAGAAGACAAGGCCAAGTATTTTAATCAAGAAAAGAATAAAGTCCTGAGAATGGAAAACAGCAACAGTTCAGGTATTCCAAAGGTGCAGACACCCAGGAGTAACGTGGAGTATCAGAGGGAGGGCTGGCCAGCACGAAGGGCAGCACACTAATATTTAGACTGAGCATCAGCAGAAATGTCAGTGTGATGTGTGGAATTATCCTAAGGGAAGTAACTGAAGCTCGTGCTGACAACCAGCACTTTTCAGCATTTCAGGCTGGCAGCTCTGTTACTGCACCAAATATTCTCATCAGTCCTTTTATTTTATGGTAAACAAAAGAAAAATGTATATAGTTGCTATCATCAGCAATGGACCTGTATGAAATCGGTTTGTGTTGTGAGAAGCTGAAATGGAAAGAAATAAAGAAGTGAGATGGGGCCCCCAAGATAAAAAGGACACGGACCTGTTGGAGTGAGGCCAGAGGAAGACACAAAAATGCTCCAAGGTCTGGAGCATCTCTGCTCTAGTGCTAGGCTAGGACAGCTGGGAGTGTTCACCTGCAGAAGAGAAGGCTCCCCGGAGACCTTAAAGCCCTTCCCAGTACCTAAAGGAGCTACAAAAGAGGTGGAGAGGGACTCTGAAGAAGGGCAGGGAGTGATAGCACAAGGGGCAATGACCTCAAGCTGGTAGAGAGCAGGTTTCTGTTAGACATGAGGAAGAAACTCTTTACTGAGAGGGTGGTTAGGCACTGGAACACGTTGCCCAAAGAAGCCCAAGGCAGGGTTGGACAGGGCTTTGAGCAACCTGGTCCAGTGGAAGGTGACCCTGCCCATGGCAGGAGAGTAGAACTAGCTGATCTTTGAAGACCTTTCCAAACCAAACCATTCTATGACTCTACAACTCACTTTGAATTTCATTAAAATGCCAGCACCTTGGAAATGTTATCACGTTTCCATGACTTATCTTAGGGCCTTTTATGAGGAGCTCAGAAGCACACTGAAAATCTGGAAGGAGCCTTAAGAAAGTACTTTTGAACTAAACTAATGTGGCAGGGTGTAAAGCTAAATTGCTTGCTGTTTTCATCAGTGGATATCTACAGTTAGACCTCCACTCTTTTAGGATTCTGAGGGGATTTTTTATGGCCAATGGAAAGAGAAAGAACAGGTTTTGAGCTGGCAATAAGGACTGAACACACTAGTGCCGTGATAAGCAAACACATTCAGTCACACACAGCATCCCTTCTTAATGTTTCAGTTCCCTTGTGCTTTTCACATGCTCCCTTTAAAAAGGCTTGTCAACACAAATTATCTTTCAAGTAAAAGAAGCAATTCCTTACTATAATTTGATAATGAGCATTTCCTAGAGAAATACGTTAAATTCCAGCTGCTCAGTTCCACTCCATTCCATGCTCATGGTTTTCCTTTCTTTTTCTCCTGCTCATGTCCCAACCCACGCTCTCTGCTTATGTCCATACTGATTAGGCTGCCAGAAGCTGTGGTCAGAACCTGTTGCATTTTAGACTTTCTGGAGCCTGTGAAAGAAGCAAACAAAGATTTTCATACTGGGCATCTCTATCCCTGAAACTCTTCACGTGCTGTTCTCCCTTTCGTATAACTGTGGTTAAAATCTGATGTGAACGTCTTCATGGAATCTTCCCAGATCCCCATGGTCTGCACAGTTATGACTCACAATTTAAACCCCACAGTACTTCTACATCTGGTCCTGTGTGCATTTATGTCAAAAAACACAGTGTAACTCAAATGCACATGGATTGCATGGATTACAAACATGGATTTGTTCCTTAGCAATGCTGTAACTACAGCGAGAGCACCTTAGGGAATAAAATTCTTAATTCTGAGTGTTTGGGAGGGACAGATTTACAGTAGTGTTGTCTGAACTTTCTAAAAGCACAACAGTCATTTCGCATGAAGCAGCCAAGCCACCAAATAAATGCTGTGAATGCAAGAAGAAAACCTGATGCTCAGAAATCCATAAACTGCCAGTGGACTAAAGAGCAAGTTTTACCCTCCCTTTTTTATCCCATTTTACCCCAAAGCTGCAATATCATGTGCAAAGCAAGAAATGGTGGTTACGTCTTAGCTGTGGTTTGACTGTGCTTCCACAAGTTAGAATAGAAGCTTGTGATAATTACTGATTAAACATAACTGTGGCTAAAAGTTCTCACATTTGTTAGGACAGTATCAACAAATTTTGAAAAAAAAAAATCTGTAAGTTTTTAATGTATTAAAGCAACAAAATTATTAAGCAGAACACCAAGAAAAGCAAATCTTATCCTCATATTCTAGGTTATATTAGGTGCCACCATGATATCATGATCTAGAAAGGATTATATGTGGTACAGGTCAGAACAAGTTACTGCTGCAAGTAAATTAACTTGGGCACAACGTTCACCTAACAATGCCTTGATAAAATAAGATAATGATGTGAAATGGGGCAAACAAGTATTTATCTCACGTCCTCTTTGTGTTTGGGGCCCATGAATAAAATTGTGGGTGAAAATTATTTGAGAGCTACAAAATGTTGCTCATCAAATCAATGTTAGAATAAATTGTACCTGGCTTATAAAAGAATTTTGCTAGAAGGAAAATTTAGAGAGTTCATTCTGAATAGATATCACCCAAAAGAAGATTTATGTATTATAAGGTTTATGTCATTGTACATCGGTGTAACGTGATTGCACACAACTTCCAATTTCACCCTCCTTTCTGGGCAGGTCTCAGAAAAAGCCATCCAAACCAGCAATCATTTATCTTTGATTTAAGCACAATTTGATGCCTGCTTAATATACACACAAGTAATAATTCAAGACAGCACAAAATGTGCATTTGACAGGCTTCCAAAAGACACTGATGCATTTTAACATTTTTGCATTTACAGGCATAAATTCACGGGTGGCTCTCACAGGAGATTACTTGAAAAATTCTGTGCACTAATATGTTCTCTACAGAGTATTCATTTTTGCAGTGTTTTTAGCAGCATGTTCTTCATGCTTTATTTCCTGTAATGCTTATAGGGTTGTGTTATTCAGAGACCCTTTTACTATGGACCTGTACAACAGCATCACCACTCAAAACTCCCAAAAAATGGGGATTTGCAGGATTTTTCCACTGCACAGATTGTAATGGATATAACAGTCTACAGAAATTCTCTATAAAATATGACTGACAAAACTATGCCCTAGAGAGCAATGGTTAAATAATAATATACATACATAATGTCGTTGCTATATTGATTTATACAGATGTGACATTACCTACACTTTATGTGAAAGAAAAAAAGACAGTTAATAAAAAGGAAAGACTAGTCATATAACTTATTCAATCAAGAAAAAAACTTAAACCAATATTGAACAACATGTATATGTTATTCTCCATCTCACACCTGCCTTCTGAAACATCCCCAAAGCAAGCATTTTATAAATAAAAGAGAATATCAGCTCCTAGATCAAACTTCCTGCCATTCACAGCATGTTTGATCTGACTTGGCCAGAAAAAATATTTCTCTAAACAAATCTCTCTAAATAAAACATCTTTTCTCTGAAACCCATCAGCTCATTATTGGCTCTTTAGGAAATTTTGCACCATTAACAGTGAAGGGTAGGTTCAAGGCATTCATGAACTTGTTACTGAAGGAGGATTAAAACATATCTTAGCCTACACTGGAAGTTTTTGAAAGTACATAGATTAACCAGCTGCAGGAAAAAAAATGCAGCAACACACAGACCTTGCTAAATTCATAATAAAATTCTTAAGTGCAAAAAAAAACCCACAAAACCAAGTAAAAGGCACTCTGACCAGTCATTATTGCGATCAACATATGTTTCTCAAATTGTTTTTTGACTTAAATAAAACTGAGGCCAGAGGACACCTGGAGGCCTCTGGCTCCTAATGAAAAAAACACATCTACTGAGGCAAGATCAGATTCTGTATATTTGTTTTTCCTGTTGAAAATACAGATTGTGTTTCCAATGATTCATAGCCCAAACTTCTTCCCTTCAGCTCTGTAGTGATGAAACAACCAGACCGAAAATAGGCTTTTGCTCAGATTAAACCCCAATGTCTTCCTTAACCTGCCTATAACAAAGCTCTTCAAATATGATGCTTGGTTCAAAAGGACACAAAATTAAAATATCAAGGGAAATATAATGGAAGATACAAATCCTTACCCTCATCCACATTTAAAATTTGATTGTTCCAATGACATAATTGTGTAAGGCAAGCAAAATGGGATGAAGACAGAAGAATGGTAAACTCAGAGGAGAAAGTTACAAGCAGGAGTTTTTTCTGCACTCCTTTTTACAGAAAATGTAAATAATTTAGAACCTGTGTACCAAACTTGCACCTCATTTTCTACTGTAAGTTATTATGTGCACAAGATAGTTTTTTATGCTGTATCAATTTTTAAATAGACTAAATTCCTCAGATTATGCAACATACCAAAAATAAGACACTAGCTTCATGAAAGTCAGTGGCCTTAATGCAACAAAAATGGGCAGATAAAGTGAAACTTAGCAGCTAAATAATACATTAAGATCAAACATAGCAAAACAAGCAAAGTATTTACAATGTTAGGATACTATATCTTCATATACAGTTATTCAGCATATCCCAAATATTGAATGGAGCATAACAGTCCACAAAAAAAGTCCCAGTCAGTGAAGAGAGTATAAATGCCTTATCCTGGCACTTTGATGCTTGGAATGGTCTAAGCTAAAGGCTAAAAACACTGAGTGAATCGAGGAGCAGAGAGGTTTGCACGTGAGCAGGAAGACAGACATGGAATGACTGTCAGACCTTATGACAGAAATCTGAAACACATTGCAGAGCAGCTGAATGCCAGACTGCCTTCAGAGGCCAGGCACAGTCACCTTCTGCAGCGTTTCCCAAGGACAAGGTCACAAGCATTTGGCAAGGGAAGGTGGCCTTGGACCCATCGAGTGAGCTGGACTGGCCAAGCCCTCCTGTCCCTGACAAATCAGACAGCCAAACCAAGACAGGGAAAACACTCCCTTTCTTCCAGCTTTAATCCACCTAGGGAGGCAGCAAGGATGGTGATAGAGCCGTGAAAGGGCATATAAATACTTCAGGACAGCTTCCACTCAGAGCCCACAGGACTTTATTTTAATAGTTAAACAAGTACAAAAACCAGCCGATAGTCTCCTTTGAAAGCTGCTGTGTGCCATTGACAGCTGAGATGATTTACAGGAGCCATCAGAAACTTCAGCCTGCTCCTCTCAACAGTTCATTTTTATTCAGGAAAACAAAGTAAAATGGGCTGCACATTAGGCTCTCCTGCTGTCTTAAATCATGAAATAATTGTGTTGAAATTCATCATGACCTTGTGTTGTGCTTCTCTAAATATCTCAGAATTATTCTTCTAAAGTAAACCAAATCAAAGAAACCTATGCTCCCAAATAAAAAGAGCCTAATAATGATAACAAACCTTCTTTTCCACTAACAGCCAGACCATTACCACTCCCAGGCTGATAATGCCTGTAAATTAAAACATCCAGCGACATTTAAGCAAGTGGCAACTTGACAGAAATTCCCATCAAGCCCTCCTTGCAAGGTTAAGAGAAGACCTTCAAAAGAAAAGAAATTTGATTGGTGATACATTTCCCAGGTCGAGAGGGGCTTCATATTGTGGCCTAATGTATTACTTCATTTTATCATTTATATGCTTCTGCTCTAGCATCAGTCATCACTAACGACCCAGGCCTTCCTCATCCTTCACACAGCACTCATCAGAACTGGCTGCTCTCAACATTTTTGTCCCTTTCTGACCAAGGTACTGGTTGCCATCTAAATTCATTATCATCAAAACATGACAGCTACAGAATTAGCTGCAGAGAAGGAAGATTAGATTCCCAAAAGCAGAATTCTGGTCCTTTCAGCGGGGAGCTGAGCAGCGCCGCTACCAGATTGCAGAGGTCCTCACCTCTCAGGCTGTGCTGCTGGTTATGAGCAGCTGCTCTGAAGCTCTACCAGTGGAATTGGCTTGCAGCTACCTTTCCCTTTCAATCCAAAATGCAAGAAAACTTCTTTTTAGTGTTCTCCATCTGCAAGCCTGTCATTGCTTTACTCTGCAGAAGTATAAATGCCCTGTGCTGCTACTAACACAGGTCTTTACAGGAGAGGGCCAGAGGGGCTTAGAGAGGTCTCTGCTTCCTCCTTTCAGCACACCATGCGTTTTCAGGAGTACTTTTCAATTTTCCATGGGATATCTACCCTAAAGTTGCCAAAACAAACCCTCTTCTGCCTCTTCAAAGCCTTTCCCTGATACAAGCTACAGCTTTATCACAAAAAGTCTACTGGAGTAGCCCAAAACTGAAAGGACATCTTAAATCCTCCCTTCAGTCTTGCTGCTCCATCCTGAAGGAGGACACAGCTATTCTTCAGCAATGTTTGCCAAGCCAAATGTGCTTTGCATTGCCAGAACCTGTCCTGTGCTTCAGCCCAAAGAGTAATGCCACCATTGCGGAGCAATTGACACAATCCGGAACAGCCGGTCATTATAAATCACAACGTCCTAATGAAGGATAAAAAGAAAAGCAGCATTTATGTGGCAGACATATTTCACAGCACATTTACACTGGCATTTTTCAAGAGCTGAAAAGGTATATGGAGAGAGGGTGAGAAAGGAGAAGTGAAATAAAGAACTATGATATACTCGCAGGATGTCTGTTCTGAGCACAGACAAATTCCTGAAAACTTTTTAAAGGTCATGGTTACTACAATTTACACTGAAAACTTGAAGTTTTTCCCCTTTACCTTGCTAATCTTAACGTGTCCTTCTCCTTTGCGATTTCATGCCAAAGCTAGTTACTAACTTTCTTAGGCTTGCTGTTACTATTCAGGAAGTATTATATTTATTATGCACTGTATTACTGTAATAATTAATAACAATTTACTTCAGAGTTTTCATTAGTGTGATTGCTGACATGAAATGCAGTGTAGAACATAACAAAATAATAATATTAATAATAGAAATACAAACAAGACATGCAACTGTTTGCATAATTCAAGGAAGTAGCACCTATTTTAAGGAGAACTTTCTGGTTTTTAGCAGTATTTAACCAGCATGAAAGGAAACCTCCTATGAGCATGTGAGCTTTGATGTCTGAAGAATTTTTATTGCCATGTAATTGTTTCAGTTCATTTCTCCTGTGCCACTCTGAAGGCTTCATTGTCACTAGTACTCCAGAATAAATTCAATAACTGAGATCCTTAATTTTTAATCTGTCTGCTTGACCTTGATACCTTTAACTACAGGGAACCTCCACAGTGGACATCACAGCAACAGAAAAATGTCATACAGCACTTAATGCTCTTTTTTAGGCTTCGAACATCTTACTTTTCTTTTCTTCTTTTTTTTTTTTTTTTCCACTAGGGATTGCTCACACAGCTGGTGAGGGATGAGCAGGTTAATGACAGGACCATAAAATAAAACTCCACTTAAAGTCAGAGTAAGCGTAGCAGCAAGTACCAGGATCTTCTGAAAACCTAAATGAGTCTGCCAAAATGGTTACATATGTAGCAGGAACCGCAAGTAAATCCAAGTCTATGGTCCTAAGGAGTAAGCGTAATCACTATTTTATCTCCATTTAAGTGATACATTAGGACAGAAGGAACACCACTGCGTTCCTTGCTGCACAAACAGATATTTAACAGTGGTAGCGTTTTATGCAAACTACCTATTAAGCTACTAAGAAAGCGCCAAAAAAAGTAGCAAAGTAATTAAATAATGGACAAGGCCTGAGTTTTATTATAAGCTTTCCAAACCATAAAAGCAATGCCAAAAGATCGTATAAATTCAGTATTGTTTGAATGGACTCTTGAAGTCCTGTACTCTAATCTACTCTTTATTACTCATCCACAAAACATCTAGCAATTTTTATTACAAATCCCATCCATTACAGTATTAAACTTAAATTCAATATACACTGCAAGGTTGTGATCCTGCTGGTGATGAAAAGCTGTCTCTCATAGAGCCTGCTTCATTTAAGGCTTAGATCTCTTGACCTACTAAAAAAAATGAGCCTCACAAAAGGCACGCTCAGATGTCAGAAGGAGTCGGCTCGGCATCCAAATGGAAAGTTTACTTAGTGTCTCCAAAAGCTTTAATTGCACGCCAGGCCCGATTTATAAAGCCCTTCTGATGTTCGTGTTCTGGAAGAAAACCCCTCTGGTTATCTGATGTCAAAGTTGAAATCAGTCCTTTGGATCAAATAACCACAATAAGTAACAATTTAAGCCAACTGAATGTGCATTTTACCTGCCGCTGGCTACGGTGACTCCATCATCTTTGGAATCACTTCCACTTTACTCAATCTCTGCTAAGTTGTACATCAGACTTTGTAGTCCTGCACCGGCAAATGTAATAGCACGAATAATGCTGGTTTGCAAAAGGTAAATAGCATATTCAGGCCTGAATATATACTAAGGGTGAAGTCAGAGTGACATAGTGCAAAATGTGACATTAGTAAATTATAGAGGACCCTATATTCTTAATATTTGGAAACAGGTGCTTACTTTGGGGGAAAAAAAACACTTCTTAAAACATTTTCACATCTTTATCTCCTTTTCCTTGCCTCATTATTTTCTTTCCTCCCATCTTATTACCTTTTTAGCATCTGAAATTGAGTGATTGCTTCATCTTGGAAGTGGTGTGATACCTTAAATAGTTTACATTTTGATTCTGGATCATGCAGCCAGGGTTTGTCAAACAAACAACAGAAGGAATGTGTTCTTGACGTGTGAGGTCAATTAATACTAATTGTAGCACTCCTGTTATCTCACTGCCCGTGTCTCTTGCCACAGACTGTCCAGATAAGGACTTCTGTGAGATAACACACCCAGACCAGTTACATCACCCATCCAAAGGTAGAAAATTGCACAAAACCTGTCTACTCATTGCTTAGCAACAGCATAGTATTGCCTTAGTATCCTGATTTGCCAAGACAGTTTTCTTTTGCAGAATCACAGAATCCTTTAGGTTGGAAAAGACCTCCAAGCCTGTCGAGTCCAACTGCCAACCCAGCATGGCCACATCCACCACGAAACCACATCCCCAGGTGCCACAGCTACTTTCAAATACCACCTGGGATGGACTCCATCATCCCATCAGCCTGTTCCAATGCTTTCAAGCCCGTTCAGTGAAGAAGTTTTTCCTCATATCCCATCTAAACACACATTCACCCACCACAGCAACTTGAGGCCATCTCCTCTTACTCGGTAACTTGTTACCTGGGAGAAGAGACCGACCCCCACCTGCCAACACCTTCTTTCAGGCAGTTGTAGAGAGCAATAAAATCCCCCACAAGCCTCCTTTTGTCCAGGCTCAGGAATGCATGAGGATAAATAAAAAACCCTCTCTATGATATTTTTCTTTTCTGTCTGCACATGAAGATGATCTTTTCCTTTTTCCACACTCTCCTCATGGAGGTATTGGATTGGTCTAATAAAAAAATCTTTCTTCCATCTCCAAAACTAGTTAGATGGGAATCAGTTGTACCTTCATATTTAGGGACATATTTACTGTTAGCTACACAATTTTCCCCTCCCTGATATGAAGAATTACTTCCAGGTCAGTTCTCTGTAGTAAAATACCTGCTTATAAATGGTTGTCAGGAATAAGGTTTCCTAATCTGGCCTAATGAACTAACCCAGGAGAGACAAAAAAAGAATTGGGCTTCTAGCAAGGGTGCTGGGATTTGTAAACCATGCTGGGATTGCAAAGACACTGTGGCAAAAACACAGCCACTGCTGACTGTTCTCACTGTGAAAACAATGGTAGAGGCCATCCCAGAAATTTAAACACAGAGTGCAGGATAAAGAGTGAAAGACACATTCTATAAATGGAGAGTTAAAAGAAAAAACTTTTTTCAAACACTTAGGGACTTCGTGTGACACTCCCATTGTTAGGGATGGGAGCTGAGCCAAAGTGGTTATACTTAAAGGGAAGAGACAGTTTGGAACTATTAAGTGGAAATATTTTGTACAAAACGTGTAATTAAATTGTGGAACACTCTTTCATTGTAAAATACTTTGCCTAATAGCTTAGGAGGATGTAAAAATACTTAGATATTGTAGACATAGGGACACATGCAATATATCATATCCAATTCCTATAAAATAGTGTATTAGTCCTCATTTGTAGCACAGAAAAAATACATCTTCCTGTTCAAGACACAGTGCTCTCAACCACTGGGGTAAATATTAAAACTGCTCCCGAGAAGTACATGTCTAAAACCGGCAAAGCAAACAAGAAATTATGAAAAAAAAACATTTTTCACACTTCAAGGAACGGTGCAATGCAGAGCCTGATAAGCAGAGCTGAGCCTTATGTCCTCATTAAAGAGATGTGTTTTCCACAGACAGACAAGGAAATTGAGTAGAGCACATAGCAGTTAATTCACAGTTCATTGATGGAATTCTTGATCTACTGAGGGTCAAGTGATTAAATCACTGACCACCTAAACTATTAATGAGCAAAGCCATGTCACTTGCAGGTGGCTTACAGCTGAGGTGACATTACAGGAAGGAGCAGATGGGCAGGTGATGAGTACTGAATAGGCTTTCTATCCACAGAACTAGGTGAGAGGGGTAAAAATAACAAAAATCCCCAGGCAATAACTTAGAACAATTATTTGGCAGCACAGAATGTTTTGAGGAGAGTAGAAAAATACAAAGTGTAGGAAGGCAGGAAAAGGTTGATTTCTCATTACAGAAAGAAGGCAAAGCTTGCCCTTCTCTCATACCAGCGGGAGCTTAGTGACACCTCATTATTTTGGAAGTTGCTACTACAAACAGCTCTACCAAATATCGAGTGACTGAAGCACCTGCTTCCCCTTTTGCCTTTGTCTCTGCAAAACATCGAGCTTAGTCTCTTTAGAGCTAGGTGGGCCGTTTTTGTCTTGTCTCATACCAAAATATTCATTTTTGAGGGGAAAAATCCCTGAAAATCACATATCTGAAAGAATAATAGCACTAGCAACCATCAAACTGCAGTAACACAAACATTCACCGAGCAAAACAGTAGATCTGTCTCAGGAATTAGAGCTGTTAACATAGCTCTGGAAAGATATTAAAGCTGTTAATTTGATGGTAACTTCAATTTCTGAGGGGTCTTGTTCTCGAACTTTCATTACATTTCACAAAGGAAGTTAAAATTATTCTTCCTTTCACTCAGCACATGATAATTTACAAGAATAAACAGCAAAATTAAAGTAACTTCCAAAGATATTTCAGACACAAATCTCTGAACACACTGAGTGGCCTGTCAGGAACGTGCAGCAGACCACAGGAAAACACAGATCATCGGTGACAACAGCGTAAATTTTACCTCTCTCTGCTGAAAGACATAACATTGGCTGTAAAAATGAATCATTAAGATCCCCCAGAACCTCAACATCAATAAGGAGACTTGAACTGTGGGAAAGAAATGCCGGTGTTATTACTTGAGTTGTAGTTCTTACTTGCTAGAACTTTTTTTTAAATTATCTACAACTAAATTATCTTTACAACTAAACTTGATATGATTCTGAGAGTTAGGAGCAAACTCAGCACTGTTCTGTATTTTTCATGGCCAGCAACTGTGGAAAAATATTCCTAGATGAGAGCAGATTGCCTGTACATCGAGTTCGGAATAATCCATACTCCGCTCTAACAAAATACTCCTATATTAGTGGCTAATCTAATCCCAACAGATGCATGAAAACTGTCCTACTATGAGTGAGCACTGACTTCCATTTTTTAAAAAATCTATTTACTGTTGTACCATGCCTTTTATTTAAAGCTACCAAGACTTAAAATCCCCCAGAACTACCTTAGGTGGCTGTGCCACTTTCAGCTGTAGCTCACAAGCAACAAATATTATTTCCTGATTCAAGACCGTGAGAGAGCCTAATGTGCAACCCACTTTAGTCTGGTTTTTGAATAAAAATAAACAGTTGAGAAGAGATAGCATTTCCTTGAAGGCTCTTGTGGATTTAGAAAGCAAGCCATGTCTGCATATCCAAAATATTCATTAGATTGTGCTAAGAAAAAAGTGGAAAAATAATGGGCTTTACAAAGGGTAGATTTTGGAGAAGCGAATACAAGAAAATTGATGTGAATTAAATAGAGTCCAGAAAATCAAGTGTAGTAAAAGAAGGATATTACTGGCTATGCTTGTTCCATTAAAACATTTACAGAATGTATTGCAAATGGGAACTGGAGCTGGTGTGCAGAGGCAAAGGATGAGGAAAACAGTATCAAGGGTAAAATGACAGCATTAAAAGGTAGAAGGCATCCAGAATACAGGAGGATTATGTAAATTATAACAAGAGCCTGAGGCAATCAAAAATACTTGAGAACGCCAAATTGAAAAATGAGCATCAAATAGTGCAAAGCATCTCAACTAATACCAAAAGATATTTTAAGCATAATTATACACCCAGCAACTGACAGGCAAGAAAGGTGATGGAGTGTAAAGGAGCAGGAATGCTATACAGCAATTATTCCTGCACCTATCTCTAAAACTGAAGAGGGCAGACAGTTGCCTAAGACTCAACATGTGGAAATGATGGTGAGGAGTTAAAAGAAAAGGTGATGATACCCAAACTGTCAATTAACTGGATTGTTGTTCTTAAAAGCCATAAGAGACCAGAGCTGAACAATGCTCATCTAAAAGCACTACATGAAGTAAGCGCAGAAATTGAAGAAGGTGTAATGAAAATTTATATTTAGTACCATCATTTCAGGAGACTGGCATGGGGCCAAGCAGACAGACAGCAAGAAATTACCAGTTAGTTCATTTCCCATTAGTTGTCAAGCAAGTCTTAGACAACCATTAAAAGGATCACACTGGGGCCGGGGAGGAGGGGAACATGAAAATTCAGAGTATAATCAAGGACAGCTAATATTGTTCCAGGTCATGCCTCAGTAACTCAGGTTTCACTGAGCCTGTTACAGCCTAGCCTGGCAAAGGGGTGCAGTAAATGTCAAAGATGTTAGTTATTTAGATTGTCAGAAAACATTTGACAAAGCTCCACCTCCAGGAGGAACTTGCCAGTGTTATATACCAACAGACAATAAGCTCTAATGTGTCAGCAAGTTCTAAAATTTTGTTATTAAGCATGTAGTGCCGCTGCAGAGTTCAAGGTGTTAGAAACCAATGTAAAAGCAGGCAAAGAGAAATCAACACTATCCCAGGTGTGACTAAAGGAAAGGTTACGGATCAGATATGCTTCACAGGAGTGAAGAGCTCTTCTGAAGTCACCCTTCAGGGGAATTTAGATCCAGGGTAATTAGAGCTGCATCATCTTGACAAGTGGATCCAATTAGTTACAACCAGGATGCAGAGGGGAAAAGAGGACACTGGGATCACAGCGGTCCTGGAGGGAAGTAATTCGGGTTGTTTCCCACTGGTCCTGCATTACCTGCAAGAATCCAGACCTGCCCTTTTCACACGGATAGAGACACACTTGGACATCCTTCCAGCACCAACCATGGGCACACAAGCTCCTGCCTTGCAGGAAGGTGTGGACAGGTGCCCTTCTTGATGATGGGATAACGGATTTTGCCTGTTCTGCAGGACAAACCCTTTTTTAGGCTGCAGTAGATGAGGACTGTTTGTACCTTTGAGTGCCGCTGACACCTGTTGGCTCCGTACCCCTTTGTGCCGTATTGATGCAGGCATCCAGAAATGGATTTCAAGCACTTATCTAGGAAAACCTATTTTTCTTCATCACAAAAGGCTTTTATACATGACTATCTGCACGATCACAATGATTAAATATGTCTAAATCCCTTCCCTGAGTTTATCAGAGCCCTGGAAAGGCAGATCTTGGAGGAGCACTTTGAGGTGCCTCCTGCCTTGCTCAGAAGCCTCTCCTGGGGCTGTGCGCGGTGGCATTTTTGGCTGTGCTCTCGCTCGTCTCATCGGGGCAGCTGAGAAGGCAGGCAGCCTGTTTGACTCCTTATTCCCACCCACCGTGCCCGCGGCTGCAGTTGGGAAGCTGCGGGGCGAGGGCCCACAGCGCCGGCGTGCGAGTCACGGTGCTCCGCAGAAGGGATGGCAGCGGAGCGGCAAAACAAACAAACACAAACACGAGGGCACGCAAAATCACATCTCCGTGCCCGCGGCGAGAGCTGGCTGTGTGCGACAGCTCTCCTGTCCTCCCTGCCCTCCTGCCCCCGTTCGAGCCCTGCACAGGGCCACTGTGCCCAGCCCAGCTGCCGGGCACGGAGGGATGGGCAGCGGGCATGAGCCTGCCCCGGGAGGAAGAGGGGAAGCAGCGAGACACGCAGAGCTGGAGCCAGCGCGGACAGCCCGTGCCTTCAGGGGTGGGCATCAAAGGACATGAGGGCTAAGCAAGGGAGCTGACAAAGAGAACTCCTTCCAGAAAATATTCACAGAAAATGAGAGGGGGAAAGAAAAAAAAAAAATAAATAAAGCCTTGGCTTCAGCATCACTGTGCATTTGCTTAAAACTTGTGCTGGATCCTCAACTCATGAGGGAAGGTGAGAGATTATTACAGGTAATCCTTTGGTATGTGGTCACCTCCACACAGCAATTTCTGACACTCTCGGGCAAGGACTCTGAGTAAAATGGGAGGCTTCCATAGGTGTAGATTATTGCTGCTATCTAGGAGTCAATATTTCTGTTAACTGTGCTGTGTACATGATCCATACATGTACGGAAAATGACTAAAGGCGACCACAGTCACACTGGAATATTGGGAAAATTACTCTGTTTGGAAGGACAGAATTAGGGACTATGGACATCTATCACCAAAACAGTACCTAGAATTGTTTTAGTATTCTTGAGACACTGTCCTTGCCGAAAGAATGGCAAAATATAGACCAAAAAAAAAAATTAAAAAAAAGAGGAACAAGTTAACTTTGAAGGAAATTTCAAATACAAAGGTGGGAGATGAAAGTAAGACACAAAAGTGTTTAATGCAGCTAGGATGGCCAGATCCTCAACCGGGCTTAGTTCATCTAATTCCTTTGATTTCTGCTAAGAAAAGCCATTTATAGAAGCCAAGCCCCTTGCTTCATAACTTTAGGTTATACCCTGATTTGATGAGAGGTTTTCCTAAACTTGGCTCAACTGCCAAGAAACAGGGACGTGGAATTTGTAATGAATCAGGTCTGCATTCTGTACTGAGGTCTTCTGATTCTTTTTTTATTATTATTTTATTTTTCCTGAAAGGGCAAGCAAATAACTCAAATCCCATGACAGGTTTATTGCAGAAAGAAATGGTAGTATTTGCATCATAAAATTCTTTTTCTTGGAATGCAGTAAAGTACTATAGAAGAGTATTTAAGTCATTTCTTTGGCTGAACTAAGTAGAGAAAAAGAGCATGTTGATTTATACATGGGCAGGTTTTTTTCTACTTCATTTTATTTAGAATAAAGCCAAGTGGAAAGAGAAGCTAATAAAACAGGTTTAAAACAAAACAGCCCCCTCCCACAACACTTCACAAATTCCAAGATTTGCTTTTCCAAGATATACTCTTTTAGCACCAAAGTGCTGTGTAATGGATTGCAGTAATAAAATTATTGCACTGGAATGATCTGGTTTACATAAGAATTCTTAAGCTTTTCTTTGCCTTTACAAAGAATATATGAAAGCAAATTAGGAATTAGCTGCTAGGTTTAAAATAGTTGAGTGTGTTAAGAAAAATGCAGATGTGTAATCCTGCAAATGTATGATAATTTAACATAAATAATTCTTGAATTAATTAAAGGATTTACAGGTTTGTCTTGTGTTCTTTTTGCTGGCTTTTCTTTTTGAAAGCATGACTCAGAACAATCATCCTACACTTCCTGGCACATGGAGACTTAGGGCTGGGTTTAGTGCACACAGCTATTTATAGGCAAAATTTCACATGTCTTGGACCTCCTCAAGTCCCAAAATCTAAAACACTTTTTACTTAAGTAGCCCTCGTGGCTCTACAGTCTGGTCATTGTCCTTAGAGCCAAGTGTTGGATAAATCAGAAAAAATCTATTCCTTTACACAGGTCTTTAAATGGCCTGAGATGATCTTAAGAAATGAGGGGCATGTCTGTTCTCACTTTGAGCACAACGTATGGCTTCTGAAGCACTGTTAGTCCTTGCCAAACTGTGTGTGTGTCAGAGGGGAAGGCAGAAGAGAAGATGGATATTTTTTAATGTTCATAAGATCTGGATGTAATTTTTGACTGTGGGACAAAAGCAGTGCCTCATTCAGCAGGATGACAAAAGGTTATTTGGCACCTGGCATAAAACACACTTCTTGCAAGAACCTGGCATGAACACCAAAGTGATAATGAGTAAAATGTCAACGTCTGTGCAATAAAATCATTGATGCTGAATGTTAAACAATCATAAACAGAATACTAAACCTTCTAAGAACATTATTCCTCCTCTGTGAACAGCCAAAAATTAGTCAAACCTAAGCTTAGATCTTCTCTGATATTAAGAAAACAAACAAACCTAATGTCCCAAGACCTTTACCATTACCTTTAGTGTCCTAGGACATCAGGTAAACTGTAGGAAACACACGCTGCCACTGGTTAATGAATCACATGAGATAAAATGACATCAGTCCAGTTAATGGACACCGTTCTTTGCCAAATCTATGGCTTTAAATTTAATTATAGTTGAGCTTCATCAATCACACAGGGAAAGAACATGGTGATGAAGACTTGAACTCCATGATCAGCCCTTAATCAACAGGCATTTGCCTCATCCTCATCTAATACACTTGCCTGCAGAAACCACTTGGTAGAGAAAAGGGAGCTGTGATCTGTGAAGCTCTATGATTAATAGCTGCATTAGGAGAATTCAGCCCTTGCCCTATATCTATAGCTCCTCACCACAAACACAGATTAAACACAATGTTTGGGCTCAAAGCCAAGTGTTCTCTGGTGTTACAATCACTTTACCCTACTGCTGCTGAACCATGTCTCCGTGGGACAGTCACTTTTGCCTAGGTTTCCCCATCCTTAGAAAAGTTACTGGTATGGTTCAAGATCTTTCACTGGATTGCAGTGATTAACCTTTACCTTTTGGGTAGATTCAGGTTCCTGAAATGAATGGAAAAGGTTCCATTCACATCATTAGTCTGGATTAGGGCTTCATAAGGAAAATCTCCTAACTGTGAAACATCCTTATTTCTATGTAAATTCACTGGGAGAAACATTGGGGTTTTTCCTTCTGCCTTCCTTTATGTAATTGTACGAGAGGAAAAGAAATATCATTTTTAAAAATGAAGTTTAATACTTGCTGAATGTTATATAAACAAACAAAATACCTCCCAGCAATTTAATAAGTCCAAAATCAGATCGTGGGGAGGACAGGTTGTCCTTAGACTGAGGAATTAAACACTACCCTTTTTCCTTTTTCCTAGAAATCTCTTCTCTGATTCAAAAGTGGTCCTGACAACCATGGTCCTCAAACCTTTCTGAGTAACTCAAGATGGAAAATGCTCTTCATGCAACCCCTCCTCCCCACTCGACACCCACTGAGGTTCCTATTCCAGCTTCTATCCCCAAGAATATCTTTTATCTTCTATTCCTGCATAGAGAGAAAAGAAAATCTGCAAGTTTTTTTTCAGTAACTACGTGTATCCACAGAAATCTACATCTTGCCTTCATGCAGGCTAAGCAAAAGCACAGTCCTGTTAAATACTCAGCCAGCATTTCTACTGACCACAGGTATTTGTTCATCAAGCATGGGGTTCACTGCAGGAACACTCCAACAGGCAGCCACTCTCAGAAAAACATTTCTCTTCTTAGCAGTAGGGTTTTTGATATTACTCCTCTTCTTGTGTATAATTAAAAGCACATTGTCTTGATTTTTAATAATTACATGCTAAATCGAGAAGTGTCCACTTCCCCACACTTCGACCACAGGGAAAAAATTAGTGAGAAGAGTGTTTCTGTTTTCAAAAGATATTTGTATGAAACCAGCACGTAGCAACAACAAAAATGTGCTCTTCCAAAAAGCCACTTGCTAGGTCATTATTCATTTCTGAAGAAACAGCCATCAACTGGGAGCTAAAAAAGTTTAAACAAGCAGCACGTGTGGATGTCACTTCTGCAAAAACTCATACCAAAGCGAGTGTGTTGTATCTACAACATTAATTAGTACCTAACATGAATATCATAAATTCAAAAGCGTTAATTAATCCTCACTATTTTTCCTGAAAAATAAGGGGTATAAATTCCTTTCCAGTGAGAGAAACTAAGATTTAAAAGCTGCGCTAACACTGACTCACGACAGACAGGACTGAGGAGGTCAAAGCAGGCTGGATTCTCAGACCATCCCTTCTAACTCCCAGTCTCTGGCAGATGGATGACCACGGACCAGCTCCCTCCAGATCCCACACTGCACTAAACACGAGATCAGCATTGCTCATCTGGGCTTTCCTACCTGACCCCATTTTGCAGGAATATTACCAAAATCTCCATCCTTCCCCTCTGCCAAGACTCAGGGCTGCCCAGAGCCCAACCCTCAATGTTTGCTTACGTCCAAATAAGATGAACGAAAGGCAAATTTGGGTTGAGTACAGCCATAGTCAGGGATAAATAACCAGGTATCCAAAAATCACAGGTTCAAAAAACCCCAAAAGAGTATCACAATGTTAGGATTCAGAGTGACCACACTGCATATTACTCTGCTGAATGCCACAGTGATGAGCAAGGATTGATCAAACCTCAGATAACTCTTTTATGCAGCCTTATTATGTTTAGAGCAGACAGGGCACACTGAGATTTATTCAAAAAAATACTGGTTTAATCACTAAACCATGTCTGTCTCTGGAAGACCGACGCATTCAGGAGAGGGGGAAGAAAACCAACAAGCATAATGTAAGCTGCACAAGATCAAAAGAAAGCAAGAGTGCAATTAATTTCATCCATTTTTAGAAGTAATTGTCTTTGCACCTTACCCAAAATTTAATGAGCATTACTTCTCTAGCATGGAAAAAAGCTTTGTTCTTTTGACTTAATTGATTTGTAAACGCAGTAGGAGAAGTGTATCTGAAGTTCGGTAACCTTGATAGTTGAAAGAAATGGAGCATTCAATGGGTGTAGTGCAAAAGACTGCTGCAAATCCTGGAAATGTAACTACGGAATTGATTTCCTGCTCTCTGAAACTCATAGTCCGTATGTGTGCATTTCACAATTTCACTTACGTTCCTTAAATAACCTCTTCTTATAATTATTATTTAAAATCTTTTTTATTCCCTCCTTGTTGCAGAGCTCTTCATTTTCCAGAACTTCATAGCATGTAGTGGTTTCCAGTGACAGAAAATCAGTGAGGACCGAATGGCTGCCAAAAAACATTTCCCACAGAAAGGGAGCCTAGCACTTTTTGAGTGGCAGAAAATGAAGACTGGAGAGATTTGTATACATTGCACCATAAAGGACTGCTTTGAATATGGTCAGAGGACTGTGGGTTCAATGCACCAGAAACGCAGAGCCAAGGTGGCGAAGGAAGGAAAGGAAAGGCTGCGTCTGCTGTCTAAGATGAAGAAAATTATTTTCATTTAATATCTTAAGGCTGGAAGAAGCCAGGTTTACATTTCATTTTTGCCCCTTAAGGGAAGATTTAGCACTGTATTGTTCAGTATGTAAATTCTAGTTACAGCCTAATGAGATTCCTACAAAATATTCTATTAATGCTAAAGGCTCTGTTCTAAGATTGTACTTACATATGTTGCTTATCTTTTTCTCATCAGGGCTCTTTTATGCTCCTGGATGAGTTTCTCAGCTGGATCATTGTAAAGTACACAAATTATGGGATTGCTTACCTGCACTTCTAGGAGATTAACTCACACGTTCTACCACCACCCACCTGGAACACGAAGCACCTTTGTGAGCCAATGTACAAATCCACTTAATCAGTGACCCAAATGTGAAATGCAGACATGGTATCACGCATAATACTGGTATAAATATCACCTCCTTGCCTCTCCACTAAATTCTGCAACATCAAAGCCAGCTGATCTCTTGGAATAGTTTATAGGAGGCCAGGGAATAGCACAACCATCTCATCTCTGCAGAGCTTTCAGCCTGGAGAGGTGGTGTGATACGAGACTTCAAAATGAGCCTCGTGTCCCTGGAGGGAAGTTTGCATTACAACATGCAATGCTCCATTACCACGTGTATCACTGTAATGAGCAGGTACTTATATTACTGAACCTGCATTATACAGAATTATATATGCACCATGCAGATGTGGCTTGGAGCAGTGCACTGCAGAGTTTAGGTATTATTTCCTTTCCCAATTCACTTTTACCAGTATTTGTACCTCAAGCAGAAGTGAAAATCAATTTTGAATCAATGCTACTTCATTTAGGCTACAAGCAGTTCTGTTTTAAAAATTATCACATCTAAATTTCTACATGATACTATGATTAGCAATGCTAAAATATAATGTTAAAATATAAATGTCTGATAACCTATTAAAATCCTTTAAATGTTCATTTAAAACTATACTGAACCAGTAGTGCCTCACAAATCTTAATGAGCTGAAGAATATCTTCTCATTCAGATTAATTCCTTGAGTGTTGGAGAAATGGCTATGAGCTGAAAAGCTAGCAGGCTTCCTCTTTCAGTTTATGACAAGAAACTAGGAGGAAAAATATGTCATCTATTAATTCAAAAATTTGGAAGAAGTGGTTCCAGAATATCAAGCAGTTAGGTAGAGTTCCCGCTGTACTTGTGAGGTGTTCAGCCTTTGCACAATTCATTTCCTACCTCTTTAATCTAATTTGGCTCTTCTGACAACTGTGCTATGCATGCATGGCCATTTTCTGATAGCAGAATATCATGGAAATTCTGTCAAATGATGGCCAAAAAAACCCTAATTACCATCAAAACTGATGGAAATTTTTGTTTTTACTAGGTATGTAACCCAAAAATAAATTTTGGATAATCTTACTTTTATCGATTCTTAATGCATCTCAGCACTTTCAGGCCAGTTTTATGCAACTAATTAAAATTATATTTTATATGTTATCATCAAAACTAAATTTCTACTCACACGTGGCATGACAGAACTAGAGCAGGAAGCTAATCTACTGTCTTAAGTTACGTTACTCATGATTTTTAATACCCTAAAACTAAAATAATATAAATTGTGCTAAGACTGTAAAATTAATATTCTGAGTAATTGCAGGTTAAGTTACATACAAATAGATGGGTATGGGCATGTGGTATGTATTTCTGCTCAAGCAAAACCAAATCCATATTTAATAAAAGATATGGGGTTTGAAAACTACTTTTTTGGTTGTTCTAATTATTAGCAAGTCTTTCTGTAAAAAAAGAACTAAATATTTACAACTGAATATTTTTTGCTTGTTTTCAACTTGATATTTTCACCTTAAACTCAGGGGTTTAAATCACTTTCATTTGTCAACCAGTGCAAAAATCTACCTATAGTTTCATCCCTGGGACGTGGCACGGACCATAATTTTTCTGTCGGGAAGGTAAATCTGAAGGCGCCTCTTTGAAAATGGGTATTTGGAACACTATTAAAGTACATAAATACTGGCTAATCCTGTCGTCTTCACAAGATGTACTTCTTGTTCCCAAAAGAGGTGTTCCTGGCTCTTTCCAAGCGCTGTGACCGGTGTCAAATGGACCTCCAGCTCTGCCAGCTCATTACAGGATTCAGGGGTGGGTGTGGGATCTCACTTTGCTGTTCCTGACCTGGGATGTCTTTTGGACGCTGCTTCTTCCTGAGCCATTGGCCAAATGGACTCCTTTGACATTGGTCTCTTCCAAAATGGAAACTGCAGGATCAATGTGCAGGAATTTGGTGCCAAGGCATGGCTGGGAGCCCTGGCTAAGGCTGGGGGTGAAGCCTCCCTGTGCCATCCCAAAGCCGCCCACGTTCACCTCCGCAGGTCTGGCAGAGGAAAGCACCAGCCACACAATCCCGCTTGGAAAGGGGGGGAAGAAACCATCCCTAACACCAAGCCACATAAATCCTTCATGCAATCACTTTATCTGTGCATCTGCAATCTCATCTCACAGCCAGCGTGTTTAATCAACAGATTTCTGCTCTGTCCTCCCCGTTCATCAGAGGAGTAGCAGCACGTTGGCTCAGCGCTTGCACATCCTGGCTGGTTAAAGGGAAGCAGTCCTGGCATGTCAGCCCCAAATCCATTGCATTTTTACTGCCCCACAGATGCCCTGCAGACAGAGCTATGGGGCTAAAAATATTTTAAAACTAATAAATTAGCAAATTTTTCAAATGAAGGAAAGTGGCCCTTAGTTTCCCTAACGCAGTACAGGAGGCAAACTAGCAAGAGAAATTGGTAGAAATAAAGAAAACAATAAGTTCTACAAGACAACTATTTCCCCAAGTATTTAGCACTCATTTACCATCAAATCACAGCTAATTAATATGTTCTTTCTAAATACACTTATTTTTCAGTTACGTTTGATTTTTGGTGGAATTATGCCTCACTACAACTTTTACTGTGCTCCATGTGCTCAAAATAGATTAAAAAATTGCTGCCTTCTGTATTTGAAAGATATAGGAAAACTGTATACCAGAAAAAAAAAATCCACCTAACAGTGATGTCCAATATGCTGTGAAATAATCTTCCAAGGAAATGGCAGACTTAAAATGGAAAAAAGCATAAGTAGCATAAAACAGAGGGATGGTCCAGAAAGAGATATACAAGATGAATTAGGTCATCTTTTTTATCTCTATATTCAAGTAAAATATCAGTGAGAATATAAAATCCAACGATTCTGCACACAAATGTCACGTCATATGCAATATCATGCTTTAATCCTATTATGTCTAAAATTTAATTGCAGTTTTTCAGAGAAATTGAGGGAGGAAGAGCCCTTGGTGTACATACAGATTAGATCCAGTCTCCACTCAAACAAAGCAAATAAATAGGCCATTCAGGTCTCAGTTTAACAACCCACATTAAAAGATAGGCATGTTTTCATTTGGAAACTCCAAAGAGTGATTCTGGCTTTTTAAATGCAAAAAAGACATCCCCTACCACTGCAGATGGAATAAAATAACAGATTAAATTAATACTTGGGAAATAGTAGGTTTGATTTCTGTTTCTCTGCAAGGCAGTTTTCATTTCATACATATCCAATTAATATGCTCCATTTCCAATATGTGGATAAGTTGTTCTTCTGTAGTTGAAATTTTCTTCCAGCTGTACTTTCATTAGAGAAAATTCCAGTAAACATGGGGGCACATTGGCACCGGTAAAAATTGCCACCATTTCATTCACATCATCACAGTAATAACAGAATAGAGCAGCTGAGGATGAGCTCCATAAACTTGTGTTCGAAACTCAGCAGAAGGAAAAGGAGCAGTTCCCACATTTGTCTGCTTTCTCTACATTAATGTGAAACCTCAGCTCGGGAACTGTCGGCTGCTTGGAGTTCACAATGTTTCCAGTCTGAACGTTCCCAGATGATTTTTAAGCACTACTGAAATAAGCAAGCTGTACAATAAAAATAGCCAATTTTGCTGCTTCTTGCCTATGACTGTGGTTTTTTTCCTGTGTGGGTAAGGTAACAGGATGCTCCACAGCACCAGCATCAGCTGGAGCACCCACACGTAGATACCTATGTGCATCTCAGGGCCTTGCCAGCATCAAAGCACCCTTACTTCAGAAGTTTTCAATATTTCCATATGAAATCTTTGCCTATTTGGGCACTCCAGAAAGACACGAGGGTGCAGGGAAGCCAGTTCTCAAGTGCTGTAAGGCAGCTCTAGTCTTCCATTAAGATTTTTGTGGCATGTGTGGTTCCCTGACATAACAAATGCTAAGGCACCATGCAGAGCATATCCGGCCTTACAAGGAGAAACATCAGACAGGTTCATATCAACTTTCTGTTCTGTGACCTCTCTCAGTTTTCCTGTTTCTTGTGCTCCTCTGAGGCTAACCCATCTCCCTTTTTGGCAAGCTTTGTGTCAATTTTTAAATGGTTTTCTTTACTCTTCCGCACCCACAGTCTGCCCATCTACAGAAAATTAGAAATTTTCCCTGTGGTACATCCAGCTCCAGGGATATAAATGCCCACAATATAATGATATAACTATATGAATAACAAATCTGAATTTTACATATCTTTCTCATTCCCTCCCTACAGACAGATAGTAGATTTATGCCATGGAACATACAACATAGATCTCAGAAGTTTAAAAATAACTTTGGTTAATATTTAATAAGAATAATTTGGTATAAGAACAGCTTAATAAATGCTCGCTCTGCAAGCACTGCTATGGGATATATATTTTTTAAAGTAAAGCAAATGCCAATCTCCTTTACTTCAGGGGATAACAGAAGATAACAGTGGAACTGGAATAGGATGGTGCCCTGAACACCTCCATAAAGCAGTTTGTGGCCAAAACCCACACCTCACTGGTTATTTCAGCCAGAAAACAGCGTTTGCCAGAAATCTCAGAGCAGAGCCATTCAAATATGACAGCATTGTTTTTCAAGAGGATTGCAACAGGTAAAAACATTATCTTTTGGATTATTGAAGACTATGGAACTCCAATATTAAAGAAATAGCCCTCTAAATGACCAACAAGACTATGAAAATCATGTTAAATCAGCTAAAATACATCCTATTTACAAATTCAGAAATCACATGTTACTAGAGATGGTTACTCAAATAAGACATGTATGGCTAAGTCCATTTCTTAACAATTACAATTGCCTAAAAAAAGAGAGAAACCAAGACCTCTTGATGCTCCCTTTTGGAAAGGAGCGACAATTTGAAATCCAATTTGAAACTCAACTGTAAACAGACCTGGAATGCCTATCTTTATTTAGAAGTAGTGTGGCACAGAGAACCCAGTGCATGCTGAAGTTGGACGATTTGTTTCAAGCTTAACTTTATCTTCTATTTAGAGCACAGAAAAGCTGGAATGATCTGTACATATAGCAGACAACAATTTGCAGCCCATCAGCAGGGTAGAGTCCTGGTTTAAAATGAATTAAAAGCTTCCTCTTGAAAGCTGGATGCCACAAAATATAATTTTTCATGGTATGTGCATGCATTAGATTGGTCCAATTAAACTTGTAAAAAAGAAGAAAAAAAAAGGTGTTTAAAAAACTGTTTCAGGTACTCCAGCCATTATTCATGAACATGCAGCGCTTCCCAGCATTGTGGCTTATCAAGTATAAACTAGAATCCTACATTTTAAATGAAATGATCTGTAAAAGTTGCTATCTTTGTGAACATGAGATATTAAATAATTTCAGAGAGGAATGTGTGAATCAATTAGATTCAGCAAAATAGGTTCTGGGTATGTGAATATTGCGGATGCACCGAGACACCGTGTCAGAGAACAGTGCTGACTCTAACATTTTTCTAAACAAAGCACTCAACATCCCTGCTAGGAGATATATAACTTCATTTATACCTAAATGCCACAAGCCCAAGGATATTTAGATTAATTAGCTATGCTGCCTACAAACATACCTCTTAAGAAAAAATTATTTGTCCAAACCAGTATTTCTGAAAGTGAGTTAACGATAAAACTGTTTCCTACACCTTTTCCCAAAGGAAAGCTTAGCTATCATAAATTATTATATTGTTAAAAGGGTCTCAAATAAAACCAAATTATAATATCTCATGCTGCTCATCCTTTGGCTTCTATCCCAGTACAGGGTCATGGTTCTGTACAGAAAACACAGTGGGGTAATAAAACTGCCTGGAGACGGTAAGATGCTTATTGTACAGCAAGCAACTATGTAGGACTGCTCCTTAAAAAAAAAAATAATCACTTGAATTTACTGGTGAAAGATTCAAGGGATTAAGTGCTTGTCTACGATGAATAGCACAAAGGTATCAAAGGCAACACTATTAAAACTATTATCACAGCTCATACTAAGTGATCTGGTTATAATTATAAGGTTGCTCTGGCTCTCAGAAGAAAAATACCTCAAAGTCATGTCATGGCTCTGTGTAAGTCATATATATTTATTCAGATGAAAAGAAGAGAGAACTAATAGTTCTAATTGAATATATGAAATAGACTTACGTGTGGTGAAGTTTTGGGAGCTGGTCCCAGGTGTTTATAATTTTTATCCTGTTTTAATATTCATTATAGTACGTTCATGAATATTAGATATTAGAACAGTATAACTGGAAGATAAAATACTCAAATACAGAGCATGGATAGTGCAGTGAAGTACTGTTGATGAAGCAGTGTTATGAGTGGTTAAAAATGGATCTATTCTACTCTACGATCAAAAAAACAGGCCGAAAATCTCACTCCACCAGAAGCAGGGCCATTACCTTCGCCCTGCTGCCTGTGAAGAGATGGAAGGTGTGGAGAAGCGACCTCCCACTGCCAGAAACCTGCACCACTCTTCCTGTGGCTTTCAAGGCCACCGATACTGCCATGGCACCTAGAGGAAAGAGCCACTCACAGGGCCGGGCCAGGGGCTCAGGACTTCAGCGGGAGGTGAAACGTGGTTCACAAAGAGAAGCAAAGGGCTGCTCCATAATTAGGGCAGCCATCCCTGTGCATAGTGCTCATCCTCCCCAGCTTGACGGTATTATCCTTTTCCAAATGAGAGCCATGCTCTATTGAGCACGTGTAAATGAAGGAGATATATACATGTATTATCTGTGGTGACACAAATCTATTATGAATAAGTATAAGGTACATTCACTCACAATCTCTTTATGGTGTCAGGGAAGAGAAGCAGTGTGGAAGCAGCAGCCCACCCTTCCTTAGGGAAATCTCCTAGACAATAAACCTATTACTAATATTTTTTTAATTTGCTAGGGCTTTGTGAGCAGACATGTATCCTTAAGTCCTGCTTGTGCTGAAGTTTCCCTGACACAGTAATGGCATTATGTTGGTAGGCAGCATAATTAAATGCTCTAAAAGCAATTAACCAAAGTGCACGCCAGTACCACGCTGCTAGACATGGACACAAGGTCAGCCTTCCTGAGATTTTTGTTCCACATTCCATGGTGAAATAGCACACAGCCCTATAGCTCCCACAGTCCATTCCCCTGATCTTTTCCATCTGCCCCTGAGCCCTGCCTGTGCTTCAGCTCAGCCGAGGACACTGAGGGCTCCCCAGTGTCTTAAAACTGGGAACTTTTGGTTCTTTCCACTTTGCCCGTGTCAGTGCTTGTTAGCTAATGATACACCACAGCAGAAACGGGTCAGAGGCAGGACAGCCAATCCTCCCAGGAGCACAGTGCTTCAGAAGAGGAAAACTGCACCAACAGGGACAGGAGGAGAACAAGAGGAGCAGGAACGAGGCTAGCACAGGTTCAGAACAAGAGGGAAGATCTCTCCTCACGTTAGCAAGGGAAAGGAAGCTGCACTCCCGTACACACTCCCTTTAATTAAACCATGAAACGTGCTCATTTTCCTAAGCACATAGCCTCATAAGCAATCAGCTCTGTACACGAGGTATCCTATTGCCATTGAAACCCATCAGACTGGACACTGGGCTGGATTTGATATGGGAAAAGTTACAGAGGAGGTGAAAGTGTTCAAATCCTTTTAACTGTCTGATGTAATCTGCAAGATGACTTTTCAGATCCTATGTGTATGTCAATATTGCTTTAAGGTAGAGAAAAGGGTTTGCATGTAACAAGCCCTTGCTCCAGGTGGCATTTTGGGGGGCTGTTATCTTCTGACATTTAATATTTGCTTCTTAATGGCTGCTGTGATAATCAAACAAAACTGACAGCACAGCTAACTTGTCCAAATAATATCAGAAGAGATCCTCTGCTTTCTACACTCATAAGAGCAGCTCTGCTGGAGGCAATCATTTGTCATGATGTAAAGAATTAACTGTGACCAATTAACATTTCATCATTAAAATGATGCAAAACCAATATCAAAATAGCAGCTTATCTGATGATCCTGAATGCTACAGTTTCAAACTTGAAAAGGAGAGTAGTCCTTGAGATTGGCAAAAGATGTTCTCAGGCCCTGAGGGATTTAGTGAGGGTTAGTGCACATGATGCTGACAAGTTAGAAAGAGCAGTAAGAGAGGAAAGCTTGGATTTCAGCAAGTGTTGCCCATGACCAAAAATTAAAATAAGCATCCCTTGACCTCGCTAGAGCCACCTCAGGGAAGTTACAAAAATTCTGCTGTCATAATATATACAATATTTTGCTGTACAGAAAATAGCTTTTATCTCTTCAAAGTAAGTCAAAATCCTTAATTATGGCTCATCAACAAATATTAGATGGATGAAAACACCTTTTCAAAAAAAAAAAAGAGAGAAAAAAAAAGAAAAATCTACTGTCTGTTGCTACTGAAGGACTACAGACAAGAACGTGGATACAGAGTCATGGAGAAGTCAGGAGCAATGGGAACAAACAGAGCCAAATGAGGTTTCTGCATTACCCCAACACATGTGGAATAACCATGACAATTTGAACAAGGACGCTGAAGTTGTTGGTAGAGAATTCCCAAACAGTGTGACTATGTGTTTGGTAGTCACCCTAAACAAGAAAATGCCCAGGCAATGCTATTCGACACTAAGTTTGCAGTTCTTTGGGCTACTTCACATAAGTATTGACTTGTCTCATTCTGTTTGTAAGGTAAAACAAAAGGAAAATGAATGAGCTTAACTTGTAGGAGATCAAGAAGGTGTCAAGTTTCTAAAAAATAATTCAAGGGTAATACAGAAAAGTTATTTCTTTTTAAAAATTAAATAAAAATACAGGCATGTTCTTACAGTAATTTATCGCAGGTGTTTAATAAAATGAAGAAAAAATAGGTTCTGTAATAAAACAAACTGAAGAATGAAGAGGAAATTCATTATTTACTAATTTTTGTTAAAATCTTCTCAGTTGTCTCTAGAAGTGTAACTTTTGTTGCCAGCCAACTTAATGTAAGCTCAGCTATTTTATCCCTTTTATAAATAATAAATGATAATGATGGCTAGATGACATTAAAGACAGATTATAAAGTTTTCTACACTGGCAAAATCAGTGAGCTTTTTTTAAAATTTATTAGCAGTTTTTACATGAATGAAGGGGAAAAAATTAGGAGTGAACGATTGTCTTGAGTTATCTTGTTAAACTTGCATATGAAACAGGACAAATGTTTGAGTTCCATAACGTGTAAGGTCACAAGTCACCATGAGTGAGAACTACCCCATGTTCATTTTCTCAGGGGCTGTTTTGACCAGTCAATCCACTGCCTGCTTGTGTCCAGCTGCAATTTTGAATTTGATCATGTTTAGGTAACCTTTAGTGCTGTAAAATTCATGCTGACACTGTAAGCATACACAAGTCACGGCGGAGCTAGAAGTGCTTTGTGCCTTCTTAGCCCCATTTATCTTACGGAATTCCTGCTCCCTTGGCCAATACTGTGAAGAGCTCCATCTGGCAGGGATGTGCCACTCAAGCTACCTGCATCCCATTCGTTAGTATATTGTGCATCGTTTACAGCCCTGCACGCACAAAGATTTCAGAACCCACCCAAAGGGTCTGTGTGCTCTGCCTTTATACAATACCCAAAAGGCTTTTTGCTTTCCTTGGCAAAAAATAACGCCCTGTTTAACTGGAGGCAGGCAATCCAAATAAGAAGGGAAGTTTCCACCTGAAGTGTGGCTATGTCTAATTTCAAAATAATTTAAAGCTTATTGAAAGCAAATTTTGTTCAGCTGAGCACACTCATGCCTCTGGCACACCTTCCTGCCGAAGAAGTAAAGACTCAAATAACACGATAACCCAACATTCATTATATAATACATTAAGTGACACTGTATTTCCTACAGTTATTGTGTCAACATCTGCTACTTTTGCTTTTAAATCAGAGGGTAACAAGACCTGCTACTTGCTGGACCACTACATTTATCCTGATTTTGTTGTAAAAGTATGTGTTTAAAAGCCTGGCTACAGAAACTCACCCAAACTTGTTAAGATTTCTGATTTTTAGTGCAATTCCTATTAATTAGGGGAGATACTTTCATTTTTTGCACTACATTATACACATTTATGCCTTTTAAACAGTTGAGGATGAATACCAGCGCTCATCAAACCACCAAACTGACAATTTTGGCTACACTCTGGTATCATAAGCCAACAGCTGCCTATATTTGCAGCCAAAAAAGGCCTATATAGTGGAACTGCACTGAAAAGTTGAATGGCATTGCGGGGATAAAAAGAATGATAATTTGATACTGTTTTGGGAGATGATTTTTCAAGCTTCCTGTTATTCCATGTCCTGATTAGATGAAGCCCTGAAATGAAGCATCCAGTACAAATCAGGCCTGTGCTTAGGAAGAATTGTCAATTTTTAGCTTTTTCTGTGGTAAAGATAGGGAAAAACCGCCTTCCAGGAAAGGAAGGCACTTAGTGGGTGTTTCTATTTTAATAATACAATAATATACCTAACAGGCTTTCGTTACCTCTCTAATTCCATTTCCTTCTTCCCACTCAAAAAAAAACCCAAACAAAAAAAAGGCTCCAAAACCCAAGAAAACAGAACAGCAGAAATACAAGAGCTAAGAATTTTTCCCTAGAATTAAGCAGCGGTAACACCCTGGACAGGGTCTGTGTGGGTGAAGAATAAAGATAATCTTTTTTTAAAATGTTACAATGATACAGCGAGCTTCTTTTCTTCAGTGCTTCACATCTCCCCAGTAAAGCCCCAATCCTGAGGGACTGGATTGACTCACCCTTCACCACACAGCTCCTGCTCTGCCTCAAACCCCAGACACTTACAGAGCACCATTCGTCCACATGGGAACAACCTTTCAAGGGTGACAGGATCAGGATCAAAGTAGAAGTGCTCAGGAACCAGCCAGCACTTCGAGTAAATAACTCATCAATACCTCAGAGTGCATATCTCAGTAACAGCTATGCAAAAATGCATCCTGGCCAAAAGCAAGACCACTGTGATCACCCTTAGAGCTTCTTTTGCATATATATATATATATACACACCCTCACACAACAACCTTAAATGCAAAGTGATATCAACACATGCGGTGTGTTGACATCAAAGGGTGAGCTGGAATGTCCGTTCAGCTTTGAAACAGTACACAAGGCATGAAGGATCTTCAACACGGTGTGCCTCACACCACAGAGGAGTTCAGAGGTGGCTGCAGGGGTGGGCAAGCTGTAAGTGACACACATGAATTTCAAAATCATGTCCTCTTAGGTGCTTCAGGGTGGATTAGTTGCAATACCTTCACTTCACCTGTTTTCCAGATTACTTTCTGTCTCAGAGGCTGAATTCCCCTGACCTAAAATTGTCCTCACTCTTTTGTCACAAGGCAGTCAAAGACTCATAAAATTTGTGGGCTGAAATAAGGAACACCAAGACTGAGAGTAGAAATATTCCCAGAGACAGCAACACATCTCTCTGCGAGGAGTTGCAGCCCAATGAGACACAGTGATTGTGGAAACCAAAACATTGCAGACCTCCAAACCTGGCAGTAAAAGACACAAAACTCCTGCACTCCTGAGGAGCTACTACCTGGAGTGCATTGACCTCATCATTCCAAACAGTGACATGATGCAAAGCTCCCCACAGAGTGGCCCTATGCTCCCCCTCCCCCAGATTTCTGGGTAGGTATAGCTCCCTAAGGAATGCTGTTCTTTGACTACAAAATTTCATTTCTTCAGCCTAAATTTATGCTGCATGGTCTTATTTTCATATTGCTACACTGCATAACTTACAAGTTGCAGATTTGGGTAAGAAAGACGAGATTTTATTAACGAGAAAGAAAATTATGTGAAAATATCAGCTGATACGTAACGGGTGTTTAGTCGTTGTGTGAGAATTAAGTGTGTGTATCTCCGTGTCTGCCTGCTATTAAAACATTTTCAGTTTTTTATATGCTATAATTTTTATGCTATGAGTACTAATCATCTTTTAATATGGAAAACTGGAATGACTAATAAGTTTAACACGTAACACAAAATCTTGGTTTTACAAGACAGCTTGCTTTCTGTTTATCCTCATCTAGATGTTTAATGAAGTGGCTGCCATATCACACAAGTAGATGGGTTAAATGAATCAAACACAATGTTTTTCCTAATGAGAAGAATTTACAGAAAACTTATGCAAAAGGTTAGGTTTTTTTTTAAACACAAAGCTGTAACAGCAAGAATTCACAAAGGCCTCTGTTCCTGAGAAAGTTAGAAATCCGTATTAAAGCAAGAGGATCAAAAGTATCACACAGATCTCTTAGTAATTATCAAAAACTTCAATATTGTCTGTAAACTACTCTACTGAAAGGTCTAAAACCTGCATCTCTTTATTTTCTCACTTCTCCAAACACCTTTAACTAAAGGAAGACAAACTCCTCCAGTACTTTTTAAAGTGATGCAATGAAATTATTCACACGAAAGCAGTTGAGATTCTTCAATTCACCAGTACAGGGTGCTTAAGATTTTGTCTCATTTCAGTCCTTGCATGACCATCAGTGGCACTATTGGTGTTACATTAATGCCAGTGTTCTCACTCTGTGTGGCTGAGGAGAGCTGTAGGACCTTGAGTGCTTTCCCAGGGGCTCTGGTCACGGGGAGCCTCAGGCTCACCTGTCTACTTGGGATCTTTGCAGGATGCAAGAGAAAACCGTAGCTGTTGCATTAAACCCTGGTGTGTTCCTAGCAAAGCAAGCAAAGAAATCCATGAGCAATTGGGACCATCAGCAATTCAATAAATTTTGCTGTTGATTTTTCTGAGCACCAGAAAGGAGGAAGTGAGAAAGCTTCCTCAAGGATGGGGGAATTCAGTCACCTCTCCACACTCTAAGGCTACCTGAAAACCAGTTTAAACTGATTCAGCCTTCTGCCAAAATGAAAGAAACTTAATTTTACAGCTTGGAAATATTCAAACTCAATTAATTACCTTTGGTAAAAGAGCATTTTAAAAGATCCGCGGACAAATCTGATGCTTATTCACAGAAGCAGAAGGACTGATGCCACAGCATGCTCTCTGCAGTCTGAAATCTGGCATATGCCATGTCCTTTGCCTCTCCAAGGATCCATCCTCTCAGGAGGGCGGTGGTTTCCACGTGCTCACCAGAGTGAAGCCACCAGCCACAGCGGGTACAGGAGCCTCCGCTGCACATTCCAGGACCTGCACTGCCTGGAAACCCCTGTGGAAGGTGGCTTGGGGATTCCAGCTCTGTGGCCGTGTTTCTCAAAAATACTTTCAGAAATTTCCAAGCCAGGTGGAACCTGCTGACAGGATTTTCCGTGGCTATCACACCTATATTAAGAAAGGCTTTTAATCTTCCCAGATCACAAGCTGATAGGCACAGTCTGTGTGAGGCTACTGAGCAGCGGAGAGCAGGAAGAGAACTGAAAAAGCCACTTTCTTCTTTTATCCAGAAACACTTTCATCTGCCTATAACCTTTCACAGAAGCAACTTTACATCATGAAGAAAGCATAACATAGCTGATTAATTGCAAGAAAAGCAGAACCAACTCAGCACAATGCTGAGCATTAGGTAAGTACACACTGTAAACAGTAACAGACTGGAACAACCAGCAGAGTGGAAGTGATTGTCTGTAATTGTAGGTTGACACCAAAATTACTGGCTTCAAGATTGAATTTGGTGATAACGTAAATCGCTCCCTGTTATTCTTTTCTTAGCAGCCTCTCTTATGAACTGCCTGAAGGAATATCATAGATTCCTCTCTAAAGAACTAAATTCAAAGCATTTCCCAATTCCATTATGATTTCTGATGTTACTCATTTAAGGAGATGCAGAGTTCAGAGATTGGTTTTTGACATCCCTTTTACAATCTCAGTTGCTAATATAAATCATAGAATCACAGGATCACTTCGATTGGAAAAGATTTTTAAGATCATCACGTCCACCTGTTAACACAGCACTGCCAAGCCCACCACTTAACCATGTTCCCCAGGTACCACATCCACACACATCTTTTAAATCCCCCCAGCAATGGTGATTCCACCACTCCCCTGGGCAGCCTGTTCCCGTTCTCAATACCCCTTACAGTGAAGATGTTTTTCTTAATATCCATTCTGAACCTCCCCTGGCACAGCTAGAGGCCATTTCCTCTTGTCCTATTTCTTGTTTTCTGAGAGGAAAGACCAAACCCCACCTCATCACAACCTCATTTCAGGGAGTTGTAGAGAGGTAAATTCTCCCCTGAGCCTTGTCGTCTTCAGATTAAACACCCCCAGTTCCCTCAGCTGCTTCTCATCAATCATGTGCTCTGGACTCCTCAACACCTCTGTTGCTCTTCTCCGGATGCTCAATCTATCTCCATGGAAGCTGCAGGCACATTTGCTGTCACTAAAAGCATGCCCTGGTCACCGTTCAGGTTGTCTCCACAGGTAACTTGCTTGTATTACTGCTTCTTCTTTGCAGGACAAATATTTCTAAAAAAGCTTGTGGTTACAGGTGCCTCCTGCAATGACTGAGGATCAGGTGTAATTGAGTGGACTTTTTCTTCCAGCTTTGTCACAGCATGCAGAAAAACAGTACACTTTGGAGGACAAGATCTAAAACTCGCTCAGAGTCACTCCTCTCGTGGGAGCTCCTTGTAATCAACCAACAGGCAAGCCACAGTTAACAAGCTTGTGATCACAAAGCCACCTCCCTGTCAGATCTGTCTTTCCTACAAGTAACACGAAGAGAAAGGCAAGAAAAGACAGCAGAGATATTGATACAAAGGCTGGTTTTATAGTCACATTTGGGCCCAGAGCAGCAGAGCAATTTTGAAGCAAATCCCCTGATCTTCCCCACTAACTGCAGGCTGGTGTGGTTCACAGAGCTTGATTTGGGGAGAGTGAATTGGGCTCCAGGCAGAGGAAAGGAAACCAGTTGCTCTTGTGCAGGTGCAGAGTAAGTGCTCTCCACCCTTAATGGGTGCTTGGCCATTTTGATAGCCTCTAACCACAGGCCTGGTGGAGATATTTGGCCTAGGGCACCAAACTAAATATTTTAAACAGGATTATGCCATATTCAGCATAAGAAAAAGCAAAATCATTTTCAAGATCTACAGAGCATTTTCATGTGCACGGTTCAGCATTGCTGGCAATCTGCACAACTCGGGGCCTGTGGACCAAGGAATTTATTTGTTACTGCTCTCCATTAATTAGTTACAACACACCTCAACGCGACTGAGTGCCAGGATAGAGCATCTTTCTAATGGAGGGTACTGCAGAGGCAAAGAGCCTTTGGAGATAGCCCAAAATAGTAATTAGTTAATACTCAATTGATCAGAACATGAATGAAATAAACAGCATGGTTGCTGGCAGCATGATAGGCATTATGAAAAGCACCTTAGTTATTAAACAATCAAGTAGCACTTAGCTAAGGAGCTCACAGCACCAGATAAGAGACTGAATAACTAGAGGACAAGGCACAGGAAACAGGCAAAAGCTATTATCTTGTCAGATCTCTGAGATTTTCTGGAGATATGTTAGAAAATGTTCTGTATTACCCTGTCAAAAAAAAAGTAAATACTCTGGCTGTACACTGTGCTGTGTGACTTTGCACATCAGGAAACAAAACCAGTCAGGAAATGCAAGCACAACGGAAAGTCGTTTTAATCGTAAATCAGAGAATGATACCACACATAAATATAACACTAGAATTTACACAAGGAAAATATAACTTGATTATCAACTCCATTATTTAGGAAAGTTGACTTAAAATTAGCGCTTCAATAATCTACTATCAAGAAGAGTTTGGAGCAGACTTGGAGACATTCAGCTCTGGCTTGAGGTATTTTAATGTGACTAATAAGCAGATTTCTACTCGATTTTCATTCTCAGAAGACCGCATTCAGAAGCAACTAATTAAGTGTTTTAACTAATTCAAGGTAAAATGATGAAAACTTGAGGCTAAAAAAACAAAACACAAACACTTGGCTGAACTTATCTGGTCAAAGCTGTTCTATAGGTAATATCTTGAGAAAGGATAAGCACCTCAGAAACAGCTGATATCCTCACTTCTACAGAATTCAAGACTATCAAAGAATATCAAGACTATCTAAGAATTTTGTAGATCAGCCTTTTTGTAGGCCTGCACTTCTCACACCTTAACACGATGCATTAACTTTTGTGACGGTTCACCCTGGCAGAGTTTGCCTGATTCTGCTCTCATAGCTACGTCCAAAAAAGAAGGAAATGGTACTACTGGATAATCCATGGATTTAACCATGCGTGGGCATAAGACATTGCTGGGGTAAAAACTCCCATCCTAGGATGGCAGTGGTCATGGATATCGTTCAGAGCAGAGAAGAGATCTCTCAATAGATTTTTTTCTGTAGCAATAGTATTTGCACCGGTGTCATGCCCAGCTCCCAAAACAGAATCATTATCATCTCTGATATTGGGGCACAAGCATGGAAGGTAACAAAAAGCCATTAACACAAAGTCCCATCAGAAAAGCAGGTGGGAAAATGCATGATAAATAGACAAAGGACTAGTCATAAAAAAGGCTTGAAAGCTTTCCTTGACATCTTCTATGAGGAAAAAAGTGCAAAGAAATTGTACAGAAATATGACAATGCCCACTTAACTTCAACACGCTTGCTAGCTTAAAAGTTATCCACCATGAAAATTAAAATATTGTAATATCAGTAAGGTAAAAAAGATGCAGACAAAGCACCTCTGAAATCAATATCAAAGATATGCTTAAAAACAAAAGCAGACAAAGTCGCTTGTTCATCTAAAGCCGTAACGTCACAAAGAAACCAAAATCAACTTGCATAATATCATTTTCTTGTGTCATCTATATAATTGATTATTTTCACACCTCTCTGTCCCAAATACTCCCCAGCCTCACTTTGCCTTGTCCTGCTCCTGGTCAGATATTCACCATCTGAACAACTCGAGTATCCACCAACTTAAAAAAAACCCCACATTTGCAATTTCAGTACAACTCAACACATGCCAAACTGAAATCAATCCCAACAAATTTTAAAATATCATTTCTTCATCTCTACATGATTCTTGAAAATCATGTATATGAGTTTATATATTCACATGGTGTTTTACCAATATGGAATAATATAACCTGCTGTCACAAAATGCCTGAATGCAGAAGGAGACAAGAAGAACCAACATGAGAGAAAACACAGAATAACAGTCAGAACATGTTGAATGAGGAGTGATTACTGGCACACTCAACTGAGAAGAAAAGATTTCTGGCATGACTACGTTTTGAGAAAAAACATGCAAATGGCAGGAGAGCGATGGGCACAGAGCACACAACAAACAGAGCACAGGAATGACAAAAGCCACACACACTTGAACCAGAGAAAAATAACACTAAGGGGAGATTATCTGGAAGAGTTTGCCCCATAGGGGTGGAGTTTAGGGTAAGGTTCGGCTTGCATTTAAGCAATAAAATGCACATTTGAAAAATGTTTCTTATCAGAGAGGCGTAGGTTAGGCAGGCAGGAAAACACAGAGTGCAGTCAACACAGCTGAACTGTAAACACAAAGCTAGTGAAAACCCAATCCAAGATAAGATGAAAATAAAAACAGAATTACTATTTCAGTCAGAATTTCATCTTCATATTGAATTCATCCAAAATTGTCATTTTAAATGTAACTGAAATTGTCACAAAATTTTCCATCTGCCTCACAGGAGGGCTGCAAACTCTTGGAGACTTGCTGCATCAGTGTAGAAAAAGTTTGCTGCAAAGAGCACGGATTTTTTTTTGGTGGAGCAGAAGGTATTTGGTAGAACGAGAGAGTAGGGATCATTTGAGATTATACAAGTACATCAGCTGGGACCTTGAGTGATTTTGTTTGATGAGTCATGGGGTTGAGTAGGACAGACTATTGTAGCAGTGCTTTGCACGGGGTAGAAGGAGGGAATACGCATGGCAGAGAGACAGGAAGGAAAAATTACAGTGAATAACCCAACACACAACCAACATAGTCAAAAGGGCCTGTGGTAAATATATTTTCAATTCCTGGCAGAGATTTAAATGCATATTGTCTCTTAAATACATTCTGAATTATTAATATCAGATTGAAGAATGAAAACATTCAGAATTATATATTCAATGTGTTTTACCATCTATTTTACACTAATGGCACAATTGATACAAGTCAGTATGAAAATCAATGCTGAATATTTGGCACAGTAGAGAGCTGCATGGCAGAATCCACTGAGAACTATTACATTCCAAAAATTAGGAACCTGCGAGGAAATAAATACACATTATATGTAAGGAAATTACATAAAGGTTTATGATTTCAATGATGAAAAACAGGGCCATCTGTTAAAATTAAAGAAACCCTTAGCAGGACAGGACAGTTAAACATTAGCAGTGGAGAAAACTGTAACTGCACATTTTTAATCACACAGTAATTTCCTAGTATCCTCAGAAACAGTCCCACATCCTTATAACATGGTCTCCATTTGGAGTTCTTTAAACAGCCAGGAAAAGAAAAAAAAGAGGTATAAGCATGGGAAGAGGAAAGAAAAGAAAAATGCACAAAGAAAAAGATAGATATAGTCATTGAATGGGAAGTTTCTCAGCCTATTAAATACCTAAGTACCATTTGTACATCAGAGTAGGTTAGAAAGGAACTGGTTGCAGAAGTCTTCATGTCTTCATTGTGCTGAGCTGGTCTACCCATGGACTGAAGAGCATCTGTTTTGTAGATGAACAAAGAGGACTTCAAGGACAGGGACCAAAAGAAATTTCTGGTAAAATCCAATTATATGATGAAAAAATGAGTCTGTAAGTGGTGTCAGTGAGTTCAATGTTCATCACTGTGACTCCTGATGAGATTTAGTTGACTTAGAAAGTTTTCTCACGTCTACCACTAAAAATCTGCCTGAGATCTGAAAATCAAGTTGAGCTGTTTATGGTCCATGCGTCATCATCTACAATAAAGAGTCTACATTTGGGACTTAATTAATACAACCAGGTCAGAAATCAGCTCATCCCTTCCCACAGATGTGATGGCTCTGCAATGCTAACTGGTGTGAAGAATAGCACATACTTATTTTTCCACAAGAGTCAGCAGAAAGACTGAAAATACACAGGACATAGATCTACTGTCATTTCTTGCAGTCGCTTCTCTGACCACACGCATTTTTTTAAAATAACAAGTGTTTTCTTTTCACCTGCCACAGCATTTGCTGTCCTTACTCAAGGGGAGTTTGTCAGACAAAGCAGGCCAGAGCCACGTAAAATTATTGGCACTGTTACGCTGCATCTTACAGCATCCTGCTTTTTCTGAGTCTTGTTAGTTTAGAAGTGCAAGCAATTCTTCTAAGTAAAGGTTGATTTAATTTTTCACCATTCGTAAGTTGATCTCTTTATTTTGCTTACACAATAATATGCATATTACACAAATATCTACAAGCTGCGGCGGGGAGGTGTGATTAATGTTTTATTTCTTGTCTAGCCCTTCCCATTCCTGTCTGCCAGTTGTGTGATATTGGGCAGAAATACTTATGGGAAGGCCCCTCTCACCTCTGTAGGTTAACTGCTGATTAGGGGATGAGCTAGAGATATATTACACATAGAACTTCGAGTTCGATCTGGGCTTATGGATAATAACCACACTTTGTTCTTGCTGCTACTGGAGGAGAGTGATATGAGCAGAGCTACCTCATGCCAAATTGCTGCAGACTGACATTCTTAATTTTCAGAGGTAGGAAAACTGCCACCTCATTAGGAAGAACACTGTGTTATTAGTTTATTGGCATGCTACCAGCAGTGGAAAATGCAGCATGCCTGTCCTTGCGGCTAAAGGCAAAAACCTGGAGAAGCTTATAGAAAATTATTTCTTTGGACAAGAAGCAGAGAATAGTGGCATTAAAGAGACTTGACACAGCAGTAAA
Source organism: Callaeas wilsoni (assembly GCA_013398955.1). Taxonomy (NCBI): domain Eukaryota; kingdom Metazoa; phylum Chordata; class Aves; order Passeriformes; family Callaeidae; genus Callaeas; species Callaeas wilsoni. The sequence goes on along the minus strand of VWPU01012059.1, from coordinate 210,379 downwards.
GAACATTCTGCTTGTGAATATATCCTTCCATTCCAGAACATCGTCCTAATCGGCGCATTTTCATCCACTTCAATTATTTTAAAGACCTGTGAATCTGAGGCAGCTGATTGACGTTCCAGCATGAAAAACTCCACAATCCAACAATGGAGATGATATCACAAGCAGGTCAAAGTGCACTCCTATCATAATGCAGATTCCTCCCCGTTTTCCCCACCTTCTACATTCTAGTGACACATGGGAATAAGATTAATAGAAAGGAAAAGCAGCTTTCATTCTGAACAGTCTTTCTGAAAATCAGCATTTCCAGCATTTCAATACTTATTTGCCACAGCAGGGAGCTAATCCTTTAAAAAACCCCAACCCAATCAGCCAATCAGCCAACTGAACTGAAAGAATAATGACTTCTTTGAAGTTTTCTTTCATTGCACTGGGAAAGTTCAGATGCTCTTGCTGGGACAGTTCAGATGTCCCAACCCACACTAATTACCAGACAAGTCCTTCCCGTTCATTTTCATTGTTAAATGCCAGAAGCCAAGGAAGGTAGGCCCATAATGAGGCCACTGCTGATTTTTGCACAGGTATTAGTCTCTAGCCAAGAGCTAATTCGCCATCTGAAAAACTTTGTTTTCCGGCTTCTGAAACTGCTCTTTCATTCCTAGCATGGTTTAATTGACGTGTAAACTATCATACATCTTGTTTTCCTTTCACATGAAAGATTACTTGCAAATGGAATGTATCTAAAATGAATGGCTCTGCTTCATCATTGTGCACTGCCCTTTGCAGAAGAAACAACTAATGGGAGAGATGCATTGTTCTGGTTGGGATTTACAGCCTCACATTGTCTAATTATTCGCAATGCATTATCCATCATGCCACAAACCTCTTCACAGGACTAGCAAAAAACATTTGTTCCAGTTAAGGAACAAAACCTAAAACAGGGCTATCAAAATTATGTGCAACCTGCAATCCTTTATTAATTTTTTGGAGTATCAAACCTGCTGAAGTTCACTTTTTTTGGGGTGGGGGTGAGGGGGTTGAGCAATGGAATTTCTCAAGACTAATACGATCAGGTAGCGAGGTGAATTAAGTGTTGACTGAAATGATAAAATGTTTCTAATCTGCATACTAAGGAATTATTTTAATATCTTTCAGGTTGAAAAATCCTAATCTGCTTTAATTGGTCATTAACAATTATAATACAATTGTAGAATTACGCTGGTAATGAGTAAAAAATATTACCTAAATATTATAAATTGAGCATAAGTAGATTCTGAAATACCAGCTGGGATTAGATGGGTAAAAACTGCTTCCTGATTATAGAGCACTTTCGGTCAGAGATTAAATACAGAAAAGGTAAATAATGAATGATAGCGTTAACATAAATAAATGCTTGGGGTTATGAGGAAATGATCTGGTTTGTGCCTGACCGTTTTCCACTACAGTGGTATCCCTGTTCCAGCCACAATTGGTAAGTGAATGGCTTCTCTGTTTGCAGTCTTGACATTGCACAGAGATTATGGGGTTTGGAACTGATATTAAATTCCAGTGTCCCACTCTTGATTACATACAGCAACAGAACAACATTTGTGTTGCATCTGCACATGAGACGCAATCCTCACAGTGCCTCATGGGCTCTTTATCACACCAACCAGCGTGATGAGGATGTCTTGGACATCACTGTGAGGGCAGCAGGATCACCTGCAGCCCCCAGTGAATAAAAGAACAAGGTTTCTTGGGGCTTTCAATTCCTGGGTGACAAAAATAAGATAATCAGAATGTTTCTATAGAACAAAACGTTCCAGTGAAGAATATAGTAGATACATCAACCTTGATTTATCCTCCTGTGCTGGACCCCTGCAGTAGGTCTCTAATAAACACTGCATCAATAAAAGCTCTTTTTATTGCGTGGGTAAGAAAAATAAAACTGCAGTGCCAGAAGATACACGTGGTGCCTCTACAGCCAGCCCCAAGTGCAAGTTTCCTACCAATCCCACCTGAAATATTAAGCACTCTTACCACCCAGGCTCAGAGGAATAAACTAAGTAACTGAGTTTCTTATCTTTAAATGGGTTTCTGATCCCACATGCAAACTGAGGCATTCATTGGGAAGTTTAGTTTTCCAAGCCAGGCACACATGATGGCTTTTCTCAGTCAGCTTGTGAAACGAATGCTGTTTAAACCCAACCACAATTTACATCCCCGCTCAACACTACTGATAAGGCAGAGTACAAAGTGATTAGTCCATCATATCTTTCAGCAATTTCCATGTGATGAAAAGAACCGTCTCCACTCATTTTCATGCTTTTCATTTTTGCACCAGAGATTATGATATGCAACATATTTCCATACGTGTTGCGACAGGATGAGACCACACGCACAAAGATAATCAAGAAGAGCAGAAAGTCACTTCAACTATCCTTTAATCTGTTTGCTAAAATCTGTCATGTTCTGCCCAAAGTACTGTCATTTGTACAGAGCACGCTGTGTTAAAGCTTCAATCATACTACCCGAATATGAGAAGTCTGGAAGCAGCCATAACGTACCTGATGTCAGATCACCACAGCTCACACGTTTCCAGGAGCCTGACATCTCCAAATAAAAAGGACAGCCCTTTATTGCAGCTTTAGCAGTGCGTCCATGTTTCCGACTGAATCGCATACATGTCTCAGTATCTGTGGTGATCTACTTTTCTCTGAAGCATTTGCAAAATATATGAAAACACAAGCCACTGTGCAGTTTATTGGCTGTCTTAGAGAGGTCTGAGCCAGTCCATTGAAATTCTGTAGAGTTTGCCTCGCTTACTTGACATCCCAAGCATAAAAGAAGAGGCACCATCAATAATCTACTGCACAAAAAGCTGGCTACAAATACCTTCTCGATGATAGATTAAAATCACATCTCTGTAGGGACAAAGTTCATATCTGTACAGGTTACTAGCACAGATTTATCAGCCTAGAAATTCACTTTGAACCAGAGGAATAGTTGGTGGGTCAGCTGAGTTGGCTTGTAGGATCACACCAAGAGGGTGAGCTCCACATGATGAGATAAACTCACAAAAATCTGTCTTTAGAAGAGTATTTCCTAGGCCCAACCACATTTTTAATAGCTATTACCACTTATCTAGGATAAGAAACTCCAATGCAGCCTGCATTCAAGTTAATGGGCTGCTTTGGGAAGCATAGTACACTGAATAAAACTCTGACATGTTAGTTCCATACTGGAGTGTGGAACAAGAGGCCTAATCCTCCTCAGAAATGAACAAAGAATGTATGTAGAGTGGGTATGGGGGATAGAAGCTTGCATATTTATACGTCTCCATTTTTATTCCAATTTCTAATTTCTTATTTAAGCAGCAACACATAGCTGCACACACAAGAAGAAATTCTCTGCAGTTCCTGTAATAAAGCCAGTCAGAAATAACGGAGGAGCTGGATACTTGCAGTACAAACCTGCTTAAAGTGTAAAATATATCTGTGCATCAAAATAAATGTGGGGTCAAATAAAAGGGGTAGATTATAATTCATTCCAGAGCCAAACTCCTACTTACACTTTCTTAGTGTAATCCAAAGCTTTGATTCTGCATACATGCATATATTTAACTTTGAGCTAGGAGGAGTGAAATTTCTTGTAAAAATTAAATTATACATGTGCACTTGGAGACTCCGATTCTCATCTACTCTGTTTACTCAAAAGGATAAAAGAGCCAGAAAAACATGCTAGACCAGAGAGAAACAAAGAGCAGATTCCTCCTGGAAGAACTACAGCAGCTGCTTACATTAGAATCAGATTGGCTTTGGCTGTTCAATATTTAGACTCTTCTGTAGCACTTACCCAACCTGGACTACAACTTGGCTAATTATGTGTGAAAGACTTCCATTGAATCACATGCCTACGCTGAAACAGTCCTTAAATATTTATAAGTAATGAATCCTATAGACACCAGTAATAGTTCCTTAAAAATGAAACAGAGCCTTCCATAAAATAGTAAAAATCTTTATATTTCCTGAAAATACAAGGATTGAGGATACTTGACATCTCACAGAATCATGCCCTATTGCAATTTTATTGGAAGATTTGACACCTTTTCCACAGCTGGTTAAAAAAAAAAAAAGCTTTCTTCCATATTTGATCAACAGAAGGTTTTTTATAAATGTTGGAAATACTTAAATTATTAGTGATATGGTCATAGAAATCTTATGCAAATCATTATCTCTTGGGAGAAACCTAAAGAAAAATCTTCAAGGAGTAAAGAATATTTATATTTCTCTTTCTAGCAAATTTCAGCTGCTCATACTTTATGGAGGAACTCAGTATAAATGCAAGGCTTTCCTGCCAAAGTCAAAACCTTCAGCATGTATTTTTCCCAGCTTCACTTTTAATTTATTGAAAAGGCAAAGTCTGGACTGAAGCTGACTTGCAGTGAAGTCAGTGTGAGTTGAGGAGTTAATGCCATATTTAATGCATCCCTGTAGGTAGATATGTTCTTTGGGACACTAGGTAATATCCTCTCTGGGACTTTCAGCAGCTTCTATGTCTCTCTCTATCTTAGCTTTTACACCTAAAAAATGTGAAAGTGAGAATGTCTGTGCTCTGCTGCAGAGCGCTTTCAGATTTTAAGGGTGAAAGGTGGAAATTAATGTGAGCTTCAGTCCTCAAACCGTGACAATAAAGATGCACAATCATATCTGATAGTCTGAAAAAGTACCAAAGTACTGCTAAAATCAGCACGACAATTTTTGGCTTTTGCATGTGTTCATGCAGTGCCATTAGAGTCAGTGAAGCTGCACAGATAGAGAATGTGGAAGGGTTTTATTCACAAATTACAGGGGTGGGTTATTCTCCTTAAAAGCGGTTCTAGTGGAAACAAACAAAATTAGGGAAAATGACAAATTATTTCCCCATCAGGGCAGTATCAAATAGAGATTTATGTCTTTATCCTTTAGGGATTTCTATGACTGCATGAAACTATGAAAACTTTATATCCAAGGTAACAAAATACAGCAAAATACAAAATAACTTCTACCACCCAATCAAAGCAAATGTAACCTGGGGGAAAAAATATGAAAAATCTATAGACCAGAAATCTCCATCATTTCACCTTTGGATCACAATAAATACTTAATTCCTTAATTTCTTCAAAGTATACAATAAATGCCTCCATTTATCTACAATGTAGCCTGTCAAAACCAGCCTGGCAAACCATCTGGTGCTGGAGCCACTTGTGGTGGGACCTGAGTGCTATTTTACTGATTGTGGCAGAATCCCTGGGCAGTTCTGTTGGGTTTATTTCATGCACACAATATACAAGAGTATCTCTAAGGCAACAGAGCTCCTGAGCAGAGACCAAAAGGCTTTATAAAAAGACGTTCTGAGAACAGCCAGCTCAAGAAAACGCTTTATTCTGAGGTTTATTGGAAAGAAACTCTACCATTACAATCATTAACAGCCTGCTGTAGGCTCAAGTAGAAGCTTATTTTTATAATTTAGGCTTTGCTTTTAAAGTGTTTGACTTCTGAAGATGTACACAATAAATTCATTTCAACACAAGACAGGGCCTGAATATATCAATGGTGACCAGTGGGAATAGTGTTTATCACTTCCACACATTTCAGATACCTTTTTGTGTGACTGCTGCACCTCGAGAGGGTAAAAACCAAGCCTCAGTCTTGAAACTAAAGGTCCTGTTTAAAGGATTGATTGACTTAATAAAGGCAAAATTTGGATAAGAACCAGTGCAAGCACGCCTACAGATAAACGCATTTCTGGCTGGGTAGGTTTCCTTTTCAAGAGTTATTTATGTGTGATCTGGTAACAACTATTGAAATTCTGAGCAAAATCTTGCCTGTGCAGTTGGGTCTGGCTCTGCAAGGCTGATTATTTCATCCAGTGCTGTTCTTTGTAATCCCATAGGCCAATATTTTGCTACTACAGTGATGGGCTAGCTAATTGTAAAATCTTAATTACGGACTGATAACTTTGAAAACTAATTTCTTTCAGAAAAGAAACATAAATCACCAGGAAATGAAATAACTGCTTTTAGATCAAAATACTAAACCTAAAAATGTCTATTAGGAGCCATAGTAAACTGTTCCAATGTACTTTGAAGTGGAAATTCAGAGAATTTTATGAAATTCTGCAAATCTTGAGTTACACTTGGAATGCATTTCCACTGGGTTATCAGAACTGAGCAGCTACTCTATGAACAGTAATAGGTACAGATAAAGAAAAGCAATAAAATGATTACCACTGTGTGGAAATTATGAAAATGTTATATTAAAGGTGCTCATCTGGAAGAAAAAACCCTGCTGCATACATTTCAGCAGTGTTATAGATTTTCCTGCAGGCCTACATAGGAGGACTTCACACAGACCATGAACTTGCTTGTGCTTTTGTTTCTGCTTTCTTATGAGAATAATATTTCCATTCCTATTCCTGTATCAGCCAACATCTTGACTTGTATGCAAAAGGAATGAAAACTGCAACACGAGTTTTAACCTTACTCCCGTGCTTTTATGAGTTCAAACCTCCCTCCAGTGACAGGTATCGATTTACTGCAGGTCCAGCTGAGGTACTAAAGGGGTTCCAGATCTACCATTATCCCCTGACCCTACTGCCCTGCAAGGACAGTGGAGAATATCAGCATAATATTGTCTCTTTCTGTTCCCCAGCTTAAAAAAACCCTTCTCTGTAAATGCACATAGGTGTGTGTGNGTGTATATATATATATATATATATATATATATATATATATAGGGCTGCCTGAGTGTTTCACAGAAGATGCCTTGCATCAGGCTTTCAGAAGGCTCAGAACTCCTTCATCGTTTGTTGCCTCTCTCCTGATCTCTACGATAAACTATAGAGCTGCATTAAATTTTAGTCACTTACACTTAATCCTGAAGCCCGGGAGAAAAACAGCGCCCTATTTTTAGTTGAAACTAATTTGTAGTGGTAAAAACTTGGGTGGTGTTCATAAATTCCTAGAAGAGAAAGTCCAGCTAAAGCGAAGTGTTAACAGCAGCCAAGGCTGCTGCCTATCAAAGTGTTAGAGCATAAAGCAACCCAGTAAAACTTTGTCATCCAATGTACTGGTGGAGCTGCAGGGCAAACAGCCTTCAAAGAACATATTGCACTGCCTGGGAAACCCCAAATCTAATTTCACAATAAAAAACAAATAGAGTTCAACGGAAATTACTCAAAAATCAATGGAATTGAATCTTACCAGTTAGGGGGTTTTTGAGCGTATTAGAGAACTCTGGTTAGGGTATCTCGTTGCCTGTTGTTTTATATTTGATTTTGCTAAAGGGCATGAGACTCTTTTATTCTTTAACAAGACACCAGTCTTAACTTGGTCTTTGTTCACTAGAGTGCACAGGCTGCACACATGGGCTGCCTCCATTGAGGGGATTGGAAGGGGAAAATGTTTACGCTTCCCTGCTCCATACCCACATGCCAGAAAACAAAACGCATTTTCTAACATCAGCAGAGATTCAATTACAGAATTAATCCTTTCAAGCAGGTGGTTTCTGGTGAATCCAGTGCCAGAAACAGGCTCCATGTCAGGTAAATCCAACTTCTACTGCCAAGGAGTTAATCAAATAGTTATAATAACTTATTACTTGTCTAATTTGAGGCCTGCAAAGCATTGTAAACATTTCTGAGTTGTTCATAAGTAGCACACCAATTATCTATGTCCAGATACCAGGGCAGATAGATAAATTGATTATTTTGCAATTTAACACATGAATTAATGCATGTGTGTCTGTGTCTGCACACACTGTCCAGAAATTTATCAGCAAGTCTGTTTCTTGCATCATTTATTATCTTTTCCACAGCAAAAACCATCAAGGAACCCTTAAATACATGTGTAGACTGTCACATAAACTGCAACAACTCGTACTAACAGCTTTAAATCATGAAGTAAAAAATAAGGTTGTAATATTAATGTTCACTGGCTGTGGTTACACATCATTGTACAGACAAAGGAGCTGTCAAAGGGGATCAGGAAACTCTGGCCTTTTAAATGCCTTCACTGAGGGCGGCTAAGTTTCAGAGAAAGTGAACCTCCCTTCCAAGTATAATGCACTAAACCAATTATGCCAAACCCAGCAGGTGATTAGCTTATGCCCTGAAGCATGAGATTTGATTATTCTTATCTTGGTTTGCATACTGGAGCTACAAATATTAGTAACGGTCATGAAATCATCCAGCCTTAAAAAAATTTTAAAAAATCCTAGCCTGAAATTTTGATTTGATGACCTCTGCATATGGCAAATTCTGAATGTTCCTTTTGTTGAAGCTGAATGCCTTAGCTATCACGTGGTCACCTGTATTCATTGATATCACAGGACACGAGTAGAAAACCTGACCCCTTTGCGTGCACTTTGCCCTTGGAGAGCAGGAGGTGGGAGCTCCACAACTGCTCTGGGTGAGAAGGCTCCGTACAGATCTAGAGGAATAACGGAGCATATAATTGTCCTTGAGATCTTTCTAAAGCAATAAAAAAGTTTCTTCACAGCAACACTACAGGCAGAGATGCAGAGTTTTCACCATTAGGTCATTGTTTAATGGGAATGTAACACTGCCAGAACTACTGAAAAGTGATCCAAAGACCACTGACACCAACGGGAAATTTTCCATGGGTTTCAATGGAGTTTGGGCTAAGCCTCAGTCGAGCTAAATCACACTGCCTAGTTTTGGCTGTAGCTGCAACAGATGATTCCCAGTCCTGTTTAAATTAGGGTGAAACACCAAGGAACAAGTCATAACCTCTAAAGATCTTTCCCCAGACAAGCAACAAACCAGGCTCTGTCTCAGTACCGAGCACTTCCTCCAAGGCGTGTCAATTCACAATTACACTGATTGGATTTCAAGTACCATTCTGCTGCCCAGTTATTCCGCTGTGATTTTTTCAAAATCCTTCAGATTTTAATACATCACCCTTCACACCAGGAAGCACGTTAGTGCAGAGTCATTTTGTCTTAGTAATAAATAATTTCCTCTGAGACGCAAACAACAGCTCCTGCTTTTTGAAAGCTTGGCTGGGAGAAGGTTCTTGGGTAAATAGCCTCGCTTAGAAAACATATTTGCAAAAGCCTTTGAGAAAGTGCCATGTGTATGACAGTTTCAAATGGTGCTTTAAGAACACTGTACTCGACCTGACACAAAGCTGAAGACTTTTTATTGGTACTTCCAATCCAAATGTCCTTTAGGCATCCAGCTAAATCATAATGAATTGTTTGTGTTTGGTCTTTGAAACAAAAATAAAGCAAAGACTGAATCGAAGACCAAAACCATGAAATCAATCACACTAAGGGTGTGTCTCTCAATTGTTTTGGGTTGCTTAGTCCATTTCCAACAAGCTTTTAGGATCTGAACTTGCAAACAGAGTGAAAGAGTACATTTGAAAGACCCAACAGCAAAATTTGCAACTTTAAGGTTACGATTCTTTTTTATTTTTCTTTTTTCAAAGACTGTCAAAGAGTACATCTTTCTTTTGTTTCAAAGTGGGAAAACTTTAGCGCTTGGAATTCATTAAGATTGAAAAGGTAATGAAATCTGCAGTTCCTCCATTACTGATCCTAAGGCTGCTACGCTATCCAGGAGCATGGCCCAACTTACACTGACACACAAACAACTTTCCAGGAGACCTTGGAAAGAAAAGGAACCAGTTGGGTGAATTAACTGGTGCCTAAGGTCAGTTTGTTGCTCTGGCCAAGTTTTGCCGTGTGAGTTCACTTAAGGACTTCATTTCCTGAGTTCAAGATGTCAATGTCACTGAGAGCCAAATACCTCCTGTCACCTGCGTTCCCTGACCCTGTTTCAGCCAGGAAGGGATCTCACACTGAGCATTATTACAAGATCATTATGCTGCCCTATTCCTGATTTGCAAGTCAAACTAATTGAATTATCAGTTACACTTATTTTCCAATGGTGTAATAAGGGAGAAATCGCAGGATGTAAAAAAGGGAAAATGCATTGTTGAAACAAACTTTTGTCCTGGATCTTCTCAAAGAAGGAATTAACTCATTTAATCTGCCATTTATAACTGGCAGCAAAACTTGTAAAATATTGAACTGCAGAAGAATTTTATTAATTTAATCCAAATGTGAAATTGGGAAGCATGTCCACTCACTCAGGCCCTACCAGCTCAGAAATTGGGCTTTTCTTATTTATCTTAACAAGTAAAAGAAAGCCAGACCACTCTATGAGTACTGAAATTTCTCAGCTACTCCACTTCCAACAACATCTCAGCTAAACCCAACGCCTAATTTGGAATTTGAAATAACTATTTGTATATATATGTTTATATATACATCCTAAAAATCCATGTATGTATGTGTATACATACACCTACTCCCTACATACATACTCTGTGAGTAGGCACCTGCCTTGGCAATCTCTTAAGCAGACAGATTGAATACACTTAAATTGCTACAGCTTAATAACTTTGAAGCTGCACATGAATTGATTTTAGTGCTATTATACTGCCTTATCAGCAAATCCCCTGTCAAAGGAAAGGATTTGCGTGCGTGTGCGTCTGCCTGTGTGTGCACGCCTGTAAATAAGGGGATTTTACTACAGTGGTAGCAGAACCTACAAAATCTAGCTTTAAAAGTATCATCTTCAGTGCACAGAGGTCATGCTTTATGATGGTAAGGAAAAGAGAAGGAACATCTTATGAACAAGGTGCTGGACTAGGACTTCAGAGGCTGCGGTTCAATTTCCTGCTCTGCCAGAGGCTGCCTCCATGACCCTGGACAGCTCACAGTTAAGCAAATGTTCAAGTTATCTTTTGTCTGAAGGGCAGTATTGCCTTTCCCTCCTCCTTTGTGCTTGCACATAGATTACACACACTTTGCACCAGCTCCTGGGAGGGTGTTCTCTGAGGTTTTTTCTCTATTATAATATAATAATAAGCTTATGATTATATAATAAATATAATAAATACAGCATCTTGCACAGCTCAGCCCTGCACTTTGCAACGTATGAATTTCTTTGACACACAAATACTTAAATAATTATACTTTACAAATGAGGACCAGAGTCGTCGTGTCAAATTTCAGTTCTCAGTATTCCAAGAGAATACACATTAATGCCATATAAAGCAGGGGATTACTAAGAGGGGGAAAAAAAAGGGGGGATGGTAGTTGAGCAAAGGATAATTATCACAATCTGTATTCCTACCAGGTATCACACGACACCAGCTAAGAATACAAATGGAAGGGTCACATATGCAAACATTGTATTTACATTATTATAGCAAAGAGAGTTCCAAAGTTACAATTGTCATTGACAATCATAATTTATTTTTATAATATCCTATCCATGAGCCACAGAATATTTTTCTGACAACAATCTAGGGAAAAAAAGGCTAGATTAGAATTTGTAATAAATTAGGAGTATTCAATGTTAAAAAAAAGGCACCAGATTTGGCAGAAAGATCAGCACACCAAACATAACTTCAACTTTCAAATGTTATTTTTCATGCATGGGCAGTGTTTAACAAGTTATCTTTTTTCTTTTTTTCCATTTTATCGATTCTTTCCTTTGAGCTTGACGTGGCCAAGAGCTGGGCAAGCGGCTCCCTCTGGTGCTGAACCAACGAGGCTCTCCAGATTTTACAGACCTTGCTCTCTGCATTTCAGTTTGGAATCTGATTGCTGAAACTCAGAATTAGGAAAGACTGGCTTTGCTAGTCTGTAAAATTATTTCTTTTCATACCCAGCTTTAGGTAAGCAGTGAAATTGTCTTCAGAGAGACAGCTCTGAAAGCAGCACTCCGCTCACTCTGGTATCATCATGTGGCATCTCTAAACCAAACACAACCCACTGCTTTGATTAAGAACTGGCTTGAATATTTGAAATATCAAATATTTTCTGAATTAAAGTGAGACAGCAGCTCAAGTATGTCATCAGCCAAATGTCAAGTAGCTTGCTGCACTAACACCAAGCACAACTTTTTGTGCTTAGAATTACACACCTTGATGTTCACAAGTTTTTTTAGTTCTCCTAGAATTTTCACACTCTGTGAAACTAAGCCACTGTAGTACTGCAGCTAGTACTTCTCTGAATTTCTGACCCTACGCAAAATACAGAGAAGAGGTGCAATAGTTGGCATCAGAGATGTTATCATAGTTCTATGGTAGTTAAAGATGTCACAATTTTCATTACATTTTCCTAATCATTCAGAGCAATTTTTAAAACATAAAAAAAATGCATATAAACTTCTGCCCATGAAGTTATAATTCTCAGGGAAATATGTTTATATTCAAGGAGAAAATGAAATTTTAAATACTTTTTAACAAAGAATTTTAAAAAATCTAACTGGATTCTAACTCATCACAAATGCTGACTGTTTTCACAAATATAATCTAGGTTTAGAATAAAATAATTTTGTTTAAGAAACAGTTATTTCATGAATGGCCAGACCCACATACATAGGGGTGCTTTGTTATTTTGGAATAAACATGCTTGAAAAGAATTAAATACTGCTGCTTCACAAGAGCTGAACAGCATCCATCAGGGTCCAAAATTATTTCCCCACGTCAAACTCTCCTCGTTTTCGAAGATCACTACAAAGGGGCAGGCTCACAAGAGGGGATCACTCTTTGCACTGTTGGTGTCTGAACCACGAGGAGATGCCAGATGAACACAGACCTGTGCCTCCCCCATTAACAGGAGGTTTAATATTTTCTTGCTTCATCTGTCAGAGCCTTTATACAAATTCCCCCAACTTTTGAACTAGGCAGTGTTATACATAATGATTTGAAGAGGCAGCACTGTATTTTTTCCATCTGCAGCGAGTTTTCCAAGCACTCATTAATCCTCACAGCACCTCAGTGTAGTAGTTCAATTTATGGATGGGAAAACAAAATAGATTGAGTGCTGGAATTCATTTTAATCTAAGTGCCAAGCAAAGGAATGAGAGTAAAAGTGCTCCCAGTGTTTCTTCTGTGTGGACATGCAGCAGCTGAAGCCTTAGAGATGGGGCTGCTGCAGAAACGTGGCATCACTGCTGCATCTCAGCCCCAGCAGCTGGGTGGAAAGCAGGGAAAGAAAAGCCTCTGCATCCTTCTGGTCAACTGGGTATGGTAAAAGGGCAAAAAAGGAAAAAAAAAATTTTAAAAAGGACAAAGAAAAAAAATGGACAAGAATGATGGCGATGCAAAATGTTGTTAAAACAGTCAAAAAGGGAAGCTGTGGCATCCTTTAAGGTCTTCTCCATCATTAAGGTTCCAAATGCTACAAAATTTATGTTTGTGTAGTGACCTTGCTCCTCATTATTCAAGAAACTTACCAAAGTATAGAAAGTTAAGAGTCTAAGTTAAGTTTGGCCTCAGCAACAAGCTTCAAAAACATCAAGAGCTGCAAGAGTTGCAAAATGATGGATGTGAACAAAGAGCAATAAAATCAGTGGGGTTTGCATACTCTTAAAATTGCTCTGCTCTTAAATGTTAGTTGCAGCATATGTTCCAGAACAACAGAAAATCTCTTTTTCTTTAATAGCCACTTCAAAGTAATGTTTGTAGTTCAGTAGTGGTCAATCTGTGCTAAAACCTTCACTTGCCAAGTGATATTTGTCTCTGCATAGGCTAAAATGTGCCAAACATGGGCCAAAAGTCAATCTACATTTTTATATTTGGATTTTTTTGAGAACAAGCAAATTAAATAGCAGAGAAAAGTAGCATTAATTATGCATTTCCCATTAATTCATTAAAGACACAAAAATTGACAAAGTCACTGTGTGATTAAATGAAATGCCATTTCTTCACACACACTTGCTGCATCTTTTGTTGTACATATTAACTCCAATAACAATGCTGCAATCTGTGTGTTCACACTGAAATTTGAATCAGACCACACATCACTTCTGTTGTTTCTGCATTACCACAAAGCATAGTGCACGTATATATCTATATATAATTACTTATTCTTTAACTGAGCCTACCAAAGATGAGAAAAGTTCTCAAATGCTTGATGATTGTCTTTTTAGAAGTGTCTCCAGATGTTTATTTCCCTCAGCGTGCTGAATTTATCTTTCTGACCACTCTACTTCCACATAATATTCCAGTTCTCCCACAATTTATGGTGCTTTCTCGTGTTGTGAACACCCAGACTCAATGAAACTCTGGTAAATCATGTGATAAGAACTCAGAGTGAAGCCTAAATTCCTTGGAACACAAGAAGTATTTATATGTTCATCACCTTCTTGTGCATTGTCTTGCACAAGAAGGTGATGATTTTGGCTGAACTTCGTGGTTGTGCAAGGAATACAAAAAATAATGAGTAAAATCTCGGAGTTCAGCTCATCTATAACTTAGTAACATCTAATTTTCATTTTACTGCAATATAAATTGCTACCTGGCTATGTCTTTCAATAAGACTTCATCTGCTTTTAATTTCATTTGTCCAAAAAAATATGTTCGACTGGCACCAGTCCAAATTTTTCTGAGTTCAGGAGTTTGGGTTGGGTTTTCTTTTTAATAAATTCAAATATGTCTCAGCCAGAGGTGATATTTTATCAAAAAATAACCGATAAGCCAATTCTGAATAGTTGTTGAGTAAAATAAAAGGCAGGAGTCAAAAATAAATATCTGCAAGTATATCCCTACTTCCTGAAGCTAAACTTCCACCATGCTGAGTGCTGGAAAACAACTCTACAAAACATTAACAAAATTTCTACATCAAATTTCTATTTCAGAATTCAGAAACCCCCTGTGCTGTTTTATGGCAACTGGGATGGAAAGTCTCCCACCCACTTCAGAGGAACAATTCACTCTCCCTCTTTTCCTTCCTGTGAATAATAAAGTTCCTCTTGATAGGAAATGGATCAAATCCTAAATAAATAAATAAGCACATCTGGTATTTATTTATCCCAGTCCTTGGAAATTTTATGCTAATTGCAGTTCTGTTACTAAGGCTCTGGAAAACATAGTTTGGTTTATATTATTTTACTGGAATCCACAGATAGAAATGCTTTCTTTCTCCCCTCTGTACCGTATATGAAGTTAGTAAGCTGATTAACAATATAGCTAACCAGTTCCTACTATTATGTTCAATTAGTAACAATTTATCATTACAAAATTCAATATAACATCTTTTCTGGCACCTCTTCTTTCTAGCTTCGTTCTCACTGTTTTCAGTCCCCTCATCTTTCCCATCCTCCTCTTCCTCCTGTGCAGGTGACCTGACCAGCCCCTTCCTCCACAGAGGAAATATATCTGAAAACTTCCCCCAAACGACAGTCAAGGGACCGTTCGCATTGATAAAACGACAAAATTTCATTTTGGAAATGTACCCTGAGGTAGACGCATGCTTAAAAATCTAGAAAAGAAATTATTTGAAGCCTTCTTCTTCCTGACTTTGCAAAAAGTTCTGCAGCCCGCAAGACTCAGGCAAAGGTATTGCTGTTTCCTAGAAAGTTGCAGAAATCAACCTCGCATCTGGTATCAAAACAACCTGTTTTTTTCCCTAACTAAAATTGGTCTCTTGTGAAACTTTAATCCTATTTATGCAAAGCTATAGTCTTAGCTGGATATACAGCAGATTTCTGGCAATTACTCCTCTTCCCCACATGGACCTCCACAGACAGATGTTGAACTTAAAGCTTGGACCACCAATACGTGGAGCCCAGGAGAAATCTCTCCAGCTGTCAGCAGTAGCAAACCCTTATCCTGTGCACTGAGAAGTTTTGATATGAGTGAGACAGTTTTCCAACTTGTTACATGAGAAAATACATGTCCTATGCAAGCCTGCAGTTTTAATCTGGTTTTCTGACTCAGCAAAATGTACACAACCAGGCTTTGTGTGCACTTCTACACATTTCTTAATCACTTGGTGATTCACTCCAAACTCTCTGAGGAACATGCAAATTTGCTGACATTAAGTGGCAGAACAGGCACAAGGAGCTCTGCAAGACTCTGAATGCTTCAGTCAACTTCTCTTAAAAGAAAAATAAATAAAAGAGCAACTACAACACGTTACTGGGCACGAGAAAGAGAGAAAGTGCTCAGTGTTTTAACTGGGGAAGGGTTTGACTCTAGTAGACAAATCTCTGGGAAAGCAGCTTTCTTCAGTTCTGGCGCTTCTAAACCAACATGAACACCACATGGAACGGTCACAACTTCAGTGTACTTTACTGAGCTCATCCTGCTGACTCTGATGGGACTGTGGGAGGGCAGAATAACAGAACCCAGCCACATATCCCACTTGGGTGCTCTGCACCTCCTGCCCTTGCAGGTGGAATGCTCATCACAGCGTGGATCACACAGCCAGCAGGATACCCAGACTGAAGGGGTCTGACTGAGCAGTGCCCCAGAATGTCCCACTGCTCCATAGGGTGGAGGGGTCGTCACCTGGAGGTCTTTGGCTGAGGCAAGGCCAGTGGCCCAGCATCTCCACAACCGCTAAATGAGCATTTGACATCCTATACCACTCATAGAACTCGTAAAACTGCTACCAAAAGTAGGTAAATGTTGTTATGCACACTTCTGTTTCTTTCACTGAAGCTTATTTCTGCCAGATATCAAGCATTTTATTTCTTTAAGCACTCATTCATTTTCCTCAAAAGCATTTGCAGGTTTTGTAGAAGTTTCATACCCATCTGGTAGCTACAGCCTGGAACAGAGCAACAAAGGCCACAGGGCCACTACTTACACTGACTCCTGAACCACTGCACAATCTCAGATTACTCCCCTGTTTCAGATGCTTTCCATCAGAAATAATCAGGATACTGGTAGCTCCTCACTGCTGAAAATAACTAGGAGATTTCAAGTAAAAATGGAAGCAGGATCAAACTGTGCCATTAGTAACTGCATGACTTGGGTACAATAAATGAATTTCTTTGGAAGACCCTGGTTTTCCATTGCAAAGTTACAGACTCTCATCCTGTGGATTAAAGTACAAGAGTTCTGTAAATATTGTTTATCATCTGAAAAAAAATCCCAAGGCTAATTTAATGGCAAGAACTAAATAGGAAGTGTATGGTACCTCTACCAGAAATTATGGTTGTAGATTTAATTTACCATATACCTTGATCAGCAATAGGATCCAACAGTCACGAATCACTGTTGACCCATGAACTCAAGCATTTGCTTACAACTCACTGGTACTTAAGGAATTATCATTATTACAGTGTATGGGGACAAGCACGTTCAAATAGAAAAGCAAACAGGAAAATAAACAAAGAACTTACTCAAGCAATGACCTGTCAATTCAAGAACTAGATTATGCTCAAATGCACACACGAAACAAACGATAATGAAGAGTAACAAGGGATGCAGACAACCCGTCTAGTGAGTCACCAGTTCAGTTCTCTAAATGTTCCTGATGCTCAGAGGAAAGACATTTTAAAAGCACAAATGCAAGTCTGTTCTCATTGAGTGGCTGTTCCTTGGCAAGGAGGGAACGACAGGGGCAGTACCAATGACACCACAGGAAACCCTTCTTGACCCTTTCCGGCTTATGGAGATAAACAGCAAACTTTCTAACCCTGACAAATTAACTTTAAATAAGAAACACTGGCATCAAAGTTACCATCTAAATTGCCCGATTGCACAGTCAGAAATTCTTATTGAAAACATCTTTATGTATAGATTCATGAAGGCTATGAAAATTTTTGCTTGAATAAGGACAGTAGGATTGAACTCAGCATCTCTGAGCTATTTCATGGTAATAACACACTCCATTCAGAGGGGCTCAGAGAAAGCACTAAAATCTACATACACTTAATGAAATAACTTCTCAGATTTGGTTCCATTAACTTTACTCAAATGCCTGCTCAGCAGCCACAAAAAGTTCAGTCTTACCAGACTGAACAAAATAAAACCATGGCAACAATTTCTGGTGGACTCAGCATCTCTATATAATGGTATTATGTACAGCAACTATTGACCCAAACGGGTGGTGAACTGACCAGCACCTGTTCGACCTCTGGTTAATGTTTTCACACAGTGAAGGATTTACGGACAGCATTAAGTGGGTCTCTAACTGAACACACAGTGAGCTACGTAGGTGATATACATAATTACAGATGTTTTTGCATCACGAGTTGCAGACCATGCTAAAGACAGTGGAAAGAGAACTCAGGTAAATATAAACCCTGTGTATATAAATTCTGTTAAAACAGCCAAACTTCAGCCCTTTCCTTATAGCATGTTTCCCTTCATAAGGAGATCACCCTCATTTTATTCCAGCCCTTTCAGTACAGCTTGGCTGTAAATAACAGCTGAAAAAAGATGTGTTCATGAAAGCAGAAGAAGGTGGAAATAAAGCAACAGAAAAGGATAACATGAAAGAGGAGCTTTCCTCACAGCACTGCAGGAACACTGCTCTACTCTGCTGAAGGATTGAACTCCACAGCTCCTGCTTGTTTTTAAGAGGGTTTAAAAAGCTGATGATAGAATCATCAAGATTACCAAAAAAAAAAAAATAAGAAAAAGAAAGAACAAACTTCATTTGCTTTTCTTTTAATCAAAACATGTAATCAGAAGGCCTAAGTAGTGATTACCTCCTGCTTTCAGCCTAAGTGACTGAGGCAGCCTGTTCAATGGGGTTTCACCCTTCCCAGTGCCAGGGAAGGTCCCTTCCCCACACAGGTGCGCTCGCACACTCCGCTCACTTCCCAGTCACCCCGTCTGATTCCAGAGGAGAGGACAGCAGCCATCCACAGCTGAGGCACTCCGTGGGAGTTCAGTGAACGTGGGACCCATATCAAGAAAGCCACTTTTCAGTTATGGCACCTTTACTAGCACAAACGTGTTCACAGCTGTTAATGCAATATTAATTATCGGGACCAGGAGATACCCAGCAAAAGACTAAAAACTGCCTTTGCTGGAACACAATTCATTTAGATGATTTATGGAGTTCTTTATTGTTAGCGTCACAAGATCTTTTTCAAAACAAGAGAAATCATTAAATCCCATAAAACACGGGCTATCGCCACCGTTAGCTGGTAATTGATATCCTTGCTCGTGCCATTTATATCCCTAAATGGAGCTGATAAAACAAAAATTAGTAAAGCGTGCTGACGGAGAGCAGCCTGCAGCATCCCAGAGGGAAGCAGGGGATCCTTCCCAGCAGGAATCGCTCCCCCCCTTGCATCCCACGACCCCAGGGAGCCCCAATAGGGCCAGAAATCAGGCTCAGCCCTGGGGAACTGCTGGTGAGGGGGAGGGAACAGGGACGGGAGTTCATTTGGTTTTAGAGGGAGACCCTGATTATTATATACCATCCCCCCTGCCCGCCCTGGTTTTCCCTCAGGGAATTTTAACTACTTCTCTCTCCTTTCTAAAGGCAAACCTTTAAGAAAAGCTTTTATGTTGCAATTTTCTATGGCTTTGGTGAGGTTTTTTTTTTTTTCAGGAATCCTGCTGAGTAGAGAAAGTGCAAGGTAAGAAATAATTTTAAACAGAGGATTGGTGGTTTTAAGCAGTTAGCGAATAACAGCCAAAACATGTGCACAGTCAAGAAACTCCCAAATCCTGAGCAGCCGGGGAGAAGGAATGTATGTTTTAGTGATGGAAAGCACGCAGACGTATTAGAAATGACTCGGAAGGACAGGAGAACAGCACCGAAAATGCAAATAAATCAGCTCAGATTCTATGGAAGGAAAAAAAAAAAAGAAAAGCTGCTGATAACCCTGAGCAAATGCTGCTGCCTCAAAGACAGAAATAGCTCCCTTACCTTATTCCTAATCCTTGTTTGCACCTGCTCTGCAATCATAAATACTTCGAGGTGCTTAACATGGAGCTAAATTGATGGCTGAATTTAAGAATTTCTTCGTACACCTCATTTACAGATTAAAAGGAGATTTTTTAGGATCGTCCACCTCAGCATCCATTAGCTTCCCAAAGAATTCCCATTTCCTTGTAAAAATTTAAAAAAAAAAAAAAAGAAAAAGGCAAAAAAATACAGTATGTCTATATACAACCGGGCACTGTAATAGATCCAAAAAACCGGGAGCGGGGGAATCTGAGAGGTGTCACTACAAACTTGGCAAGCAAAACGTATCCTCAGCAGGAAGGAGAGAGAGAGAGGAGAAAAAAACCCTGCAAATCAAAATTCCCAGGGAGATTTTGAAGGGAGGAAAAAAAAACCAAAAATAAAAAAACCAAAACGCAGGGAGGAAAGACGTGTGAGGAGAGCACAAATGGGCTGGCGGGATGTCTCCCAGCCAGCCAGCCATCCATCTATCCATCCATCCGTCAGCCGAGCGAGCAGCCGCCCCCCGCGCCGCCGCTGCGGTGAAGCCGCGCTCCGCTCCCCGCGGCACCTGCGCGCTCACACCGCGCCCGTGCGCGCCCCCGCGGGGCCCGGGGGATGCTCGGCCCCGCCGGAGCCCGGGGGGATGCGCAGGGGATGCTCGGGGGAAGCTCGGCCCCGCCGGGGCCCGGAGCGCCGCGCAAAGTTTGCCCCGCTCCGCCCGCGCTGAGGTGCCGGGGGTTGGCGCAGCTCCGGCCGCAGCTGGATGCGGTCAGTGCCCCACGCTCCGCTTCTGCTCCCACCTCCCTGCGGTTCCCAAGGCAGCCCAGGCTGGGTTAGGAAAGGTCAGACAGGCGCTGCTGTCTCCGGGCTTTCACCCCGAGGGCAGACGCTCCCCGGAGCCTGTTCCTCGCAGCGCTGCCGGCCCTGGCTCCCTGGGTGCTCTTCCCACGCCCGCAGCCCTCACCCCAACCTGTCAGGGCACCCAACACGCCACGGGTGCACGCACCTCACTGCCCATCTCTCACTTCCCCTCTCTCTTTTTTCCCTCCTGACCTGGTACAGATTTCATCTGAGACTTTCCAAGACCTTTAATTATTCTATTAATGTGCACCTATAAATCTCCCGGAGCAGCATTTCATTAGGCAAACAGCAATATGCAGTCCAGGGACTTAAACAGAGGCACCAGGGGCTAGAGAGGGAGCAAATTACACACTGAAGGCATAGCACAAGCTAAATCAGAACTGGTCAGTCTTTTTTCCCAGGGCTTGTCTAAGGAAGTTATTCTATGATTTTTTTTTTTTTTTTTTTTTTTAATTTAAAAACAAGTTCCCTAGGAACAACTTGTGTCAGTAGATCACCAGGTTACTGGAGCAAGCCCCACTTTACAGCACCATAACAAGTCTCTCCTGTGAGCCCTTCACATACTTGCACTCAGACTAGAGAGGGAAAACAAAATAAAAAGTTCACAAGCATCTTAACTAGTAGTGATTTATAGCCATATCATTTGCATATTTCAGCACATGAAAAGCAAGCGTTTGGTTTTTTTTTTCTTCTTGACAAATTGGGAATCACAAAATGGCACCCTGAGTGACGGAGACAAAATATGGGTCCATTCAAATAGGGCAGAAAAAAATCAAGGGAAACAGACCTCCTGGCTCACTTGGGTGATCACAAGTGGGATTTATAACTTGTTTCATCCCTCACAAAGATGCGTGGAAGAGGTTATCAGGGATGTGCAAGCAGATGGAAGAACGTCAGGGGGAAGTGAGGTACAAAACAGGTCTTAAGTATGGGTGCAGAGGAGGCAGAGACAAGGAGGGGGGAGGCAAAAGGTGCAGAGAGATCTTCCCAGGCAAAGTGGGAGGGTGGGAAGAAACAGAGGCAAAGGGTAAACTCTTTAGGACTTCCTCAGCTAGGAAATATGTCCTTGTGAAGGACTACTTCACACACTATTTTCCAGCAAGGAAATCAAAATCACTTCCCAGCAATTGCGTACGGTTGAATTTTGAGGGCTGAAAGTGAAGGGCACTAAACTCTCTTAACACCATTTTCTCCAACAAAAGAAGAAAAACAACCTCTAAAAATCAAAGATTAATTTAAGGCAAGATTCTTCACAATTCTTGTATGAGACACACATGTTTACAGTAAAAGCCAAATACCACTCCTGAGAAATCAGTGCAAGTGGAAGAACAGTTTTATTCCTTAATGGCCATGTTGGATGCAGAGCCATCTGGAAATACTGTAGAGATTCCAAAGACAGCACCTGTTTGTCAAACATGATGCAGTTTTGAAGTCCTCAGGTAGCGTGACTACCAGGGTTCCAACCCAGAGCGCTTTTCCCAAAGTCCAGCACCTGAAAATATTCAGTTTGTTTCTGTTTTCAAATTAAACAAGACCTTGATTTATCCTCTGGAGCAACGTTTGTGACTTTGGAACATGCAATCTCATCTTGAGCTGCTGCTGAATGGCTACAACAGCAAGGGCAGATGCTCCCATCTGCCGCGTGGCACTGGGTGGAGCAGAACAAGCCCCAAAAATGGACCGGCAGATGCGGCACCTCTACTACACCTCTGAGGGTCTCTGGGAAAGGCAACCCCCTCCCCACATGTGCACCACAAACACAGGTGGGCACAGTTTTCCACATGCACAGGTGGAGCCACGGATGTTGTGAGGAGAGAGGACCTCCAGAGAGAAAGGACGGAGCTGTGAGCAGCTGTTGCGTACAGCACGGTACCTTCTGCAGCATGGCATTTTCAGCTGGGAATCTGAACAGTTGTTTTAGCTGGGGAAAATGAGCCATCAGCCCTTCACCTTCAGTCCCAACCCTGGCAGCAGGAGAGGCCCTGCACTGGGGCAGACAAAAAGGGGACAGGCAGGTGTAAGGGGAGAGCCCCGTGTGTCAGGAACGTAAGTCAGACACGTTTCTGAAGTGATCGTTAATTTGGTATTCCCATCTTGAGAGGCAGATTTAACCTTCTGGCCAATAAATTATCCACATAATCCTCACCACTGCATTGCCTGAATTCCTTAAGAGCTTTAAACTGGGCATCCAGATGATGAAGTTCACAAAGTCTCTGTGTAAGGCTGGCGGCTTCAGGCTCGCTCAGGTTCTGCTACGCGTGGAAACTCAAATGTAACACGGCCTCGCATATCAGTTCTACCTTTCAGAACGAGGGTGATTTGTCAGGATTAGCCTTGGGGTATTTCTAATACCTTCCCTTTACTTGCAGTGATTAAACAGGATTGAAAACATATTCCAGTCTCTTCTAACTCCTACATCTTTTGCTGGGGATTTATCTGGAAGGGAAGATGCTGTAAGGCAGCAAGTACCTCATACATCTCCCAAGGACAACATAAAGTCACTTTATTAATACGAGTTTACCCTTCCCCAGCTTGTAATAGTAGTTCTTTGTTACCACGTGGGTCTTGCCACATTAACACTCAACCAGAACCACCCCACCAAAATTTATGAAGAATAATGGAAAATAATTCTATGGTTTACTGACCAAAAGTAAAAAGAGAAGACTTTCACACTTAATGTAATCATCTCCTCTTCTGTGAGACAGAGGAAATGAAGGTGCCCTAAACATGACAAACAGAAAATGATATGTACAAAAATAGGGGAAGAGAGCTGCATAATAAAGCTGTCTTTTGTGACTGTCCAAGGGAGACTGAAAAGGCTGAAAATGAATTGCAGAAAGGATGACTTTGAAAAGAAATTGTCAGCTTGCTTAGCTCCCAAATTCACTTCCTCATCCACAACCTTTAGACAGAAAGCAAAGTGCAGATGCCCAGGAGTTTTGAGGCAGAGGATAAGACCTTTATGTTTTCTTTTTGGATTAATTACTTATTAGCTACATGACTGTAGCTCAAAGTTTTATGACAGCAGGAGTTACATTAATGAGAGATATATAATTATGCACATGAAATACCAATAAGTTATGGTCAAATATATTAAAGGGAGTGCAACTTCATACTTTGAACTCTGGGAAAATGGTTTGATTTTCAAGGGTGCTGGGCAGCTGAAGGCCTCCTGACAGTAAATTATGGAACAGTGAGGGACAATATCTCAGAAACAATGCCCAACAGTTTCTTGAAGTGCTCAAACTTCAGTTTTCATTTTTCCTTTTTTTTTTTCTTTTGACTATAAACATTTATTTCACATTCTTTGAATAACCCATACTAATCTCTAAAACAAGTCTTATAATGATTCTGGTAGAAGCAGGTGTGATTTTGAAGATATTACATGTGTTGTTCCCTTCAATGTAATCAAAGATCCATCTAGAGTAATAGAATAGTTGAAATAGTGAGGTGTTAAAATTTCAAGAAATTTATATAATACTAGAGCAGAAAATTTAAAAACTTATTTGAATTCTTTTAATCCATTCTGATATTATTTTTAATATCAAAGCAGATATTGTTAAGAGTTAAATTAACACCTTGAGCAAGCTTACAATGAATTTCAAATTGCCATTGAAGTATTGTTCTACCAATATAATGGAATACATTGGACATACTGTAAAAAGATATTCCTGTATTTAGTGACCACTGTTTTAACAGTGGGAGAACATTTTCTTCCTTCTGCAGGTGTGAAGGGGCCTTTACTGAATATTAGGAGACTAATAAATGAAAGCATTAAAATAAAGAAATCGCAAATATTCTAGTGCTGAGATTCTGGGGCTTCCAGAGCTGATTTGTCTTTTTTACCTTAATTCACTGGTCTAGCAACTATTCTTATTTCCCATATAAGTATTAGGGTTCAAAGTGGACACAGTCACATATGAGATATAACCCTTTAGACTTGTGCAACCCATAATCATATTAAACAATAATGTTGTCTTTAGGTCAACTGTGTCACAAAGTTAAATTTCCATCTGAAATTTTAGGCATAGTAAGGAAAAAAAAAAAGTAAAAGGCTTCTTGTGGGCCTGATTTCCCTCCTATGCAATCAGGACTCTGCAGTCTGCCACTACAGGTTTCAGGCACTGAATCCAGATATCCAGAAACAACCCTCACCGATTATATTTTGCCAGCAAGGCAAATAGACACTTCAGGGGATTTTTAAAAGCTGATAGTTTTGACCCAGTTTCCATCATGATCGCAGGCACCTCTGTACCCAGACACAGTTTCCTGAGTAGTCCCAGTCAGCACTAATCATTAGCAATCAAAATATCAAAATAAGACCCTAGGTTTTTACTGTTATATTTTAATACATTTAGACTTAGTGAAACAGTTAAATATGTTCTCATCTGACAAATCTCTACGAGCACAGCTTGACACCATGAGTGTTCAAGCAGGGGGCGTGAGCCTGTGAGGTGCTGGTGATTTCCCCATCTGGTTCTCACAAAGGACTCAAGTTTGTTAATAAACAAACTTAAATCATGGCCAAATTTGATCTCACTCACAATAAATCTTCTTTTGAATTGTGATTTTTAAATTACATATCTTAAAACTCAAACTGGCCAGTAGCTAAGCTTTTTCCCTGTCTTCATCAATGATGAAAGAGTTCAGCTGCCCATCAGTGACTATAACATGAAATAAAGGTGTTCCAAAACCATACAAGAACTCGTGGATAGAAAGCTTTGGTTTCTGTCTGTGCTTCTTGTCAGACATCCAAACTCTAGTCAGAATTACGCACATGGGTAAATCATGCAGGTGTAAGTAAATCTCAACTAATGTTATTACCCTAAACACGAATTTGATATAACTTCTGGGGAGGTGGTTTTTGAGGACTCTGAGTTGCATCTAATTTTGATTATTGAAATATCTTAATACTCTCCTGGAATAAAGCAGTGCTATTACTCAAAAAAAAAAAAAGAAAAAAAGTGACCCTAAAAATTCAGTCACCATGATAGGAAAGGGATGAAGTCACAGTAATCATGCAACTAGTTTTAAAGACCCCCAGCAGGGCTTGGGTGTAGCACAAAACAGAGCACTCAAAACCAAAGCATGAAATAGCTACCAGAGTTGAAAATATTATACAACATTCTTTGGTCTTTTCCCACTTTCTCAAACGTTTTTGGTTGTCAAAAGTCTGATTTCCATATCTGAGACTACGAGGTCTACTGGATGTAAAGGAGTCGTGATTATCCTTAAAGTGCATCTGACATCACTATTAATGCTTTAAACTTGCTACCGGTGCATTTTTTGCAGTTTCATCCTTTTAGCAGAACTGACACATATAAAAGCTTTGAAAACTCCCAAGTATTAATCTCCAAAAGCATATGTGTAGTGATTACTTAACCAATGGGATGGTTTTTTTCAGTTCCTCTACAAGTTGGCTCAGCAACAGTACAATATTAATAATACTTGAGCTTATACTTTTACAACCTGTTCTCCATTTCTCCCATCTGTCGATAGACTAAAATTATATTTACAGAATCGCTCATTTTCTAACCTTTTTTTAATTCATCCAAGACAACTCATAGCCATTTTTTTCCCTACAGTGACTACAAAACCCCAAAGCTTGAGGCCGAGCTCAGTTTTCAGAGCTGTTGATATGATTGTGAAGTAGCTCCATTGATTTGTGAAGTGTTATTTGGGTTTCATCCTGCAATGAATGAGAAAAGTATTTTCCTCTCATCACTATTACAATTAAATATATGCCTTTGGTTCCCTGTCTTTCTCACCAAACGGCAGCTTGAGGCAACTCTAGGGTCTGTTAGAACATTAGTAGGTATATGCACATAAAAACTGCAATATTTGATGGGGAAAACCACAGGCAGTGGTGACCTGCATTGCAAACCTAAGTCCTCTGGGTCTCCTAAATGGGAGAACAAGCAATAATTACAGTGCTGGGTGCTAGCCACTAATTTTGCACAATCAGCCAGTTTCAGTGCCATTATCACACTCCCAAACACTGAGTCTCCAAGTCCCAGACATGAGGCTTTGCACAGAAATCACTCTAATGTTACTATTTTACCCCTGGATCTTTTTGGGGTAGTCAGAATGGGGGTAGGGGAATGAAGAATGAAGAAATCCATCCTCCTCAAGACCCTGGACCCTGCATGCAGCAGAGGGATGTTTTCATATAAAAATTATATATTCACAAACAGCTCTTGGAACTACAACTTAGGCCACTGTTTCCACTACCATTCAATAGATTTTTCAGGGTAAACAGTGGTTTAAAATTTGTTCAAGGACCTCAAGGTTTGGCCCCAAATCAATGTGTACACAGATGACTTCATTCACAACTATGTTTTTATGCCAGATTTAATGTCAACAGCCTAACGGTGCGTTGGATTTTGTTTATCGGATTTATTAATTTTTATCTAATGAACAATTTCACAAAGCAATTTAGATGATTACAAGTGTGAAATGTTTGCAATGAGGACCAGATCTTGCCAGCCTCCCTTGCCTGTAGTGCCACTTACATCAAAAGTAATTGAAAACAATTGTACATGAGAAACACCAAAACAAACAAGTTCAAAAACAGTCTCCATGAGCAAAGGAAGCAGAGTGGGTATTTCAGTCAAGCCTGAGCCATGCGTTGCCTCCATACAGGCAAGAAGAGCTGAACCGACTGGATAGATGGATTTACAGGAACAAGAATGGCACGTTGGTGTGAGGATCACACCTTTGGGTAAGAGCTGCCAACGTGTTGATTTGGCCTCAACAGATTGTCCCTGTGACAAACTCCTCACTGATCACAGTAGGAACAGAATGAGGTCAAAGTCAGACATCCTAAAATCTCACCTTGTCCCTTCAAAACGTTTGAAAACTAAAGCAAGGGAACATCTCTTGAGTTAAATACCACAATAAATACATACCAAACCATGGATTATTTACCAAAAAGATCATCTGCTGAGTAATGTTTGGGTTTTGGTTTTTTTGGGTTTTTTTAAATTTTTGATGGTAGGATTTTACTTTCTCCTTCTGATCTTGGAATTATACTACAAAGCTGCCCATTTATAATTAATTACATTTTTGAGATATTTTGCTTAGGAGGCTGGAACCTTCCCAGCACCGGTGCCCAAAAACAATTACCAGCATCCTGTTCAGTTTGCTTCCAAGTCTCCTTCACTCTCCACCCAGCAATAATTATATTTCTTCTCTGTGTTTCAGAAAACAGAGATTGTTTGCCATAAAATTAACTTGACATGATTCAAAAGGAGATGCAAAGCATTTTATAAGGAGTCAGAGAGGGTGAGCTGCAATTGTGAACAGAGGATGGGGAAGACTTGTGCTTTCAGCCAGGGGAAGCTTCATCACAAATTAAGTTTTGTTTTCTTTACTTGCTGCAGCACAATGACAGCTTTGACAGACATATGGGTTGTTTAGAATCGTAAAGCCTTTTTAATTTAAAGTGCTTGAGGAATATATCTAGTTGCAGTATATGACGTAGGCAATTTTTATTTAGCTGTATTCTGCTAAATGTAGTTTGTAATTGGAACACCTTTCAGCCCAGGCACAGGAAAATCTGTTCCACTCTCCTGCATCGCTGAGCTGCTCTTGCAGCAGGGTCCTACCTAGGCCATGCATTCAAACAAGACACGTATTATTCTCATTTATTTTTATGGGAACTGGAAGATACTTGAAGCTGCCACATCCCAGAGCAGACAACCAAAACCACAAGGTCTTTATGTCACTTGAGCCTTCTTTCAAAAAGAAAGACTGGATAAGGCCACTCTGAGCTGTTGATTTTCAGGTTTTGTCCTGTTGCAAGGGTATGGTTTGAGGTCAGTTATGATGCTGTAAGGTTCTTCTTTAAAATGTCATATTTTGTCATCAAGGAGCTGATGATTGTACTTGTTACTCACATTACATGTTTCACTTAATTTTAAAATGTATGGTTTTGGCTCTTTGCTTTTTTTAATGTCAGATCTGTACTCTTTGAGACAGAACCTGATTTCAATTACATTGTATAAGATCCAGAATAAATCCATTGCTTGGGTGGAATTCTACTACATGACACAAGCACAGCTGACACGAGGCTGTGGCTGATTGTGGGATCTTCAAACCAAATGGTGCTTTCTGGCTCCTGCACTAGTCACTGCCATAAAGATGTGTCAGCTCCAAACTCTATTAATCCAGGATGCAGAAACCACCTCACGCTGCAAATAAGAGTTGGGAAAACATGAGGCTTGTAAAGAGCTAAGTACTGTTAACTAGACCAGAACAGAGCTTGGGTCTCCTTTGCCCAAGAGTTACTGGTTCTACCAGTAGGATGTAACACCACAAAAATGAAGCAATTCCCAAAGACAATCAAATGTCCAGAGAAAATCTCAAGGTAGAAACGAGGCTGCATTTTCCACAGACTTGGCCACTGGTTTCTCCTGTTCTGAGATGCACAACCTTGCAGACTAAGCACTGGCCCACCTTCCAGCAATCCTTCATACCCACCTCTCATCATCAACCCTGTGACTGCACCCTTGCAGCCACAGTTTAATTACAGTTGTAGTAAATAATGACCCCAACCATCCTAAATAACAATTCCTTATTACTATTTTGAGTGGCAAGTCTTGTAAGATATCCTGGAGCTGTTAGAGCTGAAGGAGTTTTTGCATCCTTACCATTAACAGCTTTGATTTAAGAGCCCACATGGCACATCATCTAAAGGGTCAACCAGAAGTTTATCCTCAAGCTATTGTGTTCTCTGGAAAAATCCCTTTGAGAGCTGGTGCTACCTGGTATAGGGTGAAGGAAAACCTGCCTTATGCAGACCTCAGCATCAAAGACTTACTTTATTGTCAGTGAAATAACACTACATTAGGAAGGAGGGACAAAAAAGACTGAAAAGGTTCATCTATAAGAACATTGGACCCAGCAGAGACAGGACAGATTTTTAAAAAAAACTTGTGAGAATGAAACAAAAGTTACACTCTGACTTTTCTTTGAAAATTTAAAAATATCTTCTGCATGAACAATTCTCCTGGGTATCAGCTTCAGAAGTAACTGAAAGAAAATTCTCATGTCATTTGTGGTTGATGTAATGTAAGAATCCTTTCTTGCAGTCTTTCAGTGAGATACAGGGGAAAAAACTGGACTCCCACTCACAGACAGATTTTTTTTTTTCCTCTTTGCACACTTGTCAAAGAATATGTCTTTTCTTCAAATAGCAAGAGCCTATTCACAGAAATTCTGTGAACAGAGCCTCCATTTCTCCATCAGTGGAACATGGGCAATGTCAGGAGTGTTTCAAAAGACTTATTAATAAATAGTTATAAAGAGTTCGTTTGGGTAAACACAGTAAAATAATGAGTATTAATTCTGTAAGAACTATGGCAGGTCACACACCTCACTATGTATTTTCCCAGCACCTCATTATTTTATTTTCTCCCCCATTAACAAAACTGCATAGGTTGGCCTTGTAATTCCGGGTTTTAATTGAGCCTGCTTCTGCAGTGCCTCTGAGATCATTTGTTCCCAGGATTTTGCTGCAGATTATTTTATTTTTAAAAAATTTATAATAAAATACCTGACAAGTACTTCTGCCAGGGCATGGTTCACATTTTTCTCCTTAAGAAACCTTTATATACATCTGAGCTCTGCTAACTCAGAAAGATAGCCTGCTGTTTTCACTCAGCCAAAAATTGCCGAACGTCAGAGATACAGCAGGAAGAACATTTTGCTGCTTCTGTAACTCCCAACAAAATCTCTAACATTTTGTTTTATTTAATGGCTTCACTTTTCATAAGATGATTCAAACCCCTATAGGGGACCTACATTAGTCTGCTGACATTTTTCTGCTGGTATAATTATGACGTCCTTCTACAGTCTGCTTTTCATCTGCCCGGAATTTCTCCCTGGCACAGAAGAGTTCAGTTAAAGACCTCAAAGTAGAGAGCTAGAGAAGCCAGAATAGCTCTTCAGCATAAGGTAAGGTGGAGGGCAACTTATTTGATATAACTGTGCATGTGCTGGGATGCCTGGCAGCAAATAGCAGATGGACACAATGCAACTGAGCAGAAAGAATATTCCTACACTAAAAAAAAATATTGGGGGTGATGGGAGAGGCATGTTTACCTCTCCTTTACACTCCATCAGGCAAAACATGTTGCATGTTCCAGCCACTTAGACTATAACAGCAATGGAGATTTCTGACACACTACATACTGCAATATATATCTACATAAATATAGGTATAGATCACTCCATTAATCATAAATCATAACAATTTGGTTATTCCATGCAAAGGCCAGCACTTACAGTTTTGTATGCAAAACAAAGAAGTTTTTTTAAGAAAGAAATAGACCCCACTGGGGTCTAAGAGTCTAATATAATTCTAATGTATAGATGTACTGCTAAACACTCAGAGTCTGAGCTTTGGTGTTCTTAAGGACAATCACGTCTCGACTCAGCTGTACTTTTAAGCTGAGGTTACAGCTGGCCCCTCAAACACATCTTGTTGCTAAGCAGGTGCAGATCTGAAATCAGAATAGAGCACTTGGGATATAAAGAAAGCAAATCCACCTCCTCAGATTTAAAGACAATATTGCCTTGGTAACAGGTAACACATGTGAAGTACGTGGTTAATTACGGCTTCCAGTTATAACAGCGACAAAACAGAAATGAAAATGAGAAGCACTGTAGCAAAATATAGACAGCCCTTAATAGTCAGGTAGCTTAAAACACACACATATACACCATGAAGCAATTGAAGAGACAACTGTGCAGGTCAGATGGAACAATGAACTCAAGTCTGGGAAACTTAGTTAGCCAGAGTGCTCTCTATAGGACAGAAAGGACTCAGAGAGCTCGTGCCCTGCTCACTGGTGAGTGAGGAGTAACGGGATGAGAAGATGAAGTTATCTGAAGCTGTTTTAAAGGAAGAGTGCAAGTGCATCCACAGTTTTGAAATTCTCCACTGCCATTGTGTACAAAGCTTACACAAAGATGAAGTGGACACGAATACCGGCGCCAAACACCTTTCGTCCTTCCTTTCCCACCAAGAGACTCTGACCTCGTCTGCCCCTTTTACAAAAACAGGAGCTATGAGCACATTATGGAGCTGGAGGAACTGAAACAGAGTCCTTTTAGCACAATAAGCAACCACTTTGACAGCAAGAGATAGAATATGAAAACAATCACATAAATAGCAGTAGATGAAACAGACCCAGTTTACACAGGGGAACACACAGCTCACTAAAACTAAAGGTTGAAGAAGAGGCCAGTGAGTAATCCATAAGTGTTAAAATCTGAATAATACTGCAATAAAAGCATTTGAAAATCTAAAAGCATGTATAACCTAAAGAAAGCAGGAATATCTGTCCCTATTGGATGCATTGAGGGATATTAGGTTCCCATTATATTCATAGCAGACAGATTTTTGACTCTCAATTGATAAATAAGTACCTTTTTAAAGCTTCATCTGATTAAAGAGGAAGCTTTGAAATAGAAAATATTTCCATTTATGATACACAATGTCTACCTCAAACCAGACAAGGTGGATTAATCTTTCTAAGAAGCTTTTCGTTACAGCAAATGATGCACTTCCCTGTTTAGGGATGTTTGTGTTTGGATATTGAGTTGACACTTGGGACCAGTGGCAGACAGCTATGGACTGAAAGGATCTGTTTGTATGTAAAGGACGTACAGCACCAGGAACAGCACAGTCGACACATGACCACAGCTAAGTGTCCTAACCCAGCTTGGGGGAAGACCACTAAAGTCAAAGCAAAGCAGGCTCACACTATCTAAACTCAAGTTGCTTTTGTTCTGATATATTCAACTACATGCCTTAATTCTTACCGATTTTGACTCAGTGCTTTTGATACTCTGCAAAAGGGATGATGAACACTTGCCAGAGCCTCAAAAATCTGCCCAGGATTCATCAGTTCTTGCAGAGGTCTCTGGTAGCCTGTGGTAGAAGGCATGACCCATAATTCTGGGGTTAAGCTAAAGCTGACCCAGCAGCCTACAGATGAAAGAGGATCAATCTACCCAGTCACACTTCTTTTAAGACAGCCAGCAGGTTTTGGATGTTTTCAGAGCCACACTGATAAAATATCAGCCATATTCTCTTACTCTGAACTGTTTATATAACTCTACAGCAGAGCTTTTCAGTAGATGCAGAAATCTAGTTATTGATCACTTGTAATGCTTAATTCAATTCTGAGAGGAAATGGCCTACATTTCATGGATACATTTCATTAAAAGACTATTTACTCATTTTGCATTTTGTAAATGCTTTAGCAGAGAGATATCACTGCCAGCTCACAGGATGATATGATGAATTGGAAGATTTGTTACCAGTCTCCAACAAAATGTGAGGAAAATGATGTTAGGACACTATGATCTCCTAAAGTAATTACTAAAATCACAGAAAAAAATGGGGAAACAATGTGTTGTGGTGAAAGAACCAACCGGGGGGGCCACAGAGCCCAGAAACAGAGGTTTGGTGGGCTGGTACCAAGGAGTGAAACCCCCATTCTGTGAAGATGGCTTCTACCTTTGGTTTCCTAGGATTCCTGAGGGGTGGTTCTGTCTGCAGTTGACAGACACCCCTTGTGTCCCCTAAGGGAAGGTGTCCTGACCTGTCCCACCCTTCTCCTCTTCCTATGGGTCCCTGTGGTGTCACCCCGCCCCCTTCCCTGCATCCTTATAAAGCCCTGATTACTGTGCCTTGCTTCTTCGGCTTCCGGACCATTTGAGGGTGCTTCTACAATAAACCCTTGGATCACCGGCCGAGGGCCACCTCTGAGCAACTCATTTCTGGCCGCGCCTGGGCTATCCAAAGCCCCGGGTACGCTAGGCTCCGTGCTCTCCACCGCATGGGCTGGAAGGCTGGCAAGCGAGGCACCGAGGTGCCCCGGGGCGTCCTTCCTTTGTGTGAGACGCGCCTGGACCAAGCTGCTGCCATCCCAGCCCAGCCAGCGTGCCGGCGGCGCATTTTTTTAATATTAATATAACAATGGACCCAGGAAGATCATCACGTGTATCTTCTTGCCTTAAGGAAGGCTCAAATAAACTTACATTGCACCAGATAAATATTTGTCTAATTAAAGATCTCTAATGACACTTTACAGACCACCTCAGAAAAATCTACATCATTAGACAGTTTGCGAGTAATTTTCTTATTGTCTGTAGTCTGAATCTTTTTTTGCTGCAGTTGATGCTCCTTGCAATCTGCCCTATCACCTGGAATACAGGAACCAGCTTAGACCCTTCTTTCCTGCAAGATCCTTAAAGTTTTCAGAAACTATGTATTCCTCCAACTTCTGCTTCCTCCATTCTCTAAGCTCTGGTTTGTGTCAATCAGTCAATTCTAGATCTTGTTCATGAGGCTCTGACCGCTCCTGCTGCTGGTCTGTATCCTGCTTCAACTGCAGTACCCAAAATTAATCAAGCCAAGCTTTTACCAGGGCAATTACTTGTAGCTGTAAGAGTTAACTGTAAACCTTGCACATCCAAGCCTTGGCTTGCTCAGTTTATGACCCAACATAACTCCTACCTCTGTCTTTGGAGACGAGGTGTCCCTCATTTTGAAGTGAACTTTTGCTAAGGTCTCTGAGTGCATTAATACAGTTGGTCTTGCACTCCATCAAGCACAGCTCCAGCATTTCTCTGCCTGCCTTGTGAGAATGCCATGAAAACAGCCTGGCCTCAGCAAAGCCCTGTCAACCTCTAACACCTACAGCTTCTTACCTGTCCACAAAAGAAGCTGCTGGGATGTAAAAGAAAATTAGACTCATTCAATGTGAAGTGCTCTCAGTAAAGCCACACCAGCAGTTATGTATTTCTCTGCAATGTTAGTGTTACTTCTGAGTACTTTAATTATTTCTTTCCCTTTTTTTTTGGCAGTTGAGGCTGAGCTGCATCATTTCTGAAGACAGACAGACACTGCATTTGGTTTTTTGTCTGTTTTCTAGTCTGTTTTCACCCACCTTCTGCTAGCTTGTTAGACCTGATGACTAATGGCTCCACATCTCTACAGACCATTTGTCTGCTGTCCTTGATAGAAGTTAAACAGCCCCATCTGATCCAAGAAGTTCTAATCTCTTTAATCTATTAAACTCTTTTTGCCTGTCCCCCTCCCTCCTTTTCCCAAGATTGCATCTGCCAAATGATGGAGTTCAAAGTAACGCTCTCATTTTTTTTTTTGCCTGACCTTTCCAAATAAGATTTGTCTCTTTTCTATCAATATTCCAGCATATTTCATCAAGGATCTACTACAGTAAGTCAAATACTTCGTACATATTAAAAATTCTGTGGATAGATCTTGTGCAGGCAGCTAAATCAGATATTCAGGCACTAACAGAGGACATGCTTGAGCAGACGTGGAATGGCAGAAGCCAAAAGGTTTGGAAATTAAAGAAAAAAATGCATCTTTAACTACAGCCAAGAAGAAAACCTTCATGGAGTCACAGACACAACTGGGCACAGCAGAATGGAGACACTGTAACATCCAGTTAAGGCCACACAGTTATTCAAACTTCTGATCTTGCTTCAATTTTCTGGGCAAGTCCTCTTTCAAACTCTGCACTGGAGATTTTTGAAATAATTTATGATGAACCAATCCCTATTTAATAGTTTTAGTACAGAGATTGTTAGTGAAAATAAATTTGCTTTTAAGTTCTAGCCTTCATTCACAAAAGCAACAATAAATAATTTATTCACACTCCTATGTTTATAAGTTTAGCCTGAAGATAATAATGCATAAGATCCTGACCCACAGTTCACAGATTCACACAGGATTAAGGTCCTTTTGTCACCACACACACCTTCTATAGTTCATGCCTTTTCCTGTTTTAATAGTGTAGTTGTATAAAGTGCCTTGGGACTTTGTAGAAAAATTCTATCAACATTCAAGCTATTAAAAGCATTATGGGTTACTGTAAAATTTATTTACATTGCTATTATCTCTCTCTTTAAGAGTTTAAATGAATCCCATTCCTGGGTTCAGAGTGGGGCATCAAATCTAGCAATAGATCAAGCAGAAGGCTATGGCAGCTGTGACTGAGGAATTAATAAAATAGAAGAGTGTGAGTTGGAAGGGACATTTAAAAGTCATCCAGTCCCACCCTTTGCCATGAGCAGAGACACCTTCCACTATCCCAGGTTGCTCCAAGCCCCATCCAACCTGGCCTTGGAAATTTCCAGGGATGCAGCAGCCCCAGCCTCTCTGAGAAACCTGTTTCAGTGTTTTACCATTGTAAAAAATTTCTTTTTATCTAATCTGAAATCCTTCAGTTTAAAGCCATTACTTGTCCTATAGCAACCCCCTCTTTTTCCCTCCTCTTTCCTTCAAGGGAGAGAACAGCAAGTCCAGCCCCTGTTCAGAGAGAAGTGCTCATGGGTCTATGCAGGGGTGTGTTCACTACCTTTGTCCCTTTTGTAACCTATATTCTAAAACATTATGGCATGTAAAGTCTCATAAAAATCTACTACCATCTACATGTTCTGGTTTTGCTGCAATTGGGCTCTTGGAAAAAAAAATCCAGGGATTTTATGCTGAATATATTACTGTCATCAAGCGGGTGTATAATGGAAAACATCCCCCTTCACAAAACCCACCAGCATAACAGGAATCAGCACGAACTTCCCCAGCAAATGACTGCACTTTACAAGGAGGTCCAAAAATCTTTGCTTTTTTCCCTCTGGCTTTACAGAGAGGGAAACCTAGATGAAAACTTTTTTCAGACTTTATATGGATGGTGTCATAGCAGCTATGAGGAAGGAAGGTTTTGTGAAGAAAATAAACTTGCAAGATTGGAGGTCATGTCCTGACAAATGTGTAGGGAGGGGAACTGCCTACTGTTCATGAAACATTGGCACACGTATATCAAAGAGGAAGTTAATTCCATAAATACATTCTAAAGTCACTGCATCTGAACACTTAATTTACTTCTATGCTCAGCCACAATTTATTTATAATCTTTATAAATATGAGGCATTGGGGAAAACAGGTCAACATAAATTATTATTCAATCTACAACCACATCAAAAAGTAGATTAACATAGATTCTTAGCTTTAGATGTCTTTTACATTAGATACCTCAGCAATTCAATGGCTATGTATTTGTGGGCTATCAACTGTTTTCCCTGAATTTTTTATTTTTAAAAGGAAATGGTAATTGACAGGAGCTTAACAGAGGAAAGCGTCTCCTTTATAATTGAAGTACAAGCAAGTGGGATGGAGTCGTTAAAGCCAGCTTTAATTTGTTTGATCTCTCGAATTGAAGAAATAAAGCATAGTTTACAATCCACGGGTGTTTCTGTTACAGTAGCAAAGCTGTACTTTTCCATTTGGAAAGGTAATTGTGATATGGTCGCTTGCAAGATTTAAAGTCTATTCTCTGCCAGAAGGCCCAATGTTCCTTCCACTGAAGTCAAAGGTAAAACTAAAAAAAGCTGCCATTGTTTCTGTACAGTCTCTTTATCCATGGCACCAGAAATGAAAGAAACAAGAAAAACACCCCACCTTTTCAATATTTGGCGCTATGACATATTTTAAAACACTAAACATTATCCAACCATTTCCAGTTGCTGAATTTCTAAGGCTCAATCTTTATTCTGTACATGAAATAATCTCACCTTAAAACCTGCATCAGAAACAGCCTCTACTGCCACACTGCTCCCAAGGGCTTTTGTTCCAGAGGGAGAGCATATGCTGCTAACCACGAACCCAAGCTGATTAATACACAGCCTCCCCTGATCGGAGCATACAACTATTGCTCCGTGCTTCACAGCAAAAGACAAAGTTGAAACCATGTCAGGAAGATGTTTTCATTATGTCAGCTCTTGCAGTAATGTGTTCTTCTGGCCAGCAGAAGCCAAGGGAGATAACTTCTTTTCAGGGATACCAGACAAGCGTGTGGAATTACCTCTTCATTGGTGAAGCCTTCTCTTTGCATGTGTTGGGCCAGTTTTCCTGCCTTTTAAATAATCTGCAATTGGAGATAAAGGTCAACACATTTCCAAATCCTATGCCCATTTCTCTCCAGCACATTCAGTTCATAACTGTGCAAGGGGTTTCATATGCCAGAAAACCTCGCCTGCTGTTTTCAACTGTTTCATTTAGGATAATAAAACTTTTTACTTCTTCCTATAAACCTTGTCTGGAAAGAAACCTTGGAAGATGAGAGTCAGAACTTTGACTTGCCATCCTTCCTTCAGCAGATGATTTATATTCAGGGAGCTCATGCATATTTAATAATATAGTTCAAATGTTAGTCTGAAAGCAGAATAGGATTTTCCCTCTCAAGATTTTCCCTTGTAAATTTTGTCTAGTTTTCAGGAGACAGGAGTTTGCACAGACATTTGAAGTCTCCTTGCATTGAATTGTCTGTGAAGAAATCATTCCTGGAGTCCATTCCACAAACTCCTTAAAACCAGGATATTTCCCAAATTGAGAAAGATGAAGTTTATTTTTATAATAATGAGTGGCTAACCCTCAAAGAAGGAAGATATGGTCTGGATGGATTTCCTGAAGTCATGAATTAAATGTCAGCAGCTTGACATGAAAATTCCAGATATCTCTCCAAGAACTAGTTTTCTTGAGGTAACACAGACTAGAAAGTCCCACTGAAACACAACTTTCTTGACCTTCTGTTCTTAGTTTTAAACTTCTGTATGCAAGAAGTACAAAATACAAAAAAGGAGATCTGTGAGCTTCTCATGGACAATGAGGAAAAAAATCTAGTACTGAAGCAGAAATCCAGTCTCGACAGCCATTGCAATGTTCAGTGGGATTGAGCTCTTCTTGAAAAAGCCATTTCATGAGGAACTGTGAAATGTTCTAAGACACGAAGGTATA
Organism: Callaeas wilsoni; assembly: GCA_013398955.1. Taxonomy (NCBI): domain Eukaryota; kingdom Metazoa; phylum Chordata; class Aves; order Passeriformes; family Callaeidae; genus Callaeas; species Callaeas wilsoni. The sequence continues at coordinate 171,979 of VWPU01012059.1, read as the reverse complement.
TCATAAGATGTCCATCTTTTGCTGCTGCTAGATGAAGCATTTTACTTCCCCAACATCAAAGGATTGTTTCACAATCAATTCCCATTTCTCCATATTTTCCTCCTTTTTGTTGCCAGCAAAGCCCTGCTATCATATTTTCAGAGAATGCTCTGAGAACACATGTTCCTTATTGGCCAGACTTTTTAAACAAGAAGGAGGATGGCAGAGAAAAGCAGCACTGCTTAAAGCATGGGATGCTACAGAAAGAAATGCATAGGAATTCTTCTTCAGCCAATGAAGAGGAAACCTTCCTTTTATTACTAAAAAATTCCTGCATGACATCCATGATCGCTGTTACATGGGGCATCATTCTAAAAAGTTAAAATAACCTCTCTTTACCTGAAAGAGAATTGGTAGCTCAACAAATATTTTTGAATGACAACATTCCCACTTAATTCTTTTCTGCATGATTTCTGCCCAATTATTCCATTCTGTCTTTCCTGCTGGCCCACCCAGAGTGAGAGGGAATGCCTCCACAAGATTTTTCACCTGCCAGAGAGTCTTCCATGAGGATTCCTCACAATAATGGAATCCATTTTCAGAATAGGTTTTGAACAAGAACCTAGACCCTTTTTGGTGCCTGATCTCATCTGCATCCATGACTGAAATACTCCACCATCAATTGCAAATCCAACACTTCCATAAGAACATTTAGCCATTAATTAATTGCTATATAGAAATACTATCCTTTCAGCACTGGACAGAGAATGCATGTACAGAAGCACAAAGATAAATCACACAGCTGACTTGGTAACTTAGGTAAAAATAGAGGATATTTGTGTTCAGTTGATAAACTCCCTGAAATGAACTTTTGAGGCTTAAAAGCTTATGAAATTTATGACATCAAAGGCAAGATATAACAACTCCAAGGAAAGTAAATAGAGGACCTGACAAAGCTTTTTTTAAATTCATATTAATTCTAGATAGTACAACACCAGATTCATTATAGAGGCTCAGAGAACAAACAGATATAGATGTCTGTAAGAAGGAATCTTTCCCAGGATGCCTAAACAGACAGGCCATCGAATAAAAATACAAAGCAAGAGGTGTGATACACATCCTGTACTGAAATCCATTGCAGTTGCATATATATTTCAGTGACAGACAAAAAAAACACGGACTGGAGAAAAGCACAAACCTACAAATCATGTAGGTATTATTGAATTAGTCTGAGAATTCAAAGGGGGGGAAATGAAGTAGAAAAACTCTAAAACTCTCTTGTTTTGTCCTCTCAGTATGACCACAGTACATAAGGGACAACAAACAGACCACCAGACACCTCCATTTTTATTTTAAACTCTAACACACCAGGTACTACTGCTTTCAATCAGCAAAATAAAGATATGAATTTACAAGCCCCCTGTCCTTACTGTTCAAATCTGACCCTTTTCCTTCTTCAGATATGTACACATATGGGCTCCTATCCAAACTCAAGTCACAGATAAATTAAAAACAATTATATGTCTGTTCTGTGGGGGAGCAAGCTAAAAGTAACAACAACAACAAACTCCCCACACCCCTCCCTAAAAATAAAAACAGAACAAAACTAAACAAAAGAAGTTCAGATTACTTAAGCACAGAGACCTGGTCCTGGAAGTTTTTTTCAGGTAAAGCTTCTGCTGTGAGATGTGGCTCTTCTGCAGCAGCCTGATCTCTTTATGGCTCAGTTGCAACCCCACACACCAGCCCTGGAGAGGGAGGACTCACTGCTTCAGTGGCAGGAACAGCCCCGAGAACACGATACAATCACAGTCCCAAGAAACATTGTTCTTCAGAGACACACTTTTCCCTTCACTTCTACCTTCTGTGGCTGGAAACTATAATTTGTTGTTGCCTTGTATTAGAAGAATTAATTTCCTTCTTGGCACAGAATCAGTTGTTCTGTCCAAAAGGAGGGGAGATGGATTCCTCCCATGCCCTTTACTGAGTACAGCCACCAACTTAGCCTGTGTCTGGACCTAAGGAAGTCAGAGGATGTACAAACACGAGTTAAAAGGAACCTGCAGGGGCATTTCTTTTTTCCCTCTCCCAAGTTTTCTGCACTGCAATCACAGCCTTAAATTTTTTTTTTAAAGCGTTAGAAATTAAATCTAATACCAGTGCATCTGCACTGTTCTGACCATCTCATTTGACAGATGTGTGTGAAGGAAAGGGAGAAGAAAGAAATGCAACATGCATCGTTTAAAAGTCAGTATTTTTTAACTTTTGATCAGAATTCCTAATCCTTAAAATTAATCCCGTATGTATCTCTATCTAAATTGCATGTGAGAGTCGTGACTTAGCAGTGTCCATTCTTCATCTCAGAAATCACAGATAAATGCACATAGCCTAAATTCCAGCTATTTCCACCCTTACTGCCACCCATTCACTGGGTTCCCACAACAGCATTCAGCCAGACAATGGGAAATAGTAGTCCAAGTGTCTAACATTATTTAAATAAAGTTTCATAAACCCACAATCCTCATTTAAAAAAAAAAATAGAAAACAGGGGGGAAAAGAAAGAGAGGGAAACAGCTTCTCAAGGCTTTGGTGAGACCAGGAATAGCACCTGACACTCCACCCCTCCAGTCTGTACTTCTGAACTGTATTTCAGTTTTGCCACACAGCCCACCTGAGTCATACTAAACCCAGAATTTCTTCAAACTAAGACTACAGCTCAGCTGTTGTGATGAAGTCTTATTGAACATGATTCAACTTCAATAAGCTTCTGGTTAATGACTCAACAATTAGCAGCACAGGTCAAGCCTCTGTTTTATGCTATGAATTATATACTCTTGATCACATAAAGACAATTCTACACATTTTTCTTGTGGGAAAACTCTTTGGCATATTTGGTGTTTTAATATGCCGGCAAGAACAAGAAATTCTATGGATATAGTAGAGCACCTCATCCTCACTCAAGTCTCTCTCCTAGATTTTTTGCTTTTTACAGCATAACTCCACTGATGCTGTTCCTGGATGTCTGTGTGTATCTATCTCTAGAAACACATGAGGAAAAATAAAAGATGAGATGCTGTTTGTAAGAGATAAGGCTCTGATTTCAGACTTGCTTTCAGTTTTAATAGAGATTTGGCTCTACTCCATGTGTTTTAACCACAAGGAACTCTATCTTCCCATTAACATGCACAACAGCTTTTAATGAACATGTAATGGCCAATATGGGACCCAGCTACAAGACTTCTCAGTATTATGTTTCATACGTGACTGTTCATTGCTAATGCAATCCATCTGGGTCCCAGAAGGCAAATGTGACTGAAAACAATTGTCTACTACTTTTATCTGAACTGATTTCAAATTAATTTGTCCATGTGAAAATGGCAGGTCATGTCAAAAGGGGCTTTGACAGAGGAATAAATGCTGCACCTATAAACAGACTTTGATCCGTGGCAGAGGAAAAGTCTCCAACAATTTCTTAGTGCAATGACAGTGAAATAATGAGAATGAAATCCAGACTGAGCATCATTCAGTATGTTGTTTAACTCCAAGTACTTAAACAGTTGCTTGTGAACCAATTTATTCATTATCTATTATGGATAGAGTTGGAAGCAGTGAGAGAGGTCTGTAAATAATAAGATGAGTGGGTTTTCTTTCTCTCTCTCTTATATAGCAGGATAACATTTGCTTTCTACTACTCTGATGGAGAAGTTCCAAGATGCAGTGATAAATTGAGCATATAGGTGATAGGGCCCTGGTATTACATGAACAGCCAGTTTAAAAATTTTTGGAGATACCCCAGCAACACATCCCATCAGAACCTGCTGCTGCCATTTCTACATTTGCATAAGGCAGGCTGTCTCACAAACTGCTGCTCCTGTTCCTACAGTTTTCCCAAGCCAAACTCCTTCAATCTGTTGCAGTTTTGAAGGCCAAACCCCTTCAATCTGTTGATGCTGTTTCCAAGTGTGGCTGATGCTCCAGCAGTTGCCCAAGCCAAGCTCTGGAGCAGTCTTTTGCTGTTTATTCTTAGCTTGCTCAGCTCTCATCCTGGCTAGCTCCAGGCACCTAACTAGAATCCTAAATCATGAGCCTACTCACCTCACACCTCTCTCTATCCAAACAGGAAGGAAGGGCCAGCCCTGAAGGTTTATTCAAATCTCTGATAAGTGGAACTAGTGAGATGTCCAAAGGAACAGGGATGAATCAGATCCCAGGCTCTCCACTAGGCTCCACAAGGGATTGTCTCTTTCCTACTGAATCACATAATCCAAATGGAGATACAATTCTAATAAGATGCATTTATAATATTCATTTACATAATACTTCTATTATTTTTGACATTCCAGGTGCATCTCTAGCACGGGAGGATCAGAGCTCGGTGGCCCAGTGTTCCACACAATCCCTACCACATCCCCTGGGTCAGGCAGGGGTACCATACACCCCTTGTGCATTCCACAGTCACATCTATTCCCTACCAAGGCTTTCAGAAGTTTCATTAACCTCATTCAACGGTTTTGTTTCCTTTCTGACTTACCCCTACAGAAACAGCAAAGTCAGTGCCCTAAAAGCCCTCCAGCAGCCCTTTTTCCTTCATAATTAAGCAATACATGGGACAAAGAAGGGAAATAGGTATTGTACCTGAGCTGGGATGATTTTACAATGATTGCTTGGTTTCCCTTGCCAGTTCTAGATTTAAACCTTCTACAGGCCTAGTGCCTGTGACAACAATGCCTCCTGCCTTGAGCTACGAAAGGCCTACCTGGCCTAGGCTGCAATAAGTTTACATCCGTCAACATAAGCCATGCAGAAGGAGGCAAATGTTCATCAGCCAGGACTATATTTTATAATTGCAGAGGTGTCGGGTGAACAAACCACAGTGATTGTGTTAGCGTGGAAACACATAATCACTGGATGATTATATGCAGTTGCTTTTATTGAAGAGCTCTGGGAATCAGGGGTACAGACAAACCCAAATCTGACTCCGACCTGGATTCGAGATGGACACATTTTATACTCTTTCTTTACATAATCATACGTTGATTATTAACTTGATATTGTTCTATTGCGTGTATTGTTGTTGCTCAAGCATGAATTTAAGCCCCCTCTCCCCACAGCATTTCTCTTCTATTGTACAGGAGGGTACACAGGTGTAGGTTCGCAGGGTTCTAGTAAAGACAATGCTTGATATTTACTAAGTAATTATCGTATTTAACATCATCTACTATGCAGGTGGGTACGCAGGGTTCTAGTAAAGATAATGCCCACTCCCGTTTCCAAGGCCCATTTGAGCTACCATGATTTTAGGAACATTTTAACCCCATGTTATCAATTGAACTGACTGCCCCATCCTCTCCTGCTGCACCTCGGCATCTGTGGGACGGGGCACACGGGTCAGCCAGGGAGCAACTGCCTCAGCAACGAGACATTTTCCCCCTTCCACCTTCACTTGCTGGATTCTACGGGCGAAATTATTTCATTCTGCATCTTGATAAGCACATGTCACAGTCAAACAAAGAATTATGGCAGGTCATATATCCCCCACCAGCACGTTCCCATTTCTGTGTGCAGAGTGTGTTTATTACAGCTGCTGCTTGTTACCCTCAGAGATGAGCTCTGGTGCTGCTGCTGATTTCACAAGGCTACACAATCAATGTAAACACCTCGAAACTTAAAAGAGGTTATAATTAAAAAGGAATACGTCGATTCATGATGGTCTGCTGAAACATTGGTTACACAGCTTGAAAATAATACAAGTAAATTGGCATAGAATCAAACAAAAAATATTCCACCCGAACTACCGTTGAGGCTAACAGCAGGTATGGTTTTAATAGAGCCAGTCTCTGTCCTTGTCTTGAAATACATCCCCTACTGCCATCCTTTGTTTTAAGTGTCAAAAACATATGTAGGAACTCAGCAAAGAAGGGTCTGGGCCTTGGACTAATTTTTTTTTTAATATTTCCATTCTCTTCCCTCCCCCCCCCCCCTTAAAACAAAATGCAGTTATGAATACGGCTACAGATTTGAGAAAACAATAGCATTTTTTGTAGTAAATGTTTAATTTTTCTTTTATCAAACCACCAGCCCTAGCATTTTTTATCTTCACAAAGCTTTAAAAACAATACTCAGTAATGATCGATCGTTATTGTACAGCCCATGAATACTAAAGGCATCAAATAGTGCTTACTTTGCTTTCATGTTTGAGGTTTTTTCCTAAAAAGTTGTTTTTTGCAAGGCTGCAATCATCTACCAGGCTGTAACAATTGCCTGGTTTGTATCTTTATCTGTCACATGCTCAAAGGTACATTTGGGAACCAAGTCTGCAACTCTTTATCTTCTAAATCTGTCATCAGTTGAAAAGGATGACTACTTAGAAATCTGTTTTTCTTAAATCTGGTTTACTCTGTTGTACTCATTTTCAAAGTACATACCCAAGTCTTCAAGCAATAAAAAAAAATTTAAATACACAAACTTTCCACTGGAATAAAAAGCTTCCCTGAGTTTTCTTCAGATTCCTGTACACCATTCAAGTAATATATTTAATTTTCTGTATGAATAAGTATATCCTGATGCAACATTTAGGAACTATTCATTTTCATTCATGAAGAACGTGTTTAATCCCCTCAAGACTAAATGCACTGTGTAGCAGAGAAACCAGAGCTGATCCTAAGGCATACAGCACATTAACCTGTACTCACATTCTGAACAGTTAATACTCAGAAAAGCATCAAGTGCTCCTAAGGACTGGAAGTAGTTTGATGCAAATGCAAAATACATATGTAAAAACACCGCTAGTATAACAGCAAATTAATTTATGTTGGGAGGATCAGAATGCTAAACACCTTTATTGGTGACAAATGGTGTTTTTTCTATTCTCTGAGAGCGTATTATATGTCTCTTGTCAAGTTGTTGCTGAGATACCACGTTATCCAAGCACTTATATTGTGATTTATAAAAGAAAAAGAAGACTACTGCATGTATTATCAAGGATTGTCTACCCACTGCTTTGCTACTTGCACCTATTGTTTACCAGCACAAGCAGGTACTGGGGCTGCCAGAATTCCAGGGGTTGTATGTACCCCTAGAGTTAGCAACTCAAATAATAACGACTGCCTGGTTTAATTCTGCATAAGAGCTGGGTAACTTCAGTACATGCAGTTTCACTTATTCAAATAATGGGGGTTTTTTTAGAAGAAAAACCCAAATGACATCCCTGCAAAATGCTCAAAACACTTGGAAAGTTAATTAGTACAACAATAGAATAGGGATCACACAGCCTCATTAAAAGAAAATACTTTGATAAAAAAACAACCTCCACAAGCCAACAACCTTGAAGTTATAAGCAGCAAACTGTCAGCCAAGATACCAAAATCAGAAACTTAAAGAAAATCAACCAACCAAAACTTAAAAAACAAACAAAAAAACTCACCACCACAGAAAAGCATCACAAGCTTTTCAAGACCCTAATTTGTTCTTCTTTTTAAATTCACACAAGCATTCTAGATGGAAAATACCCCTAAAACCAGCCAAGTATATGATCCATTTTGCATCAGTCTCAGGAGCTGCAGTCACAATGCTTGTGCTAGAGGGGAAATTTGCCATATTTATCATGTAGACCTGTGTCCACTATGTTTTCTATCAACTGAGCAGTAAAGCATGTGAAATTTAACCTACACAGGTAACGAGCATTAGATGTGTCTCAAAAAAAAAGCACAAAGGCATTTCCTCTCAAGTATCAATAATCAAGTATCACATTTGCACACTGGTCAAAATTAAACAGGCAGTTCATAATTTTTAGTAACAAAAATACCTTAAAAAAGAAAATAAACCTGGCAGAGAAAGTACCTGAGCAATATAATCTGCTAACAAGTGATCTTAGTACCTTGAGCGGTCTTGAACAACAAGAGCTGAACTGCTGACTAACCACGATCAATAATACATCAACGAAGACACGGCAGATCTTTAAAATCCATAGTGCTTATTTGAATGGGGTTTTGGGGTCAGGAAAAGCAACATGACCCAAATTGTATTTACTTCTCTCTGAATTAATCTGAAAATTACTTCAATACACACCGACTTCATTTTTACCATTTTGGGCCGTTAAGTGGGATATTATAAAAATCACATTAGATAATCGTATCTTTTGTCCTTACTGTACACACCCTATGTTTTTAGGGGTCTTTGCAGGTGTTTTGCATTTTATGCTACTGGAGAAACACAGAAAGATTTGGGTTGGAAGAGACCTTTAAGGGTCTTCTAGTCTAACACCCTGCAATGAGCAGTGACATCATTGAACTCGATCAGGTTGCTCAGAGACCCATCCAACCTGGGATGGGTTTCCAGGGATAAAGCAGCTGCAGATTCTCTGGGCAACCTGTGTCAGTGCCTCACCACCCTCATTCTAAAGAATTTCTTTATGTCTGGGCTGAAAGGGTACACTGACCGCTCACGTGCAGCTTTTCATCCTACGGTATCCACAGGTCCTTCTCTGTAGGGCTTCTCTCAATCCCTTCATCCCTCATCTTATATTGACACCAGGGATTGCCCTGACCCAGGTGCAGCACCTTGCCTTCGGCCTTGTTAAACTGCACGAGGTTCACACAGGCCCATCTTGTGGTGACTGAACCAACCACAGTAATGCCCAGAGGGCCACAAAGCCCAGATACAGAGGTTTGGTGGACTGGCTCCAAAGGTCAAATGCCCCTCTGTGAGGATGGCTTCTCCCATTGAATCTCTGTGACCTGATGTAGGTTCAGTCTGTCTGACTGACAGCTGACAGTCACCCCTTGTATCTCCTAAGGAACGGCAGCCAAACCTGTCCCACCCTTCCCTCCTTCCTATAGGCCATTGCTATGTCATCCCTGCCTCCTTCTCTGTACCCCTTTTAAGCGCACCCTGGCTGGAAGTTCGTCCTTCTTCGTGTCCGGACCCCTTCGCGGGAGTTTCTACAATAAACCCTTGGAATACCCACCAAAGGGCTCATTAATTTCTGGCTACGCTTGGGCAATCCCTAAGCCCCAGGCGCGTGTGGCTCCGTGCCTTCCACCGCCCGGGTGAGGGAGCTGGCCAGTGAGGCACCCGAGTGCCACAAAGTGTCCTCCTCTCGTGTTGGGCACCTCTGGACAAGCTGCAGCTCTCCTGGCCCAGCCAGCGTGCCGGCGTACTAATATAGGCCCACTCCTGGAGCCTGGCCAGGTCCCTCTGGACGGAATCCTGTCCCTCAGCTGTTCCAACCACACTCCTCATCTTGGTGTCATCTGCATCTTGCTCAATCCCACTGTCAGCGTCACTGGTGAGGATATTAAACAGTGCTGGTCCCAGCACAGATCCGAGGCACACCACACATCACTGATCCCCATCCAGACACTGAGCCACCTGACCCTCTGGATTCAACCATCTAACCCAGCAGTCCTCCCATCCAATTCCTCTCTGTCCAGTTTAGGATGTTGTGGGTACCATGTCAAAGGCCTTACCAAAGTCCAGACAGATGGCACCTGTAGCTCTTCCCTTGTCCATTAGTGTAGTTACTCCATCACAGAAATCCACGAGATCAGGCAGGCAAGACTTGCCCTTGGTGGAGCCGTGCTGGCTGTGTCTAATCATGCTCCCTGTCCTCCATGTGCCTCAGCATAGCTCCCAGGAATACATCCATCAAAAATCACTTAGTTTTGCTGAAATTTTTTGTCACTATAAAATGACATGGCTTGAATGTTTTCAAACTCATATCACTAAAATAAGGAGTGTCATGTGAGTCTAAAGGCCTGGTAGCAACTCCTGCTCATCCCCTTGCTCAAGGGCTATTACACTGTAGTCCTTCAAAAAGACAGCAGAGGAGATAAGTCTAAAATGACTGTGTCTAAATAAAAGAGGAGTTTTGACAGAGTTAAACTCCTTTTAATACACCTGAAAAGTCATGCATCTCTCAAGTCCTAAGTATTCTCTGCTATCATTCACTCCAACAGGAGGCATTAGGACTTAGCAGGATCCAGCTTATAGTTCTAACAGCAAGAGGCATATCAAGAGCATATCACTCTCCATCACCAGGATTTTGAAATGCTGAGCATTTTTTAATACAGCACCCCAGGTGTTTGCTGCTTAAAACATACTCTACATGAGCATCTGCAGATGGCATGTCAACGGGGAGCCATCGAGATTCAAAAGTACTAACATTCTCTTTGGGACCCCTCGCTGGGGCCCAAAACAAAAAAAAAACACCCATCACAACAAACACAACACCAGGGGGGGACATGGGGGGAGAGAGTGGAATCAAACAGAAAGAAAAATCCCACTATGAAATGTTCTCATGTCCACCAAATGCATGACCTGGTCCTGCAGTCCTTATTAAAATAAATCACCCCAATGAAAATAAACAAGAGAGGCAATTCAGGCAGTGTGCTGCTCAGGTAATGTTTGCCCTGGATAACTCAACCATGAATAATTCAATCTAAGCTCAAGTTAGACCATTACTAACTGTTTTCATGTATGAAGGATTGATTTTCTTTCACAATGAAAGGAGGCTCAGGTTGCACTACTCCTAAAATGAAGATACAGCACATGCTGGTTTTTTGATCAAAGGATGGTGCAGGTGATGTGCCTTTTCAGCCTCATACCACACTGGAGGGTGGGGATGTGAATCTTCTCCATTGCAGGGTTGCACACTTACATAACACATAACAAAATCAGCTAAGCATGGTCTAAGAAGGAATGTAAGCTGCAAGAAAAAATTATACAATTGTTTCTGCTCCTGTAAGCTGATTGTAACATTTAGAGGCTCTGATTCCAGACAGAGGTTGTCTAGCCTACAAACAACACTGATATGACCAAAAGTATCAAATAGTCAATAATTGTTAGTAATTTTATACACAGGTTGCACAGCCAGGAGGCACGTGATGAACAAATGGCACAAAAATTGAGATCTGTGTGAGCAAAACACGAATTCTATCTGACAGACATACGTAAAGCACTGCCTACAGAAAGGTTTATATTCAGAGATTTACAAGAACACATACAGAACTACAGTGTATAGATTATGTTGTCTTTCTGAGATAAAGAAATGCAACTACTTTAAGGAAAGCTGGGTTTTGTCAGCTCTAGATAAGGGTCTTCTCAATATAACTGCAAAGTAAGCATCGACAGCAGATTTTGATTCTCATTTGTCACTCAAAAACACTTAGGAAGAAAAACAGCTCAAAGAATATGAAAGATTAAAATAAATTAGGTGCTCATTTTCCATGATAACTTAACACAGCCATTTAATAGGATGAAAACATTTCAAATCTAGGACTATTACACTCTACTGTGACACTCTAGACAGTAAAAGACATCCTACCCACAGTCATCATCACCACTTAATTTAATAACAATCTAAAATTAAGAGCAATTGACTCTCTAAATACTTGAAGAAGATTATGAGAATAAACCATGATGGAAGAAATCACTTGCTTGAAAGCTGTTTTAAAATTCTTTGCATTATTACAGCTCACTTTCAAGAGTTACTTCATGAAAGATTACCCATGAAGTAATTTTTATATTTGCAGCTGTCTTGTGGCCACATATTCCTTTTAAAAGATGATGAAAGCAAGCTATAGGTACTTTTTGCCACTGCTCATAAAATTTTGAATTTTTGTATGTTAAAATGCATAACATTTAAAAACGTATCAAGATGAACCTGAAATAATTAGACAGTGAACAACAACTGTTGTGAATTAAATTAGTTATGTCCTTTAGCCAGCTGTTTTACACAGGAAAGTCTCCACCACAGAGAACCATCAGCTTACGAGAACCATCTTCCCTAATTTCAGCATTATGATTGAGATATGCCATAAAGACTAGACATGGTTTGACTTTGCATGTAAACACCTAATTGCACAAGAAGTTAATGAGAAGTCTAAAGCAAGTACTCAAGTTTTTAAGAGGAAAGATTATACTCTCTCACCAGCTTGTTTCTCACCTTGTTAATAATACTGAAAACCTAATTTTGCTAAGCATGAGGAAACCAGGTTTGATTCAGTCCTAATAACAGATAACTTACAGAAGTAAAGAAACCAGCTGAGAGGTTCCTGTAAGCTTCTATCAGCTTTGGATCAAGCACGTGGCAATTTTGCTTTTGTTTTTCTAATTAAAATTGATTATACCAACCCTCCTACACTGAGCAAACTGTTGGAATGCAGATACGACCTGCAGCATTATTTAACCTGCTGGGATGGCATCATTTCATGAGCTAAAATTGCGCAGTTTGGCAACAGAGGTGGACTACCTGAGTGCACATTGAAAAAGTACTTTTTGTGTTGCATATCGCTCAAGCTGAATATGCACAGAAATATTTCAGTCAACTTTGACAGCTCAAATTCTTCTTAATAGTTGTAAACAAAAAAGAATGGGTAACATGGCATTTCTCAGTCTCTTTCTCATATTTTTCCTGCTATTTCACTAAGGGAAATAAACAAATAATAAATCATAGCCAGAAATAACAAATTTTTGACATTTCTTTTCATTCCTTACACATAGTTGCAGCTTTGTTATGTGTTGGGGTATTTTTTTTATGAATGGAAATATATTTAATACAAAGTACTGGTAAATTTACATTTCATTTTTATTCTGTTGCAGGCATAACTGTGATGGTGTGAAACAGGCATAAATTAGGTATCACATACTAGGCAACACACTAAAATACACTTAATAACAATCAGTCAGAACCTGTCTTCTCTTTGGCTGCTAAAATAGCAGATATGCAGTCCTGTCTGTACTCCAGGCAAAAATTTTACATCAAAAGCTCCTTAACAAAACTAAATATTACGACTTCACTTACTTGATGTGAATATAATGTGTATATTTACATGTTCATTTGGTGACAAGTTTCTTGTCTCTGAACTGAATAGGATCTATAAGCACGTTTATGTACTTACTGTAACGTTATTTCTATATAAGCCATTTCTTGATTAAAAAAAAAAATTAGAATTGTGGTTTTGTCATTTAGCTGTTCCTTAAGGTCTATCCCTCCAATTTCAACAGTGTTATTCAGCTTCTCTGCTGCTGAAAGGGGCAGATCTTGTTCCCCACCTCCCCTCCAGGCTCACCATGCTGAGCCTACACCTTGCCCAGCACTGGCATCATTTGGTTTTCTCAGTTCCATTCACAAATCCAGCATAAAATTATGCATCTTTTTGTAAGGGTTTCTTAGTAAGTTGAGCTGGCTCACGGACAGGTAGAGATAAAAGCTATAGCTGACACCAGCTGTGCTGATAAGCCCAGAATGAGGAATGAGGACAGAGGAAGAAAATGGAATCTTCCCTTAGCTTGAGCTCATGCAAAAACATTGAAATGTCACTGATGGAAAACCAACATAAAGAGTGTTAAGAAGAATTCCAGCTCAAACCAGACTAACAGCTAAAGTCAAACACAGGGAGCTTGGAGGAACCATCCTGCCCTGGATCTTTTGAGGGTGGAAAGTGTCGGCTGGCACTAGGGGCAAAGCCAACCACATTTACCCACAGAGGAAGGTACTGGCAGCTCCTGAGCTGCTTGGGCTGCTGCTACTCCATGGCCACCACTCTGAGCAGCCTTACAGAGATGACAAATTTAGGATGGCAGCAGAGTTTGAAATGTCATTTTGAATTGTGAAATTGCATTTCATGCTCTTGATTAGTACTTTTAATTTTAAACCTTAGGTGCATTTTGAAGTTTGCCAAACAGTACTGTGAACAACTATTTTCAAGGCACATACTGTCTTTTGCTTTGAAAACAAGTTACAGTGGATGATGAAAAGCACTAAGGCACTTTTTCAATAAGGTGTTTCAAGAAAATAGATATTTTTAAGCAACAGGAAAGCTTCAATATGATAAATACAAGTGCATTTGCAAATCCTTCCCTGAAGGACTGAATGGTTTAAAGAAATACCTTAAATTTTATTTTGCCTTTAATTTAATAGTTTAAATCTAGCTTAAGACAAGAGTAGAAGCAAACAGCTGTTCCTATCTGGTGGCTGCTGGGCAGCCTATGCAAACTGAACCATTAGTTTTAGACCTGTTCCAATTAGATAAATTCTCACTTTGTAAAATCATCTCTGCACCCAAACACATCCGTCAGCAACCGCAGTGTCTTTGGCATATGGAAGCAGTGAAACACAAAAGTTATTACTGATGAATTAGCTGCTTCTTTCCTGTTAGTGCAGGAATGGGGTTGCTGCTGATGAGCTATATTGCAGCTATGCATAACCTATTCCTAAAGCACTGGTGTTTTGTCTAGGGGCTGCAACTGCCATGAAACAACTCTTTTCCATTATTTCCCAAGGGGCCCAGATCTAAGTGTAGTAGAGGATTTCACAATTAGTCTATTTTCTCATGAGATGCAGCCTAAATTTTTCTTCCTCTTAACTCAATCACATTTTCCCAACTTAAAATCTCTTCTGCTCTACATAATTCTTGCCGCTTCTATTGCCTGAGTCATAGTAGTTACATTTATAACACCGTATTCTCCCCCTGTACATCATCAACCAACAAGTTTTTGGAGTTTTCTTCCAGGTTTTTCGTTTGTTTGGGATTTCTTTTTAGTGGGGTGGGGGGTTGGGGAGGAGGGGGTTGTTTTGTTGTCTTATCCTAACCTCGCATCTCTCTGAGAGCTTCACGATTCATTTCCTATTACCTTTCTTATCTTGCCAGACTCCACGAGATCACAGGACAGAGTGACTCGAGAGGGATGCTAGATTACCCATGAAGTAAAGGAGCCGTAACCCCACTGCAGGATGGGTTATGGCTCCCACTGAAGGACACCAAGGACCAAACCTGGAGCCAAGGCAAGCTCCAAGGTTTGCACCACACGCCAACCCGTGAGACATAAGTGCAGCATCAGGAGAAGGAAGGAAGGAAAGCAACAAATTCTCATCACTGCAGCCATGAAACTAGACAAGTCCACCGAGCTTTCCTAGCTTGAGAGGAAAACCATGTCCACGGCATGGCCCATAGCTCCTTTTTTTCCTTACAATATTGCTTCATCACAGCTGCGTTTCAGTAGTTTCCGAACTCTCTGCGTGAACAGAGCTGCACTTTCCACCATGTTCTGTGCACCACCTTCGAGCACCCAAGACATGAGGAGTCCTCCTGAAACCTCCAAGACCATAACCCCTCCCAATGCTTCTCCCTCAGGCACGACACAAAAAAATTAACTCCGACCCTGATCTTAGAGGTGATCTGCAAAGGTTTTGCTGAAAATTAAAAGCTTGTTTGAGATTCCTTAGGAAGATAAAAGTACACAGCTTGGCTAAAATGGAATTACTGCAGTATTAAAAAGAGATATGAGGGACGGACTGCCAATTACTTTCACCTTCATTCAGGACACAGAGATGTGGAAAAAGCAAGAGGTAAGCCCTCGGCTCCCTTCATTTCAGGAGCAGCCTGGAACCTGCCCAGTCCCCATGTACCACCCTCACAGGAGAGGTGTGTGCTGGCTCACACCCCATCCATGGAGAGCGGAGGGGAGCCATCCCTGCCCTGCCAGTCACGGCCCTACAAAGCCCAGCGTGGTCTGCAGGCCCTGGCAGCATCCCTCCCTTCCCTCCATACCTTCCTGCTTTCCTGTTTCAGAGGCTGGGCACAAGCCAGCATCCAGGCATCACCTCAGCACCGCGCAGGTGTGGAGGAGGTTTGGTGGGATGAGCCTCCAGCTTCCCACGACAGATGAATCTCATGGGCAGGATGTGCCTCCAAAACACACTGTCCCTAATTCATCCCCTCTGGAGCTCTCAAAAAACATTGCCTGAAGACTTGACTTTTCCCTGCTTGCCTTGAAGGAACTTTGGAACACAGTCAGATCCCATCCGAACCACATCTGGAGCCTCTTCCTTCATTTCCCTCAGTTTTGCTTTTTTCCTCCCCTTTTCACTTTTTAAATTTAACCTGACTCGACAATTTACAACATTCTTCACAGCTTTGCACCTTGTGGAGCCCCATCTGTGCATGCAAAATGCTTCCAAATCCAAATGTTCGTGCTCTGGATTGCGGTTTAACTGCTGGAGTTTGAGGATTTGTGTTTCGGGGGAAAGGGAAGGGTGCTCTGCCTCCCACAGTGAGGAAAGCAAGCCTTCTCTGTTGCACTCTGGTTTCTTGTTCTTAACTATGAGATCTGATGGAAGGAAGGACATCTGCAAAAGGTTAATACAGACAGTGCAGTGGTAAAGGAATGGGAAAATGCTGCTGAAGAAGGAATTAGAACAGCAACACTTGAGTTCAGCTGTTCACTGCCATTAACACAGCACGGGGCCACAAAAAGAACTATTCAGACCCTGTCTTGCAACAAATGGGAACCCAACACCCTTGTTACCACAGGCTGCCGTGCCCACCCCTCCCAGCCCTGTGCCTTTCCTCCCAAACCCAAGCGGCCGAGGGTGAGGCGTTATCGTTATTGACCATGGGCCATTCGCAGGTGTGGCAGCAGCCGGAAATCTGCTTTGTGGTGTCTTTGAAAATGCAAAGTCACCTCTAACTGCGAGTCACCTTGTACCACCAGGCTCCCCCTGCTTGGTTTTTCCACCTGTGAAATAGCTCTAACTGAAAGGGAAGTTAAATTCCCTTTGAATTGAAGAAAACATGCATATTTCTAAGCAAGGGATTAAAAAGAGAGAGAAAAGCATAGAAAATTCAAGCCAATATCGTCAATCAGAAATGCTGATGTGGGGTGGAAGTGGAGATTCATGGTTCAGTGGAGATTACAACAGCCTTGGTCTGGAGCTGTCCTTCAGTGCTGTGAAAGGAACAGCCTGAGCAAACCCCACTCCTCCAGCTCCTACATTCTCCCCTTCCAGCACTGCAGACTCCTCAAGAGGCGAGTGTCAAACTCTCCCTCAGACATAGAGGCTCATGCCCTGAGAGAGTAAATGGCTTTTAAAGTGCTTCAGCACAGCCTGAAGCAGCACACGCATGGGGCAAAAACCATCACGCCCCAAAATAATATACTGAAGAAGGGCATTAAGGGAGACCCTTAAACTGTCAGCATTTTTATTTCCTCACTTAGAGTGAAAGAATAAAAATCAAGATTAGTTGTATGATCAGCTGTTGGGTTTTCTTTTTAAAATTCCCTACAAACCGTGCAGAAGGGAGCCAGCCACCAGCTTCAGCAATTCAGACTTGATACACTTAAGGAGACTGTACAAGCTTTCCTAACGAATATTTCCCCTGAGTGAGGGGAGCATAAGGAAATCTGAGAATTGCAGAAAATGAGGAGGAATGGATTTATAGAAGTAAGCTGTAGTTGTTTCACGCTTTGTGTGCTAAAGAAAATAAAGGGGTCTGTACCACTGTTTCCCTTACAAAATTAAAGGTTCTTTACTTAGGGCCAGTGAAAACTTTGGGAGTGAACTCTACCTGAACTGCAGTAATTGTTTGTATGATGGTTCAAATGATGCGGTGTGACATATTCCAAAATGCGCACGTAATTTAGATTAATTGCACAGCACGCAGACCTTTTACAGCCTGCAGTGAGACTGGAGCTCTGTGGCATCACATAATACAGCGAGGAAGGAGAACCCAGCTCAGGGTTCACTCAGCAGTGACTTGCGTTTTCCTGCACGTGTGGTACCGCTCCTGACAACAAATCCCCCCGGCCCTCCCTGCTCAGCCGCAGGATCTGTCACTGCTCCTCACTCTCCTGAGTGAGTCACTTCAGCAGAAGGCTCTGCCGGGAACCATTTGTCCATTCACACTGAGGGAACAGTAATAATTATTCATATTGAACGGAATAAAAACAAAAATAATTGACGTGAAATGGGTTCTACGGAATTTGTTCCCAAACCCAGTGGGGCTGAACCCTTATATTTTGCAAACAAGCTCCACCAAATCGATAAACTCACTGATTTATATCAGCTGACAACTACCCCGTTGAATTTAATGGGAAATTATCTCTTTTCTATAGGTTTTCCCTACTGCTTATAATTACAGTTCTCTCGAATTTTACAGGATTATTCAATGATCAACATTCTTTGTCGGGCCTTTTAGAAGTGGTCTCCATTTTGCAAAGCAAGTACATGGGAGAGATTCAGAGCAGCTTTCAGACTAATCACAAACCTGAAGTTACTATCTATTACTGTGCAGTGCTGCCAGGAGCACACAGTTCCCCACATCCCACAGGTCCCTGACAGCCTCCAGACTTTCCCAGCCCAAGGCTGTGGTAGGTGCAGCACACATTCTCCAGATGGTGGGAGTGAGAAGGATCAGATTCCTTGGCAAAGAGAAGGGCTCCCAGACCATGGGAGACCTCATCCTATAGAGGCCTTTAGGGCCATGGCCATGAGTCTCAATAGTGTTATAAACAGTGTAAATTCATCCAGCTTTGGGTCATTGCTCATGTCTGTGTGTACTCCAGCACAAACCTATGATCTGTTCAATGCCATTGGAGCATCATCATGGTTACCCTCTGGTTTCTTAGCTTTCCCCTTGGTTTTGGTTGCAAGTATAAGTTTCTCTTGAATTTTTTTACCTGAGTGAAGTTGTTTTCATGTACCTCCATGGAAAATGTCCAACATTTACAGACTAAAGTTGCTGCCAGTAAATACATGGCAAACATGAACCCAAGGACAATGGCACCAGCTGTCAGGGAGAGGCACCTGAGTGCAGGAGTTCCCTTGTGAACCACAGATCATCCTATTTGAGGCACACACTTAATCCTTTTCAACATCAGACATATTTGTGCATCCTAGATTTTGAGTGATTTGGGTTGAAAGAGAGGCCAAAGATCATCAACATCCAATCCCTCTAACCATGGGCAGGGACACCTTCCACTAGACCAGGTTGCTCAGAGCCCCATTCAGCCTGGCCTTGAACATTTTTATATATTTAAAAGTTAGGAAGAAATATATCAACTACATTCAGAGCGAAAGAATGGTATAGAGTTTTGATGCCAATGTTGCTTTAACTGGGACAGAAAATGCTTTCCCCGTGTGCTTATACAGGAAAAGTAATTTCTTTGCAGATGGAGAGAAATTAATTTTGGGACAGAACCTTAGGTTATATCAGCTGAATTACACTGATCTACTGATCAAAGACAAGACTTCATTAACTTAAAACCAAATGGTGGAATTCATTTTTAAGTGATAATGCAAAACCTACACAGAGTAGACCCTCCAGTACGGTGAGAAGTAACAACTGTCTCTTCCAGTGAAGTTGCAGATTCATTTTCATAAATTTATGAAGTACTTCTCAAGCTAGTGGGAGTTGCTGTGCAAAGAACTTCAGTGCATTTAAAACACTCTTAAAGGCATTAACCTCCCACATTTTATGTTACAGTGTTCCCTAGGTAACCTTGGGGCAGGAACACCTCACTCCACGGTGCTCATTCCCCCAAGAGGCTGCTGGAAGGAAAATCACCCCAAGACAGCAACAGCATTCAGACATCTTCCCGTCAAGTTATACCCTCATGACACCAGCAATATCAATTCATCTTTCCTCCATCTAAATCAGGATCTTCCTGTTACCAGTAGTTAGACACACACACACACAAATAACCTTAACAGAGCACATATAATCCTTATAACTTAAAAAATAAACAAACCCTTCAGCAAGCTAGGGATAATTGTGTAGGCAGATGAAGATCGATGGTGAATCCCAGGGTAGACAGTAGTAATTAAAAATAAACAAACAGGAGATAAAAATAGAACTTAAGCAAAATATTTTCCCATAAGGATTATACAGTAGTCAAGCACCCTATCAAAAAAGCAAGAGAAGAACAAATTTCTTTCTATTTTAGGTAAAATGAGATTCATTTTCCTGTAGAAAACAGGCTGCAACCTCCAATTAAGTCAATTATCAAAGCCAGAATAAATGCCACTTTTTTGAGATTGGTAAATACTCATCATTTTTGAAAAATTCAGAGAGAGCCTGCCCTTGACTATGCAAAACCTGTGAGTGTGACTTCTGCAATGCACACCAGTCACACCCTCCTCTGCCACCTGGAAGATCATGAAGAACATGGTGCTGAATGCCTTAGCCCAGCTCCTCTGCCTGAGTTATTTTACACAGAATCAGAATATAAATACAAGCGTCTACTTAAACGACACTCCCTTGAAAATGAGAGGATATATTGTGGCATCATTTCAAACAAAAGACAAATACACTGGAAATCTTGCTTTACTTTTCCCTTCTTCTGTACTTTGAGAAATGTGATGATCATGAATGGGTGATACAAGCATTCAGCGTGAGATACAGACCCACAAAAGGACACTCCAGCACAGTCCATTGATGTTCTTTGTGTTTTGCCTTTTGGGAGTAGACTCAAGTTAATTTCAAGTGCAAAATTAAGAAATAAAAAGGAACGGATAAAACAATAAGGAACATCAGCTTGCCGTTCTTTTTACTTTTATGTATAATTTCTGATTCTTCATTATAATTAAAATGCTTTGTGTGGTTTCACTTAAACAGCTTTCATCAACACTGCACAGAGTAATTTTGAGTCTTAGAAGATTCTAACTTGTAGTTAAGTATACAAAAGCAAGGTATTTTCTTACTTCAGCTGGGAAGCTATGCATCATGTCCAAATATCACACTTAAATATAGAGGGGGACAGATGAGTTCAGCATCTATGGTGGCAACCATTACACTGTTTTGCACTATCTACATTTATATGAATATTGTTCCAGTTAAGTTGATGCTTGTTCTGTTCCATATCTTAAAGGTAAATCATGTTCCTCAAGAAATATCCTGGTTCAACAGCTGTGCTAAAACACTGCATCCCAGCCACTGTAGATGCACCGTAACTCAATTTTGCATATTGGTACCATCTTTTCTTTCTATACAGTTTCCACATTACCCATAAAATCCACTATAGAACTGAGAAGAAAAGCAGCATGGGGCTATGGACCACAAAAAAGGAAAAAAAAATCATTTAGGACAGCAGCAGCAGAGCCAAGCGTAATTCACAACTGAGCACCTTAATATCCAGAGTTTTCACGCTCTGGTCTGAAAAATCTGCTCAATATATACAGCTTCTCTCTAATAAGATCAGGGCTCTGAGATGAGCCAAATCTACCCACTGCTTAGCTGGCACTGAATTTGCTAACGCATTTCTCAGACTCATACTTACTAATGGAGTCTTGAAAAGCTCTACTGAGGTCCAGGATGGTAGGCATTCTGAAGCCTTACTGCCTAGTTTGACACACTGGGGTTTTTTGTATCCTATCAGCCCTTTCTGTATCAAAAACAGGAGCAGTCCTTGGCCACTGCTTCAACAATAAAGTTTGTTCTAATACTGATTAAAAAAAGCACAAGTGTTCTCAAATTCCTCTAAAAATCACAAAATGGGGGCAATGAGAACTGCTTTATCTGAAACATGAAAAATTACCAGTGATCAAGCACAAACTGCTTCAGAATTGATGGAGTTTGGCTGAGCAAAAGTACTGCTGAAAAGCCCAGTCACAAAGAGCCAGCTGGTAAGCTCTGGGGTGGGATTTCTTGGGAGGGCTCCATGCTCTGCTGCAGCTCATGGCAGTGCTGTCCTTAGTGAAGCTCTCAGATTTTAGCTCTGGCCTTGGACCACAACACCAGACCTGATGGAGAGGTAAAATGGTATGAAAACTAGTTAGAGGTGTTCAAGTCAGCAGGAACTGATTTAATTTAGACTCATAGAACCATTTAGGTCAGAAAAGATCTCCAAGATGATCAAGTCCAACCTTTGATCACCACCTTATCAACTAAACTGTGGCTCTAAGTGCCACACCCAGTCTTTTCTTCAGCACCTCCAGGAATGGTGACTCCACCTCCTTGGACAGCCCATTCCAATGCTCAACAACCCTTTCCAGGAAGGAATCTTTCCTGATTTCCAACCTGAACCTTTCCTGGCACAACTTGAAGCTATGTCCTCCTGTCCTGTTGCTAGATTTATCTTATTTTTAGTCCCCAGGAACTACCTGACATCCCATTCCCAGCTTCTAGCTTTGAGAAGTTATGGAAGAGCAGTGATATGCCAAAGGAAGGGCATGCAGCAACCAAAACAACTCATAATTAGAGGTTAGACTTGGAAGACTCAATGCTTTCCTTAAAAACAGGCACCAAGCTTTAGCGGTTGTAAATTGTTATTATTCAGAGTGCTAATATAGTATGATAATAATAATAATATAGTATAATATAGTGTTATGAACAATCTGGAGTTAATGGAAATACCCAAGCCTGTCCTGGAATGTGAAACAAAGGTGCGAGTAATCTCAGGCTTCAAAAGTTAAACCAAGTTGTGGTAGCAGGAGAAACTGATGCTGGTTAATGACAGCCTACTGCAGGACTTGCTCTCTCTCCTTACTGTGTATATCGGCTTCTTCCAGAGCCAGGCATTGACAGTGTGATCAAACACAGCCATTTCAGTACCCTGCTAGTGATAATGGTCCACAGAAACACTCCAGCAGTCCAGGAAGTTAGAGGTTAATTCACCTGAACACATGAACTGAGTTTGCCAGCCTGGAGAGAACTGGAAAATCAGTGAGTGAGTGGGATATACCTGTATTTCTTATCACACAATTCTGTCATTTTACCTTTGGTTATTTAAGCTACTGAGAAGATTCAAAGCAAGTACGGAAAAATACTGCACCGATCCACATTGTGCAACTGCAAGTGTCAGATACCTGGTCTGAATTAACATCCTGTAGCCCAAAAGCACCACTTAAACCTCGGTGTAATATTTTCTGTAATCTTCATACCACGCTTGCATCCTTGTCGAAGTATGCAGCTATGCATGATCCCAGCAACATAAAAAATTGGAGTAATGTAGGACTATATTAAATTATGCATAATAGAAGAGCAAGTGGCAGATGGTATTGTAGAGTACGCTGAGATACTGGTATTTATACAATAAGCATTAAAATAAATGTGTCTAGATAAACGAGGTTATTTGCAGGTATGACGCACCTGACGCTGAAATAATTTTTTATTTTCAGGTTGCATGCATCATGCACAGGTTATTTTAGACATATTTGCATCTGTCAGATTGCAGGATTGATGTGACACAGAAATGCAGACAGTAGTAAAGGGAGATTACAGTAGCAGGTATTGGAGACAGACAACTATTAGGAGACAAAGGCTTCATAAAACAACAGCATGGAACAAAAAGAAAAAACTACCAACACCAGGGAAAACAGGAGGGACAATGGGAGGTGGCAAAATGCTTCAAAACACTTGAAAAATGAAAAATGAGATCAGGAAGTTAAAAGGGACCTGTCCTGGAAAAAAAAAATTACTGCCAGATATAACAGCAGCTGCCATGGAGTGTGACAGCCACTTAGGAGAGAGGGAAAAACCTTCCTGCCCTTCACTCTACCCATCCCAATGAATGGCAAGACTCAAAGACAGGAAATGCTGTCACAAATCACACCAGTGCCCACCTCCTCCAGTCCTCCCTCTCTGGCCTTGCTCTTATACCCTGGTACAGAAGTGGGCAGCTGAGGTGTGGGTCCCTTTCACTGTCCTCATAAAAATAATATATAACAAAAATCCACTGCAAACAGCAGGTAAAGCATTGCCTTCAACTACCCTGGTAATACTTCCTTGCAGTTGTAAACAGATTTTTGACCTTCAGATCCGTTGCCCTAAATAAATGCACGTGTTCCACGGCTTATAAAAGGATACAAAGATGGACTTACAAAAAAATCTCCTGTATTTTTGTCACAAAAAAAGAGCTCGAGAAGGAGATGGGTCACATTATATTCTGCCAGGTCTTACTTGGAAGAAATTCAAACAATCACAGGGGAACCAAAGCAAGAGTTTGAGTGACAGGTGGTGAAAACTTGGTGGGGATAACAGCGATATTTTGCTCATAAGGAATATTAATGATGGAGGAAGAATGCAAATAGCCCAGCTTCTGAATGGAAAGGGAGCACTCCCTTCTGCAGTGCTCCAGACACACCAACAACCCTGCATGTTTGAACAGTTGTCCAGCCTTTCATCACTCTGTGATAATGTCACTGCTTAGTTTACCAGGCGTGTAGCTCAGACACTTTGGGGTACTAGGGGAGGTGAATTGTCTATGCACAAATTAAGCATGTTTTTTCCCTTTACAAAACATCAGAAATAAAATGAATTTAAAGTCTCGTTCCACTGGCGCATTTAGAAGCTCCTCAAATAGTCTATTCCAAATCCACAGCAATTCTATAAAACAAAATGAATAGCACAAACCCAGCAAATATATCTCCTGCCAAGATGAGCTCTCCTGTTTTAAAATCTTTTATAGCATCTAATGTATTTATTTGCATCAAGAGGGCATTATGCCAGTTAACATCTGTGTTCTCTAGAGTTGGTAATTCTGCCTCCCATAACTAGTCATCAATTCTGCATGAAAATACACAACTGTCTTTCCACTATAGACTCTATCTGCTGCTCAAATTTTCCATGCACATTTAGAGAAATATTTAGTGAAGTACTTCTGCATAAAGAGATATAGGCAGGAAAGAACAATTCAAACATCTTTGGACACCCTGCCCCCACCTACTGATGGCATTTATGGACCTTTGTATTCACAGCTGATATTCCATTATGGAAATAATTAAAGACCAAATCTTCTGCTAATATAAACTGACATGGCTTCTTTGAAAGGGACAGGAAATTTCCCAGATGTCCATCAGCTAAAGATTCAGTCCTGAAACCCTAGAGCAGTTCACAGCACACAAAATCAGTAAACACACATATATTTTAATGTGCTTTGAATGACCTTAACTAACAATAAAATCAATGCAGGTGTCTCCTCCTGAAAGGCAGACACAATTTCACCAAAGTAAGGAAATTTTCCTGGTTTATAAAAGAAAAAATATCTGCCAGAACTGTAAACATACTCAATCTCTCTTCAAATTTAGGTGCTTGAATACCTTTCCTTAGCTAGCATTAAATGAGCAGGAAAGAAACCCATCCTTTGCCAGTGAGAAATGATAAAGGAGAATCAAAGTCATAGGAGACAAAGAAAGGAACTGAGATTTGGCCAAGATCGTGAGCAACTGGGTGGATCCAAGGTAAGCCATGTGCCAAGCAAAATTATGTAGGTCATTATAATGCAATGAAAGAACCAATTTTGTTTCCAGCATCACCACAAATTTTCCTTCCTCAGCCTGACCAACCCCGGGGCGCAGCTGCACCACACTGCTCACTGGCAACATCCTGAAAGGCTGCAAGATCAAACTCTGCTTAGAACACCTAAACCTCCAATTCTCAGCCCTAAAATTCGGTTCTTGGGATGCCTGGCTTGTCAGTGTCTGTGCCCTCGTACCTGGTTTTATGAGAAAAGCTTCTAGCACTCTACTTTCTGTAAAGAGTTACCTTGCAACTGGAAACCCAAGAACTCTGTACTCTTTGCACACAACCATTAACAGAAAACGCCTGTCCAACAGCACGGTCTGGTGACTGTCCCACTAATTAGTGAACTAACCATTGCCTAAATGACAGGTGGTTCATAAAGGCCACTTACAGATGTCCTGGGGAGTATTAGCAGAAGGACAACGGGCCACTTTTCACTGCCTCACTCAGTGTTTGCAGTGCACATTTTATTGTCTGACTGTTTCCCCAGGACCCTTTACGACTTCGTGCTTGGGATCTGTGCTTTGGTTTCTGCATAGCTTCAATTGTACAAGAAAATAGCTGTGTAACACTCCAGCAATCAGAACAAGGGATTTCAGCTGAAGTGCCATGTGCTCTGAATACCCACAGAAGAAACATCTTACAATGATGAGGTCAACAACATACCCAGCATCTCCTAGAGAAAACACATACCAGTTTTTACTGCTTCTTGAGAGGTTTGTGAGCCAAATTATGGTTCCTATATTATTGTCAAACACAGTACTCAGGTTCCCAGTTTATTAGTTAGAGGCAGGGCTTTTATTTATCTGTTGCAGTTACTGTTTTTTCTTTTTTTCCTTCAGGTTTCTCTTCAACTCTGTTTTCTCTTGAAATTGCTCATATTTTGAACAAGATTTATTTTCTGTGATATATGTTCAGCTGGTGATATCAGAAAATAACTAGAAGATTGTGGTATGGTTTCAGGTTACATGTGGGAGCCAATTTTCTAGGATTAATGGCTCAATTAAATGGAAGTATAACTTCAATATTCTTTTTTAAAATGTGTATCAAATCACACCGTCTTTCCCATTCCTGGAAAACGTTTTAGTTATTTTACAGACCAGTGAAGTTCTGAAAGTCAGGTCTTTTTTTGTCTCAATCTCAACAGACTAAACTTGCAAGCTTGTGTACATACAGATTTCTTGCAGGACAATTTATAGCAGTGCCGTATCAGTCAATACCACACTTAAAGAAACAACAGGGCTTTCACACTAGCTATGACTGTAAATTACTCTTTACCTCACTGTTCAGATCATTAACTTAATTAATCCTTTTGTCCAGAAATCACCATCTTTATAGCCTTTATAGATAGTTCTCCAACACAGAAGGTTAAAGTGGAGCCATTCAGCCAAGACCCCTTTTGCCTTCCCAGTCTCAATATAAGTACTGAAAGTGGTTTCAATTTGGCTTCACGCATTTAAAAACAGGAAATTATGTACTTCTACATTTGCCAAAAAAAGGGCTTATGTTGAGGCTTTTTTGTTCTCACTGCACAGTGCAATAATCAAAGGCTAATGAGCAAAATTTCTCTGTGAGTAGGTGAGAAATCCTTTCTTTCCCCCCACTCTTTTGTAAGACTGAACTATGACAGTCAGAAACTTTCTTTAAATGAAAAGCATTATAGTGTTGCAGTGTATTCCAGCATGAATATGGCACCAGCCAGAATGAAGGAACCACTTACTAATCCTATGTGATTCTACCCGATTCTCCCACACACTTGAGTCATGGTCAAGCTGTTGAGCCTCCATATATTGTGATTAATGTAAGCAGCAAGTCAAATTGTTCTTCTCTGACAGGATATTTTGACTCCACCTTTATATTTTCCACTTAGCCCAAACCTGAATGCAATGAGAAATGGTGTGATCAGAATCATCTGAGTAGTTCTGATACTTCTATATAAAAAAGTGCTCTAATATTATTTGGCAGGGACTGCTGCCTCCTAATCATCAGACTCACATCTTCACAACACAGACAGCAACAATAGGCACTGTCATTTCCCCTAGAATTGGAGCACAAAAGCCTTCAATATGTTTGATTTTTCTATCTCAGAACTCTTGCTTTTCCAGGTTGTCCCTAAACACAAAACACAGAAGTTTTATTATTCACTTTATAATGAAATATTTCAGCATTGTAGCTTATTGTTTGAATGGTAATTAGGTATTTTTGATCTGCTTTTGAATGCTACTTTTTTTTCTCCTATTTAAACACTTTTTGTTGTTGAGAAAACTGAGGTAGTTTCCTGGCTGCCACGCTACAAACAATTCAATTTGGCAGATGCTGTATCTGTCACTGTTCTGTGTCTCATAAGAGCAGAGAATTGCACTGGTGCAAATGTCCCTGCTGATCTGCCTCTACCACCTATGTCTGCTTTACTGTTTATGCTGGCATCCATCAATTCTCGCTGTGTTTCACCACAGATGACGCAGAAACACCAGGCACTGCAAATTCTGGCCACAGTCTGAGCAATACAGACTTAAGGCATTTATTTCTCAAACATCCCACTCCAACATCTGGGAAAAAATAGTAACTACAATGCAAGTTCTTGAATTATACTGCTCTGTGAGGAAATCAAGGACTTTCTCTATGCATCTGTATGCATGAAGATCACATATTCTACCAAGAGCAACAGAGCATGAGAGAAGTTCATTGTGCTTTAGTGAAAAGGTCATTAGACATTTGAAATAGTAATTACCTGTATCTATTCACTATCCCCTATGACATCCCGAATAAGAGAGTTCTCTTTTATAATGCCTTTTCGACAGTACATTTCACAGACACTGTAACAGGGAATGCAGGGTTTTTTTAATTACTTTTATATTTTGAAATAAATTATTACATAATCCTTTTGGGGGTGTCATCTTTCCTTTGTGATCTTGGAATGAGAAAGTGAAATGCCTAGCAGCAAAAACATTGACAAATATTGTTAGACCTCTCTAAAAAGAACTATTAATTAAACCACAGCACTCCAGTGGGTTAAAATTGCTAAATTTTGTATTTGGGAGATAGGAGGAGGCAGCAAGGGGCCACCAGAGTTATCCAAGGCAGAGATATTGCATGATGCTCAGGCTATGATCAGTTGTTTCATAAAAACAAGATCAGACCATGACCAGCAGCAGCTCCAGCCTAGCTGCGCTTACCTTTTTTTTTTCTTGTCCCCAAGAAGACACTTCATATAAAATTTAATCATCCAAAATTGTCAGACCCAGGGCTCCCTTATAAAAGGTCCCCTCACTGAAGGGATACAGGATGGTTTTTTAAAATTAAAGTCTTTGTACTTCACATTTCAAATGCTTTTTGATTTTTCCTTTTTTTTCGTACCTTTAATATAAGCTAAAAATAATTTTAATGGTGATTGCCATGGCAATAAGTAAGCTAAGCTCTCAATATTTGAACTTCCAACTAACGCTCGAGCGTTCAGTGTCGTGCTTTGGCTGTGATTTATCACACCCAGCTTAAGAGAACAAACCCCACACAACACTGGGGTTCATCATGGCCCCACACAGGACAGCACGGGGAGGAATTAGGGTCCAGCTGGGAAAGGAACAAGGACACACGAGGTGTGAGCAATTTCTTGAAAGCAGGAGTGCTATGCTTTAATATCTGGGAATGCAGCTGTAAGAGCTGCTGCTTTCAGCCTGGGGACTGAGGACTGGCTGTGGAGGAGCTGCTCTGCATTTTCCGTGGGTGCCTCTACCCAATGCTCCTGCTTTGCCTTTTTCTTCTGCATAAAGCCTGTTTTACTCGCATTTTTTCAGAGGAAATAAATCCAGTCTTAAGTGAAGAGGTCCAAGTCTCTGGAAATAGACTGGGATGTACTGAAGGTGCCTCCATGACTTTGGTGAGGTATCGAGAAAATGAACTTGCCCTGATATCAAAAGAAAGCTGTTATTGATAAGGCATTAGGAGGAATTGTATATCTCTGCCTTGTTTTTTTTAAAGAAATATGATATTTCTCCTCAAATCACTCCAATTTGGTATATGCCTGATTATAGGGGATGTAAAAGATGGGTGATCAAGAAAACTTTCAATGGATTTTCCTGCTTGACTTGCTATATAAAGGGCAAGGAGCCTGATTTTATAGACCCTAAAATATAAAAAGGACTCAAAATCCAATATACAGCTTTTTGTTGTTGTTTGCTTCAATAAATCTACATTTTATCTTCTCTGCAGGGCACAAGTTTATCTTCCAAACAGCATCCATTTTGAAGATGCACTCATCAGCACTGCAGGATAACTTTTTTGAGAAATGCTGCAGGATTTCTGGCTCCTATGGAGCAGGAGTATCAGAATAATATAAAGATTAGCACTTAAAACATAAGTAAAGGAGAGTGCATCTGCCCTCACCTCCTGTGACAGCGCTTTGGTGCACAGATGTGCTGTTAGGAAATGCACAGCCTCACTCCAGTCTGTAAGAAAAGCAGCAATATCATGCAGGTGTGTATTCATAAGGCCAGGTGCAGGCAGACAAGGCTGATTCTGACACGACACGTAGCCAGTCACCTGTAACTTGTAATTTTTCACTGAGTCCTAGTCCTGCATCTTTAGATAACTTTCCTCAAATCAAAACCCTAGTTCCTCATCCTGCACATTACCACCAGGACCCATTACCACAGCTTGAGCCTTTATTAAGGTATCAATATTCTTCCCAGCACTCTTTGCTCCACAATCCCCAATTAAATTACTGCTTTAATTGTCTGCTGTCACTGACAGAGAGGTAAGCTCATGTGCTAGTCCACAGCAGCAACTGAAGGTGCTTGCCTTAGTGCAGAATTACAGTACAGATTTCAGTGTTCTTTCTTTATGCACATGAAATGGTCATAAATCACTGCTTCAGCACAATCTGCTCCAAATGGTGTGTTTGGGTTGGTTTTTTTTTCCCCTTTTTCCAGGCTGTGATTCACACTTGCACCTGCTACTGGCCTGATTTAAAAGTTACTTTCTGCTTTCCAATTTAAAAGGTCCTTTCTGCTTTCCAGTCTCTATCAATATTCCTGGGAGTGCTAATATTCACAATGAGTATTTATCTTAAAATAGAGAGACTTTTTAAAGTAGCTGTCCATATTTTCTGTGCCTGGGAATCCTTCTTATATTTTAATGACCATCCAAGAATGAAGAAAGGGATTGACACACTGGAGTTAAGTTAGAAAGCCAACTCCTTTAAGTTTTCTGGTAATTAATACCATTGTTTTACCTGGACTAAGGCTCACCCTGTTCCATGCAGAGCAAGAGCAACCAAAAATGATCAGGAGCAATGGCATCCACCTGCACATGGCTAAAAGTGACAGTGCCTCCAGCCACACAATATTCCTTTTATTCTGTTTTGATTGTTTTATACGAGATCAGAGATTTAAACTGTGCTGAAGTGCTTTATAGTTCCAGCTAAGTTAAGAACTGACATTTTAATGGCCCGTTTGAGGAATTTATACAGACAAGTCACCTGACCCTAATGTGATAGCTTCAGTGTAGCCTGGAGTAATTCAGCCCAGACCCCACGGGGTCAGACGAAATCGTAACTCTCTTTAGTCTCTGAGCCATTAAAATTCAGCTAGACTGCGAAGTTGACAGCTGTTTACTGTAAGGTTACCTCCTGCCTGCCAAATAATGGGGCTGCTCTTGGCACCTTTCCACACTGTGAGTTGAGAAAAGGCTTCCTTGTTGTCAGAACGGAGCTAAAAACGTCGCGTTCCTCCAGGAACGTGGGTACCTTGGAACAGGCTCAAGCAAGACTGAACTGGTCCGTTCCCTCGCCTCACTTCTTCTCAAATTAAATGTTATCACAACATTTGAGGGGAATATAAACTCCAAACTAGAATTCTGCCTAGTAACACTAGCAGACCCACGGAGAGATTAAGAGTAATGGCACCTGCACTTCCAGAGCCTCCCAGCTTCCTCAGGATACCCACGTTGCTGTGGGAGAGAAGACTGGGCTTGCTCCCTTAGCTATAAGTGAAAAGAAATACTTTCTCCTTTGTTACATGAAAAAAATAAAAAAAAAGCCATAATTTTGTACCATCAGCTGCCAAGAAGACATATATTAATGATAAAAAAAAGGCAAATGTCATGTCAAGGTCAAGAAACAGCACAGAAAAGTCAGCAAAATCCTCTCATTAGAGCCCCAGTCCATATTTCTCATAATTTTGTAATGCTGTGTTTTACTGTTTCCAAAGCCACTCTCAAGACTGTAGAAAACATTTTGCATTATAACAGTATTGCTAAAAATAGGGTAGGGAACACAACAACTCCCCTTCCTTTTTAGCTTTCCAGCTCTCCTGTGCTCTCTGCACAAACCCATGAGCTTGCACTCCCTGCCACAAAGCTTGGATGTCTCACCAAAGAGGACAGACCCTCTTCATTTTCCTTTATAGTCAAAGCCACATGCTCAAAGGTACAATTCAGAACCACTCACAACACGTGCAAACAAACAAAATCATCCATTTTTCAGCCACTGTACCTGTGGAAGGTTACACAAAAGGGAACAAAACTACACGTTCTTCCTCTTGCTGTATTTTAAAAGAAAATAGAGAGATAACTAGCAATTTTCACTCAAAAAATGAGGTGTAGCTACCTACCTGCAACAGCAGTGCTGGGCTTCTGGTCCTCACAAGGGGAGCTGCCAGTCCACCACCCCAGCTGGCTCAGGTGGCCAACCTGAAAGGTGGAGCCCCCTTAAACACCCCTCCTTTTAACATTTGCTGTTAATTAGCTCTAAATAGCTTTTCTTGCACCTGCCTTGTTTGGGTCTTAGGCTCTGTGTAAACGACCCCAAGTCCCAAACTCAGTGTGGGAGTTGACTGTGGTGAGCAGCAACTGCTGTGTGGGTGTTTCAGGAGCTGGCTGGGAGGCAGCTTACTGAGACTTGGAGCTTTTAAGTCACTTGATACTTCTGAAAATCTTATCTAAGTGCTTTGAACACCACCAAGCCTCAGCAAAACCAGGATGCAATGGAGACACTCCTTGTGAACACAAAAGGTGTTTTCACCCTAAAATGAGCTGCAGAGCAGATAATTTGTCAGTCACATGGAGGCACTGAGCCCAGGCTTAGTGCAGGTGTAACACCCCAGGCTGAGGGTAGCAGCTATCTGCTGCCTGCCATCTCATCCCATCCCAAACCACACCATGCCATGCCATCCCATCCCATCCCTCTCCATATTATGCAGTGAATTTTGCTCGTCTGGGCTGGTACTCTCACTCTCCTCATCATCCATCAACGGTCGCTGTTGTGTTCCCCAAAAAAGCAATCTGCACCTTTCCTGGGCGTCAGGATCAACTGTAATTCCCATTTATTTCACTTGTGTCACTCGTTACTATTTACCAAGCCCTCCTTGGTTTCTGTGTTGTTTGTTCCTCTGTTTTCCACGACTAAGATGGATGTTGAGTTCTTAGCAAACAGGACTGTTCAACAGATGGCTGTTCACTTCATGCTCTATTGGACTGATTGTTTGGTCTTTTTATAATTAGATTTTTTTCTGGTGCTTTGTATTATTTTAATGAATCTTTATTAATGGATGGGGCTAAACAAAAAAGGCTCTCCTCGAGTGAAATGATTTTTAACGGTTAAGAGCAGGACTTCTCATATTAACAGCATTTTGGCCTGAAAACCATCTTCAGATTCTACTTGTGCATGTGCAGGAAATCATTTTGGATGCCATTATTTTTAAAAACTCAAGTAATTTTCTTCCAACTAAGATTATTTTCTTCCTCTAATGAGTATTATAAAACCTGTCAGGTCTGAGGCTTCTATCTTTAGTCATTTGTTGGAATTATGCAAGTCCAGAATTTAAAATAGAACATATGGAGCCTCCTGACTCGGTTCAAAAATGGCAGAACTAATTCCATAGAAAGATTTCTCAGAAAAAAGCTGACTTTGAAGCCAAGTGGATCATGGAAAATTTTAGCAAAAAGTATATTTTGAGAAGGTATGAGTTGCTTAAAATGCTGTGTTGCATGTTAATCTTAACTTTAGCATTTGCTATCAGGAATGCTGTAATAACATTATAATTATCTATAATATCTGAGAAAATTTTGTTCATCCTACTTAGAGGTAATGCAGTGTGAGTCACTAAAAATTATAAAACTGAATTGCCATTTTAATTTCAGGATATCATTGCCTCTACTTTGCACGACCCAGATACACCTAGCTAGGAAGAAAGTTTAATATATATATATTTATACACACGTACACACACAGAGCGTTGGAAAAACAGACCCGATAAAACTGAACATCCCTGATCTTTTGGGCAGCAGAGTGCTGGACACTGAGGAAAAGTTGCTCTGTGAGGCTTCTCCTCCCATCTGTTATTTCTCTCTCTGCTTCTTGGCAATTTTTCCCAGTGACAAGGCGGCGGCGAAGGTCTGAATCCAGCGATCTGAGTGGGTGATATCTATCAATCTTGTGCCACACGTATGCAGCATTGCTAGGCAACAGGTAGCAGCACGACACCCACATCCTGCAATTTCCTTTTGGTGACTGAGACTTTTACTATATTAATTATACTGAACTTTATTTCACGCATTTCAGGCATTAACTTATATTTTTAAAAACTCTTTGAGCTAAGATTACTTTCTGCTGCGTATTGAATGAACAAATATTGGCAACTGATAAAATCATCATTCTAACAATTGCTAGATATGAATGCGGTACATGAAGGCTTCTAAAATTGCAGATAAGTGTAATATCAGATTATTTGGTGTAGAAGATAACTATGCTACAAGGAAAAATTTTTGCTAGGCCTTCAAAACATAAAAGACATAAAAAGTGAGAGGATAACTAGGGAGGAAGTTCCTTTATTCTCTACTTGCTTTCTCTACTCTATTTTTTTGCTGGCTCCTCTGTTTCAGTGATTAGGATGCTACAGAGGGACTAAGCTGCAGATTTGCTTTCATGCCCCATCACAGACTTTTTGTGTGACCACAGGCACATGAGGCTGTGTTTTACTACAGAGAGAAGGCAAGCGAGCTGCACGCACTTTACTCCTCTTGAATTAGCCCAGCTTAGGAAAAATAGCCAGCCCTTCAGCATTATTGCACCCTTGCAGGCAATGTATTTTTCTATGGATCTGGGATTTCTCAAGGATGTCTTCCACAGTTATTTAAGCTGCAATAAACTGGGTCATTCTACACATTTAATTTTGAAATAATTTGCCTGTCCTTTCTGAATACACAAAGGAAATCCCTGAAATGTGCTCAAATGGAGCTAGTCTATTTGTTGTAAAGTGCTTGTGTTAGCCACTGATGAGTAATAGTAAGTTCAGCTTTAGTTCACACCCTCTGAGAAACCAGGCAAATCAAATTAACAGTAGCATCATACTCATATTCAAAGTTTTGCCAGCAGACAAAACATTGTTCAGGGCAACCCCTGAATTACAATCCAAACTATATTTGCAGCAAAAGGCTCTTTGAAGGTGTGTTCAAATGGTCAATTACCATCACTTGCAGAACTACCAAAGGTTTCTATGTCTCAGCTAAACATGGATAATTCAGTAGGCCAGTATCATTTATGAGAAACTGAACACAGCCCAAAGCAACCTGGGCTCCAGGTTCTCACCTGTATCACTTTATATGCCACAGTGTTTGTGAGCTGGCTGTGATCCTCGTGTGCACATAGAAAGTTCCTTCACACATGCAATTTCCATGTCAGTGCAGACAGTTCCTTAAGAGCAGCTTAACTTTTGCTGTATTAAGATGAATGGAGAGAGGGAAGAACTCTCCAAACCTTTACGTAATTTTTTTCAACAAGACGAGTACATTTATATGATATAT
The DNA here is from genome assembly GCA_013398955.1 of Callaeas wilsoni. Classification (NCBI taxonomy): domain Eukaryota; kingdom Metazoa; phylum Chordata; class Aves; order Passeriformes; family Callaeidae; genus Callaeas; species Callaeas wilsoni. Next base: position 137,183 of record VWPU01012059.1, on the reverse strand, counting down.
TTTGTAATGCAATTATTTTTATAAATGAAGCCTCTTTTAAGTGTGTCCATGGGATCTGAATCAGCATCATTTATTGTGCAGGCATGGCCTGCACTTGCATGTTTGTCCGAGGATTATTTGCTGCTGTTACTCACCAGGTTTTATGTTCAAGTTATATCTATCACTGCAATGTGCTTTCCATTCAGAAATTTTATCTGAACACAAAGGGAATGGCTTCAAGAATTTGAGATGAGTGAAGCATTTTTTCTTTTGTTCTGCATCTGGACCTCTCCTGCCATTGGCTCAACATTGCAAAGGGAAGGAAATTCCAAAGCTGAACACAGACCTAAAGATGGGAAGGCTGTTGCACTTAGTTTGAGGTTTAGCCAGGAAGAAACAAGAGAGCAGTTCTTCAGAAGACATTTTCCCTCTCCATTTAGTCTTAAAACATCAGTGCTGGGACAGTACCAGATGGGTAGCTTTGTTTGAATGCGCTGAGATCTCCTGGACGCCGGGTGGACTCCAGAAGGAAAGTCCAAGTGCTCGGAGCAGCAGGTCAGGACGCAGCCTGGAGAGCAGCGCGGAGGAGGAGCTGTGTGAGAGACCTGCTGCACATCCAGCCATGATTAATGAGTTGGAGAACAAGCTCTTCAGCTACCTCACACCTTCTTAATGCTGAATCCCGCTGGCCTAGGCGAAAAAATACAGGCTGAGAAGCACACATAAAAACCTGCATGGGTTTTGATTAGTTGGTTCCCTGTTGCTGCACGGTTCTGTGCCAGACACGAGCCCAGTGAGAGCAGAAAACCCTGCCACGTTTGCAAATACTTGGTAGTCAGATAGGAGCACAACTTCCAGAGACAGAATTTATGGCTTAAAAATGCTGTTGTTTAACCAACAGTGTGGTTTCAGTTGCCCTGTTAGTATTTGGATTGTTGTAATTTCCGCTAAGAATTTAGCAGGCAACATCAAAAGCTTTAGCTTGGGGAATTCCTAAGCAGGGATATGTTTAACACAATTACAGATGTATTTGTAGAAGATGCAGAACTTGCTGTAGGAACTGATAATTTAATTAGATTCTGCTTTTTGTGATTCATATGCCTAATATTCTGAGTACTATATTAAAAAATAAATACAACTTAATTTTTCATAGGGCATTGCTTTGTTCTGCTATACAAGCAAAGAGCTGATTACATGGAAGGCACAGCTTTGATTGGCTATAAAAATTAGGACCTCATTGTACTGTGAAATAGCTTTCAAATACAGCTAAAGAAAACAGGCTTCATATACATAAATACATAAATTCCTCAGGGAAATATTAACATCATATTTGGGAATTTTATGTTGAAATTCACAAATTTTATGAAGCCTTGAATATCAGTAGCGGAAACAGAAAAAAAAAAAAAGTTCTTCATAAACTATTTATAATACACATTTCTTAAAATGTTAACTCTCAGTTTTGCAGCAGGATTTAATGCAACTGCCATGAGACTTTTAAGTAAAGTCTCCCTCGTATCTCTAGGCTACTTACTGTGATCAGCAGAAGTGCTGGCTTTATCGTTTTCATAGACCTGATGCAGCACTAGTTCAGTGACAGTCAGTGAAATTACACCAGTGAAACCGAGAGAATCAGGCCCATGTTTATTAAGTACAACAGAAATATTTCTTTATGAGTTCAGGAGACGCTTGATACAAGTCTGGATGTATATGCTAGGCAGGGAAAACCAGTCTTCTCCTGGACTACTGTATAATTTAAAAAGCATATGCCCTGGGTGTCTCTAAAACCTCATGTAAAACAAGTTTGCTGTATTTGTGGATACCATGAAGGTCAAAGGGATTTTATAGACCTTTTTACCTTATTTAAGCAGTGCATCAGTGATCAAATTCTACTCATTGTTAAAACCCTGTAGCTCCCTGCAACTAAGCAAAACCCTTATAATTTACAGTAAATACAGTGTGTCATAAATCTGGGTAGACAGAAATTTAAGACCTGAAGATCTAAGGAAAAAAAGAATTCTTTGGCAGAGGAGATAACATTTGTATAGATTTTCTATACAGAGTCAAAATCACTCCCCTTCCAATTGCCTCTAGAAAGCACAAAGAACGTTACACGTGATACCTACTGCAAACAGGTTGTAATATTTGTTATAGCCTTTTAGAACCTCTTCCATCCAAATCGGTGCCCCTGCAGAAGCCCAGCTGCTGGCTTTTGTGCCGGGGAAGAACGGGAAGAGCAGCAGGTGAGCAGTAAAGCCACGCAGGGAGAGAATCGATCCGGCGCTGCGAGGAAGCGGCGCGGGGATGCCGGAGCTGGGCTCCTCCTGCCGTGGAATAATTCACTGTGCTGTAAACCTGCCACGAGGGAGGAAGCTGAGAGGACAGAGACGCCTCCCAAACCGACCCGTTTTGCAGGATTTCTCCTTTGAAAAGCGCCTGTCAGTGCTGCAGCCGGAGCCTGCCCCAAGTCAAGATGGTTTCATGCTTCAGGAGAAGTGGACACAGAAGTGCAGATTCAGAAGACAAGAACAGTATGATGAAGCTGCTCCTCACTGGCTGAGTGGCAGTACCAACTGAAAATAATTCTTCCAGAAAATGTCAGGATTTTTAATTTCTTTAGAAAGTTCAGTGGGACTTAGTATGTTTATGTGCATGATTAACCTGTCCGTTTTCAATTTTCAGATTGTCTAAGTCTGAGAACTATAAGTTTATAAAATTTAAAACACCAGAAGTACTATCAGCATCTAAAGCAGTTTGGCTTCTTTTTGCCTATTTTCTCATGCTTTGCTCCTCATCAGGGTGGACAGAGAACGCTACCAGATTGCAGAGGTGACATTTTGCTGATGCAGAGGGTAGCCAACAGTAAAAGAGGAAATGAAGGTATTGGGCATATGTGGATTTTTTCCCAGTGCTCTTTTGTTGGTTCAGCTTCACAGGGTGATGATTATTTTATTTGCTTTTAAAAAGCCAGAATTATCTTATAAATGCTATTTAGCCATTAAATTTCCTCAGTACATATATGGATAACACAACAAGAAGACAATGAAAAGAAGAATGCAGCTTGATTCCTTATTTCTTTTGTTGAACTATTTCAAGTTCTCTTCTTGGAGGAAGATGTGTTTCTAATAGTTTCAGCTGGGATATAGAAAGCTAATGATGTACAATTCTAATGTGCAAAACAGAATCCCTATTACAAGGAATATATAATGACTCCAGAAGTAATTTCTCACTGAAAGCTGATGGTTCCAGAGTCCTTGATCTGAGTGTGGGATTTGTCTTGTCAAGATGGCCAAAGCCATCACAAGTACATAAACTGAAAAAGGGCAAAATGATTGTATCAAAATGTTGAGAAAACTATTCAGGCTAATGAACGTAATCTACAGGAAGATCAGCCAAGGTTAGCACCAGATGTTTCTTGTCCCACATGCCACAGCTTGATTGTATTGTAATTAATTCAGCTGAAAAGTCTTTGTGAGAACGGTTTTCAGCACAATTTCAAGCTTGGTTTCAAATACCAGAAATCATTTCTGATTTCTTAAAACATCCTAGAAAAAAATATGAGACTCTACAGTTAAAGCGTGCCAAAAAGTACTTATAAAAATTGCATTTAAAGAGCATTAAAGGAGTATTTTCAAAGTAGTTATGATTACCACCAGACCTTTGGGGCTCAGAGCCCAAAGGTACAGCACAAAAGCTCAGGGCTTTATTCAGTAAACATTTGCCCTGGATCATACTCCAAGTTCAGAGGTACAACAGAATTTTGAACCAAGCCATAGTAGTATTTATCCAGTTCACCACCCAGAACATGAACAAACAAAAAAAATCAATATTTCCCAAAGTATTTTACAGCTCATCCTCTATTTTTTTATGGCATATCAGACCAAAGACCTACTATGTTCTTGTTGGGAAGAAAGATGCTTGTAGTTATTTAAAGTTTGGGGTCTGCTTAAAAATTACTTTAACGAAAGTCAGATACTCACAGGCATGAACTTACAAAATAAATAGAACATATTTTATCATAATATGCCACTTGATTTTGTTGCAATATTTACAGAAAGAACACATTGAAATTGCACTTCCAAACCACTTTAAACCTAATTCTGGACAACACAAGCCTGAGACAAAATGAGATGTGTTAAGAATTATGGTTCTGGTATTCCTGAAGTATTGACCACCCAGGTCTATATTTAACTTCAGGTAGAATTGTGTTCAGCATGCCTGAAAATTGGGCTCTAAATTAAAGATAAGTGTTTTTACCTGGGTAAGACCCCTGTAGGTATCACCCACAAATTATATAGTTTCTTCCCATAGGAAAATTGTCTTCTGGATTATTTTAAGATAAAAGCACAGACCAGTGTCAGCCCTCTTACAGGCTGCATACCAATGCAGGAGGAGAAGGAAGGATTTATTTGGACTCTTCTAATTGACCTCAGTGGGATTGGGCCTGGACCCATTAAAACATTTATGAAAAGCAGTTTTGGAGCATGAAGAGTACCCAATCTAAAACATTAATGTCTAGGTAATATTAAAAGTAATTTGTTTCAAAATTGCAGGCAAGGGAGGAGCAAGATCCTGGTTGCATTAAGGACTAAATTCCTTCAACTTTCTGTTGGTCTTTTTTATCATTATTTTTAAAAATGTTGCAGAGAACGAAGCTGCTGTTTTTCCTCGAGCTCTTCCTTCCTCAGCACTGACCCAAATGTTAGTGACACTCTTTGCTTTCAACTAGGTCCTGCATTATCCTGATTTTTGCACTAATGTGCCAATATATGACAGCTCCATCCTTTCCCGAGAATGACAAAGGCAGTTGAAGGCATTAAAACAAATAGGCCTCCAAAATTAATGTGTTTTCCCAGAAGTAAGCATGGTGGTATCCAAAGCCAGAGGGTATATTCAGAACGGGGGAATTCAATTCCAGGGTGTCACAAAATGTTCTCCATCACTACAGCATGGCAGAAACCTGTTCTTAATGCTATGATAGATGCTCTAAATATGCCACTTACTCAGAGTTATTGGATATGGGAACATGCAAATCTACCAATAATGCTTTTGCTTTATGAAGGGCACAGCTACCAGAGGTAACTGCCTCCCTAAGGGTTTAACAGGAGCTTTTCAGGTGGTTCCAAGCCCAAACACAAGCTGCTGGCGGTGTATGATCTGTAACAAGTGCCTGCATGAAATCACCTAGGGAAAGAAAGTGAAGCCAGTCAGCAACGGGAAACGCTGCCTTATAAATGCAAACAGACTGGTAGGAAACACCTGTGACCTTCTCTGTCCAGTGCATCTTTTCTCCAGTTCCCAAATCACCGGCTGCTCCTGTTGTCCTTTGCTATTTCCTTCCAGAGCCTCCCCAAGCGATCAGTGGCCACAGGCGCATCGGCCGTCGAACACACGGACGTTGTGTCGCGTCTCTTCCAGGGAGCAGGAGCCGTGTAGCCATCCCAGAGCTATAAAAGACATCATTTCAGTAAATAATGGGCCAGCAGAGCTTTTGACTAGAAAAGATCCTCAAGAGCACGTGATGCCAGTGCCTAATTTCTCTCCTGCCCTCAGAGGGACATGGCTGAGTCACCTCACCCAGGGCTGTGAGTGTTCCCATCCAAAGGCTGTCCATGCTGGAGGTCAGCAGCTGGCCTCCCTGTTCCTCCCTGCCTCTCTCCAAAGCCCTCTCCTGCCTACCTCTGGCCACCTGGAATTTTTTAAAAATTGAGGTATTTAAGATTTGGCATTTTGGAGTTGAAAAGCAAAACATTTTTATTTGAGAATTTTGTTTCAATGTCTTTTGAGAGGAGTGGTCACAATGTTTTGTGTCCTTTTTCTTAATTTGTGCTTCCTATCTGGGCTGTGTCTTACTCAGACAACTGCAGCCTGTTTCTCAGACAACTCAAATTTTAACCAAACACAACTACTTTCTTTTCTTGCTTGTTTTTCAGGAAAAAAAATAGATTTGTTGCAGGGCTACAAATTTTTAGGGAAGAAGCAAAATCTCTGCTAAAATTACCTGGAGAACGTTTTTCAAGAAGGCCTACTTTTTATTTTTTTAAGGTCTGTTCCTAGTGAGGAATCTTTGATGTAGTCAGCAAGACTTTTCTTCTGCCTAGAAGACCTATTGATATATCACCAAATAGAGAGCAAAGAAAAAAAACCACTCTTGTGTGTCACTGGATTCTTAATCTATTTTATGAGCCTTAAACACTACAACTCTTTGCACAGTAGAAATTTCAAAAGATCCAGAAACTCCATTTTTTCTCCTTCTGTGGTTTTTCTAAACCTGAAGTTTTACGTTTCATGAGTATTTTTAAACAGCACAAACCTTTTTAGGCTTTTTCTTACCTTCCTTATCAAGGAAGAAAGAAGAAATCCTGTGAATCAGATCCCACGTGCATAATCACACAACTCCACGAACTAAGTGCATCCATAAAAAGCAATCAGCTCTAACATTGCTGTATGGGGAATGCTTAGACTTTAAAATTATGCTGTTTGGACTAGCAACTCTGAATACATGTTATGAGCAATCCATCTGCACTAGTACTTTTTATTTTCTTTTTTTAACTTAAATCGGGGGACATGACAAACCTGACAGTGTCTACAATAAACCCGCTGATTACTTCACCTTTTGTAATTCTCATTCCTCTTCTTGTTTCACATTTCCATTATACTAATAAGCACACAGTTAAGATGTTTTTAAAAAAAATTGATCAGATCTCGAGTGCCAGCCAGGAAGTTTACAGTAGTAACGTTAACCAAGTTTATAGTGATTTCACATTTGTTACCCTTTACAGAGCCAGGGGCCACTACAAACATCATGAGTTGGGTAGGTGAATTTGCCACTTACCTTGGGAGGACTCATTTACAGCTTTATTTTGAGGCACAAAGTCACATCCCAGACTGGGGGCTCACCACAGAGGTGAGGGGGTGGTGGCCAGGGATTCAGGGTGAGGACATGCATGACGGGGACATGGGGGAGCAAAGGGGTTCTGGCCATCCCAGAAGAAACCCACAGCTCCTCCCTACTGCCTTCCTGCCAAAGGGAGAGGGGACTAATGAGGGAGCAGCTGCTCATTTGTTTCACCTCACCCCAATTTACAGTCCAGCCTCAGCAGTTTCCAGAGACAGCAGTGGGTTTCTTCTATCCATCTCTCTTCTCCCTGCCCAAAATCCCTTGTTTCTTTCCATCACACAAAAGCATTCTCTTTACATCTGAGCCATCTCCACTCAGGAATCTCAACTGGTAACAGGGATCATCTTAGGCCCTTGTCTCAACCACTCTCCAGTGTCTCCACCCAGAGGTTTTTCCCCTCTCCCACTACTTATTTAGGTTTCAAAGAACAGTTTGAAGATTTAGGTGAAGGGCCTTCTCCTTTTTTATTCCAATTTTGTTTCCATTTTGCATCTTCCTTCCAGTCCCATTTCATTGTGACCACAACATGTTTATCCTCTTTTTTCTTTTGATTTTCTTTTTGAGGAAAAAGGCTTAGCTATTGTTTATCTGCATCTCCCTGGGTCCTGTCTCCAAATTATTGCACCATGAACAACCCTCTAAATAGAAATCACACCAAGGAGAGACACTGGGAATACTCCAACTGCAGGGAAAGGTTTGAGCAGAGATCACACTATTAGGCACCAGAGAGCCCAGCTACACAGGCTCAGGAAACTCAGTTTCATTAGCTCTACTCATCATCCAACTACACATTTCACACTCTATCATCTCCTCTTATTTATCTATTGCCTCCTCAGATCTCGAGTGTTTCTCCCCTCTTTACTGAGTCCCGAGGCATTTCCATTATACTTCTTTCCCCCTTCTGTTATTTTAGCCCTGCTGTCTTTTTCCCCACAGTGTTTTGCTCTGCATTTAGAGGCAGAAGATCAGCAAGCGTGGACAGGATGCAATGATTCATCCCTCTAGCTCTCACCTCAACTGTATAGCTACAGCAGGGAAATTAGATGCCATATCTAAGCTGTACCTGGGGAGGCAAATGTGCAGTGGAAGCAATAGGGCTAAAGCTACTGGGGGGAAAAAAAAAAAATAAAGCCTGGCTTGGAATTAAATTTATTCACTTATCTGCAAAACAACATTTTTAGCAATATGGCACATTTGTTGCGTTTCAAGGTTTTGTGTCTTAGTTACTTGATTAATTGCGCTGATTTCACTTTGTGTTTCTTATTCATTTGTCTCCTTCTGGTTGTGGGATTCTTTAGTCCTCAGTGCCTAAGAGGGATGCTTGGCACTGCGATGGGACTGCTGTCTGGGATGTTTATGCCATTTCCCACTCTATTCTGAAACGCTTGTTGAGCCCTTGCAGTGTTCCAAGTTGCGAATATAATTCCGGCGTGTTTTCCTCCATCAGCTCTGTTTTGTGGCCTGCAGTTACAAGGTTTATCTGTCTGGGTTAGAAGCAGCAGGGACTTCATATATACTGCATTTTTTATACGTATTTTCAAGATTTCTTTTGAAATTAAGGTTCTCATGTTGCTCTGATTTAAGTGTGTTCAGCAATTTACTCTCCTGGCAAAGGAATTTACTTAAGTCCTGGCAAGGACTTTACTTAAAACCCTTTTCTAAACATCTTTTAGAATTTTATTTTTTTTTAACCACATACATTAGTGGAGCTCAGGTCCTGATGAGCATGGATATACGTTCTCCAGTGCTCCAGGGTGGGAAGGAACCTCTGCTTACACTCAGTGGTTTCAAACACAAGTGGTACAAGAGGGGTTGTCGGGATATAGATATTCTGTCTGGTATTATATAAAGTAAGACACATTCCAGCAGGTTCTTTTTTCCTCTTTTCCAAATATTGGGCTGAAAGTATTCCCAAGGAGGTGAGGAACAGCCGAGCTGGAGTGCCTGGGCTGGGCCAGGACTGACTGCCCCAGGCACAGCCACGCAATCTCAGCGTGCTCGTTCTCGTGTCCTTCCAGGACGCCCAAGGGCTTGGACTGAGCCAGTGGTTCACTTCCCAAAATCCTCCCCAGCGGGGACATCCCTTGAGAGCCCCTGAGGTGACTACAACTGTGCTGAGCTGGCTTGGGATTGTTTTTGAACGGGACTCGGGGAAGGCAGCTGCAGGAACCCTGGAGGGAGGAGCTGCTCTGCCGTGGGTCTGCTGCCTGTCCCTGAACAGGGTTCATTTCTCTCTGCCTGATTTCTGTATCCCCGTTTCACCTCAAAGGAGGCTTCTTTCCTCTGCTTTGCTCCACTTAAAAACGTCTGGTACGATGGATATGGAGAGCTATAGCAGGAACTTGATCTCAGATGGCACTATTTAATTTTATTGTAATAATAGTAATAAATGTACTAAGCACAAACAATGTGCTCCATGTAGAAATAGATGTAATACATTTAACTGGATTTTGAAATTGGTTCTCGTGAATAGACACCCATCCTTGTTGAGATCACAAGAGGCATCTCAGATGGTACTTTGAAAGATGATAGAATACCTGTCATCTTGATACCAGGATAAAGTAGAGGGGGAACATTAGATTTCTACTGCAGGCCTGTGAAAAGAAATTTTTGTTTCAGATACTTGGACATTATTTCATTATGCTTCCTTTTTTTCATTTAATTTAATAATACGTTTCAAATCTGTTTATCCAAATGCATCTGTTTTATACTTGGGGAAATACAATCTGAAAAGAAAATGTAACTTTTTTCCAGTAAAGTTAAAAGAATGGAAGGCAACTAATTTTAACATATTGCCACTTAATGTCATCTTGTTTGCTGATAAAATACATGGTAAAGCATTTTCAGAAATCAATTCTTGAAACGAAACAGAGCTTTCCTGGCTAATGAATGGAGATGCATTTATTTATTTATAGGGCGTTCATCATTCTAATTCCCTTGTGTTTCACAAATGTTAGTAAGTTGATCCATGCAGCACTGAAAAGAAGTCTTATTAGCTCCATGAGGCACAGAAATCACATAGTCTGCCCACACTTACCAGAAAGGTGCATGTAAACTATAATTCGAATTGCAAAAAAAAAAGTTGCTCTTAATACAGTACCTAACCAGTAAAAAGCTCCTTCTGTCATTCAATACTTCTAACCTGAAACATTAAACATCCTCAAGCAACCAGGAACATCTAACCAGATAAAAATGTTGGGTTGTTTTTGGGTTTTTTTTATAAATACATTCTTTGACTTCTTTCCTTTTATTTCCTGAGCCTTTACTTGATACATGAGTTACATTTCCAAGCTTTTTCCTGCAGACATGAGGACTAGAGAAATTATTTCAAAATATCATTGAGATCGTCATCTAATTCCATACCTTGCGGAAGCTGAGTTGTAAGCAGCCTGCTAAAGGAGAGGAGGCATGTTTGTATTTCAGGGTGACCATACCTTGGTACTTGTACGGTTTCCAGGAGTTAGAATATTGTCACGTGTTACATTCGAAGCAACAAATTAAGTTTTTTATTAGGCACGGTCCCTTTATGGTGCCTAGGCCTTAAAAGGTCATTAATTTTATCTGTGCAAAGTGGTGGCATTGCCAGAATATCCATACATAAGCTTGCAAAATTAATTTGGAAATAGAGAAATCCTGTGGTACTAGTATTCAAATGTGACCACTGACAAACTTTAACAGGCAATCTCTCATGTGTAAAAGTGAGTCCTTTGAAGTGTTTCACATTAGTTTATCTTTGCTCTAACAAAGTCATTAGGGCTCTCAACAACCATTTGAAGGGTAAGCAAGGCCAAAAATGAGAAAATTCTGCATATCTGTGCTGTTTTGAACGAATACGCAGAAAATTCAATGTATGTAAAATGTTTTGCTGAATTCCACATTTCCTCCTGATAAATACAAGCGCGCTCTCTCTCTCTGTAGCTCCTTGTTTGCATGTTTAATGTTATGCCATTGCGTGAGGCTCCTCACTCCTATGGAATTCAGATGCTGCATTTGTGCATTTGCAGGGCTGTGACCTCGAGCAACACTTGCTCAATGTAGTAACTACCAGTTGAGAAACAAAACAAAAATCAACTCTAATTGTGCCCATTTAAATTCGAACATTGAAAAATAGCTTAAATATGGTATTTCTGAATGTAAATTGTATAAAAAGTCTGAAGACTTTAGGATTCTGTTAGCTCTTTAGTCCCTCTGTAACGAGGCTATTACATGGCATTACTCAGATTGATGTTGAAAATAATGCAGCTGCTCTTGCAGCTGCAGCAAGAATTCACAGAAGCCAGGATGCAAAGCAAGCTCTGATCAAAGTCCCTGCCTTTAGCTTTCTGCTGTGGGTTTGTTTTTTTCTCTTACTTATTTATTAGCTTAGTTCCAGCATCCTCTGAAATGGTGGGATGGCCTTGCTGGGAATAACCGAGGGTTAAAACTTTAACAGCTTTACTTTGCCTCGCAAATGAAAACACTGGAATTTGACAGCAGAAAATGCTGGTTAGTTTTGGTTTGTCTTTCAAAATGAACACTTCAGGGTTGGTCAACATTAAGACAGTAATAGTCAAGAAAACGAGAGCATCAAAAAGGACGAAAGATGCTTCACAGGTGCGCAGGTGTAAAAGAGCATGTTCGTGCTTCTGGTATTTAAAAAGACATTTATGCCTTTGGGTAGGAGCTGATGAACTCACGGGCTGACACCTCAAAGTGTTTGTCTTTGGGTGGCCAGCAGGCAGGTTTGGAGCAAGGTGCAAATCCAGCATCGTCCCCCTTCTGCTTTTTTATTCATGCAGACAGAGGGTGGCAGGAAAGAATTGCAGCAGCAAAACACTGGGCCCTGAGTAAACACAGATTTTGGCAATCCCAAAGGGGTTTGACACCATCCTCACCCCATTTCCTTACTCTCAGGTTTGTGGAGGATAACTGACACTTTGGTTCTTGTTAGTTCTTTCATGGACAGGCTGGTATTAGAGAAAAGCAATTTTAAATCATTTTGAAACCAAGATAACATAACAAATGTGACTCAAACCCAACAGGAATAAATTGCATCACTCAATTTTTCATAGCCACCTTGTAAGGCCTTCAGAAAAATAATTCCCAGGGACACTTACAATAGCATATAATCCAATAAGCAAAGCACCATCATTCACCTCCCAAATCTGAATGTACTAATGCCTGATAATTCAGGAGATTCTGTTAATGGCCAAAAGTGACCTATACTCAGGACACAGCAGCAATTGTAAACCCCTGCTCCTCTTTAACTCTAAATTTCAGAGCTAAGAGAGCACCGTGGAAGATCTCTACTCATACCAAAGTTCATAGCACTGTGTTTGCACCCCAGGTGTGGCCACACCAAACACTGCAAGTTTCTGCTGGCAAAATCAGCTGGACAAAAGAGACCAATGCAGTTCTCTTTCAGCTGATGAAAGCTGTTCGGTCACCTTAGTGCAGGTTAGTATTCAGATTGCAGTACCTTGCATCCATTGGAGCTTTGCAGAATTTTCTCAGGAAGGTCATAAAATAAAACATTAGAGTAGTGTAACTTAAAGGTTACAAAAGCATGGGCTACACAATCAGCATCAGTCTGTGACAGCACTGGCACCAGTCCCGGCGTAGTTTTTAGGAAATAAAAGCAAGAACCAACCACACATTTAATAAAATGAACAAAAACATGTAAGGATCAACTTTTGGATCTGATTTTCTTCTGGGGTTTTTTTTTTTCAGTGTCTCATGGCCATCACTGGACTCCCCTTCGCTGTCACTGCTCTTACAGATTTGTGTCATTTCATAAAGCCATGGCAAAGACCAGCTCATACATCCTGAATGAGAGATTTGTACCCATAGAACTTGTGCTATGTACCTTTCTGCTTATCAAGGGAAGAAAAACCTCCCCACTGTTCTTGTAGCACTTCAAGGTTAAAGTCCATATTGACAAAAATAATGCAGCAAGGGTAATAAACATTCACAGGGATTACACTGGAAAATGAAGACACCAAGCTAAAAGAAGAAATTAAAAGCAAAAGCCATACTAAGAAACTAAAAGCTGTCAAAGAACTGCCTTGAATATTAATCTGAGCTATTTTAGCCAGGCCTTTTTCAGCACCTTTTCTTTCCTGCTAACTTTTATGTTACGGCTCTGTTGCCTGTACAGAGTTGCTGAATTGAAGCTCTGCCTGTCAGGAGCTCTTTTCTGTGCTTTAGCTCCCAGTTGTTACTGGATTTGCCTCAGCTGCCATATTAAACCCTTGCACGTCAAATTACAAAGCAATTAGGGTGAAATGCATAGTCGTAATATGCAGGTTAAAAAAAATACCAGAAACCCTAACTCTACACTTTCTGGGTTTGTAGTGATGACTTTGGAAAGTATTAAAATATCTTTTTAATTAATATAATCCCCAAATTACTGACATGTGCTTCACCTGGTGTCATGCAAGTCTTTTATCTTTCCACCTTTCTCTTTTTCCTTCCTCATAGGCTTTTTCTGCACAAGAATGTTTAAAGTTCGTTGTTTCACACTGTGAGAAGTGGAATAAGCACAACTTGAGTATCTGCTAAAGCTGCCAGTGAAGAGGTACATAGATGAAAATTCCAAATGCTTTATCATACATTTTGCCCCTGAATTCTGCCTCATTCTGTCCAACATTACTGCAGAAAAACTGGCTCCAAGCTGAAAGCCCTGGGAGCTCTGCCACTAACAGAAGGCAGATGTGGTGGAATGAAGGAGAGTCTAGAGGATGGGTCAGTGGTAGCTGCCACCACTGTGCTCTGAGTCAGGAGCCAAAGAGGGACGGATGCACAGCCATGGCTAACTCGTTTAATATCTCTGCTTACCATCTCTGCACCCCAGTGGGACTCATCAGATTTAATTACATATCTAATGTGAAATTCAACCTCACCCCGTGAGTTATTGCACTTCCTCAATTCCTCTTACATTGTGGAAGCACAGCACTTCACAGGACTGGTCCTGCCATGAAAATTAATTAGTTTATGCCTGAACAGGGCTGTCGACACACAGATCATTCTGTATGACAAAGTAGTATTAGATAACAAACCAAGTTATTCAATTGAATTACAGAGCCATAAGAAAATTATTGTCTCTCATTTTTAATCAAGCAGGCTCCAAGCCAGATTAGTCCCTGATGATGATGCTTTGGCTATTTCAACCGATTTTATTGCCACCAGAATAGTTTCTCCCTCCTTTGCACCCTACAGTTTTCATTGCTGTATATGTAACACACTCAATAAACCCAGCTCTAGGTTTCAGGTGAGCCTCTACCTTCAGGGAGCAGTAATTGCTGAGACAACTTGTTGAAGGTAACTAAAAAGCCTTGTTTGTTTGGAAACAAACATCTCCGCCTTGTTTTGTTTGGGGTTTTTAATAAACATCCTGTTTAACCATCGCTCACTACAGAGATACAGGAGATGAGAGACAGCTCTGAAGATTCAAGAGAATTAAGCACCAGTAGTTTCTTTCCATGGCATCAGAGAATTCTCAGGTTATAGATGTACATGGGATTTCATATGCATGAATGCTTCAGTGCCCTCCCACCAGTTCTCAGACTCTTTATTAGCCTCCATAACCCAAGCAGAAGAATTTCACTACTGCTTTTAAGGGTCATCTGAGTAGAAGCTTCAAGACAAATTGTGCTGCTGAGGTCATAGAAATTCAGTAGCTAACCTGGCAAAAGAGAACTTAGTTTTGTTTGCTGAGAGATAAAGGTGTAAATTTTTGCATGGTTCTCTTGGCAAAGATAAATTTCTGATCATAGCAACTTGTTTGTAGACAAGAAGTTCAGCAGTTGCCCTCTTTTTTGGACTTGCTATAATCTTTGGGACAGATCAGTGTTAATTTATACCATGGGAGGATCTGGACTAGTTCTGTGAGATTTCTGATTTCTCGTTTAGGCTGTATTGCCCATGGATCCCTGCTACATGAGCATCCTTATTAAGATGAGAGCAGTAGGGACCTGCCAGCACCCACTCTGCTCCCTTTTTCCCTCTCCCTGCACTGTACTCTGCTGGTTTTTACACCTTTTCTTCCATTTATTGCTCTTACATTGGAAATCAGATAGAACAGTCATAAAGAACAACAGCCCCAAAGAAATAAAGGCCGCGACAATAAAAGATGAGAAAAAGAAATGCCAGTTAATGACATCTATCCAGGGAGATTCCTCCTTCAGGGAAGTGGAGCAATATGAAGGGCATTCAGAAGGAAGATAGACCCTCCACCCACTAAAATTCACTTTGCATCTTGATATGATGGCCTTTTTTAAACCTTCTTTTAGTTTCTCTGTGCCCTACTTGCCAGCTTCCTTTTCTTCTTCCCACTCTTACACCTTCTTTTTCTCCCTGTTGCTTCTTTTGATTGACTTTGATTTGGGGAGTTGTGGGTTTTGTTATTACCAGAGAAAATAATTAGGCACGCAAAGGAAGATAATAGATTTCTTACTTTCCAATAAAGTTATTGACAGAAGATCTAGCACTGATTTATCACAGAATGATGGAATGGCCTGGGTTGGAAGGGACCTTAAAGCTCATCTGGTTCCAACCCTCCTGCCGTGGGATGGGCAGGGACACCTTCCACTAGACCTGGCTGCTCCATCCAGCCTGGCCATGAAGACTTCCAGGAATGGGGCATCCACAAGTTCTCTGAGAAATGTGTTCCAGGGGTACGACTCTCACAGTACAGAATTTTTTCCTAATATCTAATCTAAACCTACTCTCTTTCAGTCTGAAGTCATTCCCCCTTGTCCTGTCACTACATGCCCTTTTAAAGGTTTTCATTTTATTTTTACTTTTATTGATTTGCCAAGTTCCTGTACACCCCAGCTTCATTCTCGTTCCAAAGTGTAACCAGAAGGAAGTACCTCCACCAAAATTGCCTTTGTTCTAATAGGGTGGTCCTAGATAGCAGTTTGGGTGTTGCAGCTAACTTTTTACCACACAAAACCTCACAAGATTCAGTGGTGGAGGTTTGCATTTGGTGAGCAGAAACAGCTAAAATGGTAGCTCTAACCCCACATATGCCTTCTCAATTAATGAGAGTTAATGAGCAAAGCCGAGGGGACAGTCGGGGGCCACCCATCCTGGGGTGGTGAGCAGCAGCTCGGGCTGGGGTTGATCAGGGTAACCTGTTCGTCAGGTAGGGCTGGAGCAGGACAAGGATCTGTACCCAGCCCATCTCTGGCTCTGGGTGAAGTGCAGGCCATGCAAGGTGGAAGGCACCTTCTTTGCCACAGATCTGGCAACTGCATAAGGGCTTGGAATCCACTACAGGTGTGAAAACATCTCCTTTAGGTTTGGGCTTTCCTAGGGCTGCCTCCCATAGGGATGTGATTATTCTGGGAAACAAAGAGAGCCCTCTCTGCACTGTGAGCTCTCCCTGAATTCCTGCCTCATCCTGGAGGCAGGGCTGCCCAGAGCAGTTCCGAGAGTCAGACTTCTTAATAGCGTGTGGGCAGAGCTAATCAAGCCCAGAGCACAGTCTGCAGCAACCCTCCTAAACCAAACTCTGCCCCTCTGCACTCGTTCTTTACAAGTACTCAGCTCCCACCATTTCAAAGCAATCTTTCAGAAAATCAATAGTTCTTCATCTCCTTCAGAATGAGAGCAAGTAGGACACTTGGACGTTTGCTTTGTAATCTCTTCAAAAATTGCTTTCTTGTCTTCCCAACAGAATTAGGAAATATTGCAGTACCAAAAAAAAAAATAGAAAAAATCTCCAGGTTTTTCAGCACACCGTCTCAGTGGTAGGACCAATCTTTTTATTCCTTTTCATTTAGGGATTATCCTAAACTCACTGCTCTGTTTATACCTTAGGCACACACACACATCCTTGTTCCTCACACAGAGGAATTATTTGTTCTCACAACTCCTCTTTTCAGGAGCCTACTGTAAAATCCTTTCCCATTTTGAAATTTCCACTTTTCTCTCCCTCTTTCCTCTCCGTGGCCCTTTAGCCATGACACCGAACTGCTCTGCTTCCTCAGAATCCAGTCGAGGAGGGTTGGCCGGGCTTCACATCCCGTCAGAGGCAGCGCTGACCTTTTTTCCCTAATTGACAATGCGGGGTTTGTGCTAATGGGATGACATCACTACACAGAGCTGGAATGCTCTCCCTGCTGTCTCTTTTGTCTCTCGGTATTTTTCTCCCACACTTTTAGAGGAAGTGTATCCCTAGGAGGGAGTGTAAGGAAGACAGTTACACGATGCCTAAAAAACATATGCAGAAAACATCTTCAGTTTTTCTCTCTTCATTTTTCACTAGTCACACTAGTTACCAACCATGTATCCTGAGCCCTCACTGCACACTGAATCTTCCTTTTCCTGCTTCCAGCTTGTGATCACTGATGTTATTTTTTGTGTTTGCTTTGCCTCACTGTCCTGAGACGTGCTGCTGGGGAGATTGGTTCCTCTTGGGTTTGAATTATAATTGTAGTTGTTAGCCTACTGTCCTTTTACAGCTCTAATTTTGTTCAAACAACTTGTTAGTAAGATCCTTGTGCATCTCTACAGCAATAAATAGTTAATTGAGGTGCCTAATTTTGTGTTAAATTGTTGGCAGTTTATATTACTGAGCATCACAGCAGAAGTTAAGTTTTAAAATAACACTTTAAAGAATACAAGGAGGGGAAGAGGCCCCAAGGAAATTGAAAATATTAAGAGCTTTATTTAGCCATTTTGTGAGATTGGCTCACCCATTTCAGTGAGTACTATAACTTTTAAAGATGCTGTCTGTCCTGGATTCAACTTCCTTAAAGCTTAAAAAAATTGTCTTAATGCTGGTTACAGATTGGCAGCCATGTGCCCAAACGTGCTGCCCTGTCTAAGCCAACGAGCCAACGAAATGCAGGTGATTTTTTTTTTATCAGCGGAGACAGAAGGAGCAGAAGTTTCCTGGTTCTCCCTTTCTCCCCTCTCCCATGGCTAACATCCTGGCTACTGCTAGCTCATGGTATGTATTTCCAGCTTGCTTCAGTGCCAAATGACATTGATTGACTCGGATCCCAGGTACTTTAGCAAATCTGTTTACCCTGAGCTGTTTTAATTGGCACAGAAATGCACCAGGAGCTGCAGCAGTGGAAGAGAAGTATTGACCAGCTGGAAGAAGCAGACTCTTAAATCACTTGGGGCAGCCCTGCAGGGCTTCGGAGAAGCAGGAATGATAAGCCAGCTAAAACATAGAGGGGGAAAAGGGGAAAGACTCAGGGAGGGGAAACAAATCCCATTGCTATTCAAGACGATCTGGGATTGATCTGTTTTTCTTTTTTGCCTAAAGGATGCCCAAGTATTTCCTAGGAGCACGTCCAGCATATTCCTGGACACGTTACATGATCTCCATGCTGCCCTTTCCCTTCTGCATTGGAGCACTGTGCAAGAAGCCAATGACAGCCACATTATTAACACACCTCGTGAAAACTTCTCTGCATTATTTTAATCGTATTTCCCACTTAATTTTGCATGTTATCTTTAAAGACGCCATAGGTATTTTACCCAGGATTTGCTTCTTACATTCTGGTTCTGACACATTTACCCTCAACTTTAGTTAACTACCACAAGCTGTTGTGAGCAACAGAAGGATTTGGAGTTGTCTTAATTTGAATATTAAGCCTAAGCTAGCCCTGGCCCTAAGCTTACTGTCTTTCCATGGGTGTCTAGTGAACTATCTGATAGCTGTGAACAGTAATTATTAATACAGATTAATATTTCTCTTATGTTTATAGCCTAATGAGTTTAGTGCTTTTCCTACTCAGCACCACATAAACAATTAATACAGGAGTTTCAGCCTCAAATAGCAATTAGGATAATATCTTTAAATCTGTGCAAACTACTATGAAAAGACCATGATTAACCTTGCCAAATTTCAGCCCAGAGCCAAATTTACTGGGGTTTTTTTTTATAAACTGGTTAAATACAGTGAGTAAAAATAGTGTTTAGAGTGGAAGTGCTGACAAAACCTTTACTGCAGCAATGTGGACAATGCAGCTGTAATAATGGCAAGTGGGCCCTTATCACAGCAAGAAAAATGTAAGGAGTCCTGAATTTGCACTGAATGAGCCATTACTTATGTCTATCACAAAGAAACAAGAGTACTGAACAAAAAAAAAAGATACATTAAGGGTTGGATATTTTTTTTCCCAAAAGAAAACTAAAAATAAAAAAGATCAGATGTGACTCAGGCTTTCAAACAATAAAAATAGCAAGATAAAAGAACTAGGTTGCTTCATTGCCTAAAGAAATGGCTAGAATCTTAAAAAGTCTGAAACCTGATTGTGAGAGACTCACTTTATGGGCTGCTAAGGAGGTGCTGACCTTCATCATCAATAGATTGTCTGAGCCTTTGTGGTATTCAGCAGTAAAGGAAGTGCTTAAAAAGTCATCCCGCTGAAAGATGGACTGGAAAAATCTCCAGTCCAGATCTCCGCATAGCTGTTGTCAGAGCACATGCTCATTCAGAAAGTCTGTCTGTAAATCTAATTCAGATAAATCTTCCTTCATTTTTAAGTGATAAAACTGGACCATCCTCACCTTTAGAGATGGATCAGGATATCTGGAATTCAATATAAGTGACATTATTGTAGAGGAGGGCAGCTAATGACCTGTCTGTTGTGGGGCTCTGGATGTGTTTTGTTAGAGCACTATATTTCTCTGTACTAGAGGACACTGACGGAGCGGGATAACACGAGCACCAGTGGTGTGATTTCCCTGTACTTGCTCCACAGTTTCTGATGCAGTTTTGCCCGTTCCAACAGTTGCTCTGAAATGGACTGTAGCAGATGACTGCCCTGTGATTTCAAACAGCCTTCTGGGAGAAAGGGACTATTTTAGATGAAAGACTTCAGCTCCTATAACTTTCTGGAAAAGCCTCATCCTTGGCTAAGCAGCACACCAACGTGGAAGCTGTCACGTATCCTCTGGCAGGGGGAATTAGCCCTGCTGGGGTACCAGGCTAACACAGCCGTAGGGGGTGACAGACTGATGGGGTATCTTTGCCCAAAATGCACGTGTGCTGCAGATGCAATCATGCTCTAGATGAAAAATGCTGTGGTGTTATCCTCAAGAAACCATGCAGCATTGAACATTCACAGTGGAGAGCACAAAATACAGATGGGTCCCCAGTGGCTGGAGCTTCTGGGGCAGCAGAGGAGGTCCAGCCAGGCCACCTGAACAAGGCAGCTTCTGAAGGGCAAGGGAAAACAAACCAAAACAGTGGCAACAGCAATCTCTGCCAAGTGTTGATCAGGGTGGGGGGATGGAGAGTTACTGCTCTCTCCAGATCTAGTGCCTAATTTGTCTCTGAGCTCCAGCACGGTATTTTATGGGGTGCACTCCAACTCTGATCATGGGTCTCCTTGGACTGCTGCCACGTCATCGGGGTAAGGAAAGGGTTTCAGGGTAAGGAAAGGGTTTCAGAGTAAGGAAAGGGTTTCAGAGTAAGAAAAGGGTTTCAGAGTAAGGAAGGTACTCAAAGTCCCCTTTTGGCTTCCCAGCTGCCATTCAGTCTCCCCAGACCTGCCAGGGTATGATCCAGCAGCTCAGCACTGGGGAATCCCTCCTTTCGTTTACTCCTTCCTCCACAGACGCTGCCATGGCAGGCAAGTGTAACCCTCAGAAACAGCAACTTGTGCTGCCTACTGACAGCTTTTACTGAGATTGGTAAAACAGACCTTTTCCTGCAGCACAACCCCACAGAATGCATGTCCCAAAGAGCTGGTAACAGCAATGGAATGGTCCAGTTTCAAAGCAGCTTAATCCCCTCTGGGAACTACTGAAAGAAATTCCTCTCTCCTGTCACTCCGCTCCAATCAATGCTGAAAGGTTCTGCCTTGCTATATGTAGATTCAGGAAGAAAGCACTGCAGCCTTTGGTATTTAGAAAGGTTTTACTTCACATCTGCAAGGCCAGAAGCTTTTTAGGTTGAAATCAAAGTTTAAATTCTGAAGAAAAAAGGGCTCATCAAAGAACTGGCAAAGAATTTAACAACTAGGTGCCAGCTGAAATGCCAGTGTGATTTATCAGCAGGTTCTTCTCTAATCTGATGTGAGATAATAAGAGAAGGTGTTGAAAGCAGAATCAAACTAGATACAGAACAAAAGCAGAAATAATAGGGTTCATAAAACTATGCATGTAAGTAAATTTACATTATCTAGTAGGCAGGCCACTCTCCCCAAGAAGGTTTTGTTAGATAGATTGGGAAATCAACAGACAAAACCAGAAGATTTTAAAAGACAAATTATGTTATTTTCATTTTGCATGCATTTTTTTTCCCCCACGTAAGCCCCTCCATTTGGAGAGACGTAATTTCCTTAGCGATAGACCCAACAAAACACTTGGCTGTAGTAGCTGGTGGCACCAGGTTCATACATCTCTTAGCAAAGATTAACCCTCAGATTTGCAGAAAGCTAAATTTCCTTATCACAGATCAGGAAAATCATTCCTGAGAGCTCACAAATTTAGAGTAGTTTCCTTCTGACTATAGCACTAAATTGTCTATATATATTCCCCTGCCTAGCGATTCATTAGAAGCATTTTACGCTGAACATTTTCAAAATAAAAATCAGGCATTTTAACAAAAGTCTTGGGAAAATAGGTAACTGACAAAGATAATGACTTTCTAAAAGCTTTTCCCTGGACATGGGTTTGGGTTTTTTTCATTGAGATGGTTAAAGAGAGGCTGCCTGATATAATGTGCTTCCATTGTACAACCCAAAGTCATGCTAATCAACTTGAATAACTAAAAATATAATAAGAACAGTGTAAATCCACTTGATACAGCAAAGTTCACTTCTCTGGCCCATCAGAGAAATGTCTGCAAGTGACCAAACAATTCTTGGTCAACATTTTACTGTTTGCTCTCTTCTTTTTATTCTATGGTAAATTATTCTTAAATTCAGTTTGGTCCAGCCAATTTCCCATTCACACTGGTATCAGCCCCCCATCAGATAGAGAGCTTTGCCTTTGGCAGCGTTCTGGCAAGGAGAGGAGTCCACGAATTCTCCTCAAAAGCTCCTCAGTACTAAGTGCCTGCTTGTTGTGGTGACTGAACCAACCACAGTAATGCCCAGGGGGCCACAAAGCCCAGATACAGAGGTTTGGTGGGCTGGCTCCAAAGGTTAAATGCCCCTCTGTGAGGATGGCTTCTCCCATTGAACTCCTGTGACCTGATGTGGGCTCGGTTTGTCTGACTGACAGTGACAGACACCCCTTGTATCTCCTAAGGAAAGGCAGGCAAACCTGTCCCACCCTTCCCTTCTTCCTATAGGTCACTGCTATGTCACCCCTGCCTCCTTCTCTGTACCCCTTTTAAGCGCAGCCTGGCTGGAAGTTCGTCCTTCTTCATGTCTGGACCCCTTCGAGGGAGTTTCTGCAATAAACCCTTGGAATACCAACCAAAGGGCTGCCTCACTCATTAATTTCTGGCTGCACTTGGGCAATCCCTAAGCCCTGGGCGTGCGTGGCTCCGTGCCTTCCACCGCCTGGGCGAGGCAGCTGCCAGCGAGGCTCACAGTGCCACAGAGTGTCCTCCCCTCATGTTGGGCACCTCTGGACAGGCTGAGAGTGTCCTCCCCTCGTGTTGGGCACCTCTGGACAGGCTGCAGCTCTCCTGGCCCAGCCACCGTGCTAATACAGCTCCTGAGAGGAAAATTCCTGCTAACTTATATCCGATGCAGACTCATTTTCTAGACTTCTATCAGACCCTCAGTGATGAGCCCACCCAGGAGGCTGTGAAAGCCCTCTCCAGAGCAGGCTGATCCTGCAGGGCCACAGGGAGCTCCAGCACAGGGCCTACATGTGACAGTTCTGTTGGCGTGCCGTGGCACCGAGATCATCAGGGCTCATCCCCCAGCTGGGGCTGGGGCTGGCTGGGGTCTCTCTGCTCCGCCGCGCAGTGAAGACAAATCGTAATTTCCTAAATTGCCCAGTGCTGAAGCCAGGACTGGAAAACGCAGCTTCCAATCTTTAGGCTGTGCTATGGTTTGTTTTAAAAAGGGATTGAATGTCTTATAAACAGGTAAAATTGCTGCCAGATGCAAGTACATTAGCCTTCTCCAGCTGCTTTACTGCTGCCATTCAAAATAGCTTGCTATAAATATGATTCCTTTGAGCTCTGTTCTGACAAGAGCAGAGCACTATCTGGGAAGGGCCAGTGGTTTTCCATTCCCACTGAACTCAGTAGGAGTTGTGATTGCTCAGCACATTGCTGAAAAAGTCTGCTGAAATTACCTTAAATCACATAATTATCCCCTCACCTCTGGCTACTTTTCTTTCAGTCATGGAAGGAGGCAGGGAAACAGACAGAAAGACAACAAAAGAAATGGTGCAGACAGAGCAAACTCTGAACAGAAATCAGAAAGCAATGAAAAACAAGCTAGGACAAAAGAGGAAACACCATTAGAGACTGGCAAGTGGATATTCCCAAGACCTCCACTTCATATTTCTGTGTCAAAACTAATGGAAATAGAAACAGAGGTGGTCTGAATTGATGAGGTGGACATTCCCCTTGGGTTTGCCGAGTTTGTGAGGGTTGGTATCGCACAAACGGCATGTCAACATTCCAAAAACCCTCCTAAGGACAGCACGGCACCACAGTGATGAGCAGCTCCACAGGAGCCTCGGGAAGGCAGCACTTGCTCCAGGCAGGAGCAGCAGCAGCAGCCAGGTTCCCCCCCAGCACCAGAGGCACAGGGGTGAAGCAGCACAACCACCCCAGCAAAGGAAATGCAAAGCACTCCTTGTGCTCTCTGGGTGCAACAAAATCGGCGTCAGCAAGGAGCACAGTCCCGGGAGGCAGAGGGCTGAATGAAAATCCTGAGATGCAATTGCATGTGAAATCCGAAAATTAAGAGCTACTCAAAAATAGGAGAAGAAGGGTGGCGCTGGACTGAGCCAAAAATTCTCAGGTGATAATTTAAATTTTCTCTGAGGCTCCTACTGTATTTATGTATGGGGAAAATCAAAAGGCCGCAAAGAGAAAAAAAATAGCTCCATTTTTTAATCCCAGCTCTATCAGGGACAAATGATATCTCAATAACCAGGGAAGTTCCCACTCTGCCCCAGCTGTCCACACAGTAGTGCATCAAATGTTTAATCCTTTGGTTAAACAAAAGTCCGGTTTAGCCTCTTTTTCCCCCTACAGTATTTCCATCATGCCCTCTGTTTCCCTTTTTCCCCTAAAGCCAGAACATGGCCACTGGATTTAAATCCTTTTCCTTCCCATAGTGAGCAGCCCCCTTTGGATTCAGATGGTTTTGTCTTCAGCAGCAAAGAATCCAAAAGCTGAGGTTTTGTGGGAAAAGGTTTCTTGGTTGACTGAGATACTAAAGAAATAATATGACATTGGCCATGATCTTTGAAACTAATCTCTGATTTTCATGACTTTCTGCCTCTAAGTACTCAAACTTGAGCTGTCTCAAGCAGTTCTGCTCTTTGATAAGTAGTTATTTCTGAGCTTTCACAAGCAGAGTCCTTTCCAGTTCCAGGCTGAGCCCCCTAAAGGAGGGATCTACAGACCTTTGACTTTATTCAAAATCTCTTACACAGCGTTAAGTTTTATCAGTATAATATGAGAAGAAAAGAGTAAAAGAGCGAGTACCTACCACTCTGGCAAGGTTGCAATTAATTTCACAGAGGGGAGGGAAGAGAAAGGAGGTGTAGGAAAGCCCAGCAGGTGGGTCACAATTCCAGCCACCAGCCTCCTGTTTCCTGGAAGCCAGAGCCAGCAGCATTTACAGTAAAGCTGATTGTTCAAAGTTGTATCATTATTCCCAGATTTCTCCAGTGCTGCTAATCTCAGTTAATTATATTGGAAATCCGTTGTATTATGACCATGTAATTCATAATGTGCCAGTAGAAGTCATGGTTCATAATAATCACATAATGGGCAAGGACTTAGATGTAATCAGATTTTAGTTACCCTGTCGTGTTTCCATAATGCTGCTGTAAAACCAACATAATCACAAAAAAGTACCAGTTATTTAAACATTTTTATCAGATTGATGTACGGTATCTTTCTCTCCCTCTCCCTCTTTTTTAAACAATGTAAGATAACAAAAATTGGATTACAATTGCTGGGAACAGACTATGATAAACTGTTTGCTTGTGTGCAGAATGATATTTAATAATGGCATCAGTGTCTCGATTTTTAGCAGTGTTAGACCTGTTAAATAGTAGCACTCTGCAGCCAAAGGCTGCTTTCAAAGAGGCAGCATTAGAGCATTGTGCAAACAATATCTCCAAGAGCTCAGCTGTCTTATAAACCTTGAAAGATGCCCTATATCCTCACAATTAACCTGGCTGCTAACATTTACTGTGCAGATGAGGGCTTGACTTTTTCCACAATACATGATGCAAAAAAACCCTTAGTAGCTGTAAGGATTTTTAAAGGCCAGTGTCTGCCTCTCAAATAAAATAAAACAGGAAAAAAAAAAAAAGAGCCACTTTCTATTTTACAGGAATATGGTGGGTGATGAGAATAGAGAACTTGCAAGCTGGACTCTCTGGACTTTCTCTGATGTTTTATCTCCACTCTGACCCAAATTGCTTCAGCTGTGCACTTGACATCCTGAAAAAGGGTCCAGCTACACTTGTTTCAGCACTGTACTGCCAAACTTAATTCAAAAGAATTTGTGAAATGTTAGAGGTTTTCAGCTGGCAAGCAAATATCCTATTTCTATTTTTTTCTACCCTACTGAAGGCACTTTATTTTAAAGCAATAAATATTATAGCAGTGAGTGAGTAAGGTCAGAAAGCGTCACCCTTTCCTAGCGCTTTTATTTCCCCCTTACACTAAGAAATGAGCTGTGATGGGGACAAAAACAGTTGTCACTTGAGAAGAAAGAAGGACCTGTCTCCTCCTAAGAGAAAATGAAAAGGTGATGAGAGAATAGCTGGAGATTATAGAATTCTTCCTGGAATTGTGGACAGAGTGGTTGGGAAATCACAGAATTGCAGGGCTGGGGTTTCTCAGCAGCCTCTTAATCCAGGCGTCCTTTGAAGCAAAACACAGAACATTCCTGAAAGACACTTCTGTACTGTTTCCAAAAACCTCCAGTGAGACAGACTTCTCTGTATCAGCAAGCTGATAGAGAGTTTCTCCACATCCTTCATGCTGCAAAGTAGCCCATGATGGTTTTGTACCCTTATTTGACATGAAGGGCAATTAGCCACCCTATTCTCTCTGCAACCTCTTAGTAGATCTCTTTTCAGTCTTCCCTGAATTAAATAAATTCAGTGCTCTTAGTATTGTCTCCCAGGCCATGTTTTCTAAACCTCTGTATTTCTGTTGGTTTACTTTGTATTGTCTCCAATTTCCCTCTTTGTTCGGATGGAGACAAATTGGAGATGGTGCAGAGGAAAGCAGCAAACCTGACCTGCTGGATTGGAACTGTGGATGTTTTGCTCAATGTTTTTTGAAGAAATAAACAAGAACTCCTCTGCATTTTGTGGGAGTGAAGAGACACATGACATATAGTAAGCTCAAAGGTCAGGAAATTCAAAGTTATGGTTTCTGGTGCAAAATGTTTCCAGAGAATTTTCAGATTTAAGGAAATTAAGACTTTAGTCTGACATTGCAACATTTTGAGTTAGAGATCCTGATCCAGAAAACTGTGTGCATAGCATTAAATTTGAATAATATCCCTAAAGCAAGTGCTAACTTACATGTTGCAAATATCATTCATTTCTTAGCTCTTCTTCAAGCCAAAATGTCTTTCCTAGATCTATCTATATATTCATGTCGTATTATCATTCTTTAGATCATGTTGTTTTGCAAACATGCAAATAATAGGCAGTTCTGAACAACTAACACTAAAACTATTGGATTGGGGGAAAAAACAAAGCAAATTTATTATAAGGGAAAATAGAAATGCTTGTTTAATTTAGAGATTTGATAGATTGGACAGCAGGCTGCTGATTACCGCTGACATAGGGAAGGCAGAGTTATCAGGAGAAGAATTGGTGGTTTCTCACTATTTCTGCACTATTTAGCTACCATTAAATTAATCAGGAGGGATTTAGTCAGCTTCATTAAAGTTGGCCTGGGAGAGGAAAAAATAATGCTCCCTTGTAGAACTCTCACTGTTAGGGCTTAAGAATTAAGTGCTGGTGAGGAAAATAACTGCAGAAATTGGGGCATAGTCTTCACTCTTCTGTAATAGAGAATATTATAAATACACTACACTGAGAAACATTGCAAATTTCCCTAAATTTTTGGCATCCATCTGTTGGAATGTAGGGAAATAGAACTTGAACATCTGGGCTGGGATATGAAGGGCATGAGAAATCACTCTTTAGCTCAAAACCTCGGTGGAAACCATATCATACACATATAAGACCTCTCGACAATTATTAACAGCTTAGATACAAAAGAACATTAAACCTCTCTGAGGATCAAAAGATCTTGTCTCACACTAATCTCCTAATATCAGCCAGCATAACAAACTTCAGAAACATCAGCCTGTTTAAAACCTGCCCAGATTTACATTTCAGACCTCGTTGCTCTGCAAATAATCCTCCCCTGTGATTTAAAAATAGATGAGGACGAAGCAGGGTCCTCCACTGAGAATGGGAGCTGAGTAACGACAGACACCGATGCGGTTAGATAGCATTCTCATTTATTGTTCAAAACAAGCAGGATTATGTAGCATTTCCAACTAGTCATCCGTTGTCCACGCACTGTAACTAACTCAGTGATTGGATACTTAGGTAAAATCTAGCCCGTCTACTAATTGGATAACATACAGCAAACAAGTGTCCTCCCTCCTCCCAGCTTGCGGCTATCGCATCCCGTTAAACCTCCCTTTTTTCTCATGGACACCTCAAGGACACTCTCAGCACTAAGTCATGTTAATCTCACAGCACTCAGAGCAAGCAGGCCCTGCTAAGTCTGGCTTGTTCACTGCGTTCAGATACAGACCATCCATTCTGCTGTAAGAGTTCTTCTACATGAGGAAGGTTCCTGGCTGCCATGCGCGGGAAGAAGTCCGCATTACGTCCGCACACAGCTTTAGGTGTGGAACACGTGAGGCGCGAAACGCTTCCCACGTGCAAGGCAAAGGCCTCCAGCAGGGCAGGGTTAATTCACCGGGGCGCTGCTGTGGTGCCTTCCACAGGCTGGAATATCTCCACTTCCCACTGTTCCTGTGGCAGCAGAGAAGCGTTGGCACTCTCCTTTGTGCCCCTGGAGCGTTCCGGTGACCTTTCCTGCGGCTCACTGCCCCGTGATTCAGTGCTGGCAGAGAAGGGTTTGTCACAGCCACACGCCCTCTTCCAGGCAAAAATACCTGCAGAAAGCTAAAATCTGCAAAGTGGCTGTGGCACCAGTGCCTCGTGGGCATCATTTCACACCCATACAGAGTGAGGCTGCGAGGCCCAACCAAGCTTTCCGCCAGCTTCCTAATGTGAGAAGCAAAAACGAGTATTTCTATATAAATACCAACGTGAATAAAAGTTCATCTTAAGGAGCCTGTCTGCTGATGAGGCACATTAGAAAGGCAGAGGCAGCTTCCCTGGCTCCAGAGCTCAAGGGCAGCCCTGGGAGCGCTGTAGGATTGAGGATCTTTGGATGTGCTGCCTTGTAGAAGAATTCTTAGAGCAGAATGGACATGGTCTGTATCTGAACACAGTGAACAAGCCAGACTTAGCAGGGCCTGCTTGCCCTGAGTGCTGTGAGATTAACATGACTGACTTAGTGCTGAGAGTGTCCTTGAGAAAAAAGGGAGGTTTAACGGGATGCGATAGCCACAAGCTGGGAGGAGGGAGGACACTTGTTTGCCGTATGTTATCCAATTAGTAGACGGGCTTGATTTTACCGAAGTATCCAATCATAGAGTTAGTTACAGTGCGTGGACAACGGATGACCCGTTGGAAATGCTACATAATCCTGCTTGTTTGGCGCAATAAACGAGAACGCTGTCTAACCGTATCGGGGTGTGTCGGTACTCCGCTCCCATTCTCAGTGGAGGACCCTGCTTCGCTGCCTGTTGTGCCCGTTGGGTCAGGGCACAGCCACGTTTCTGCCTCTTTGTGCAGCTGTGGCCTGAGCCAAGGAGCCATCAGTGCATGACAATGTGCAGTCCCTCCCTTTTGCAGCACACAAACTGGAATTCCTGGCCATCCACTGGACAGAAAAGGCTAGAAAGTGGGACTTTATTGGTTTTTTCCCTGTCCTCTCTCACTGAAAGAGCCATGCAAAGACCAGACGCAGTCTAAAACCATGAAAGTCTTCAAGGGAGAGCACGTTAAAGGCTGTATATGTATTTTGAGAATCACCTTTCTGCAGCTGAAAGTCAGATTCAGAAATTATCCTATCACCAGCACAGGTCCTCTAGAAACTTCCCGGGAGTATACTTGGTCTTAGATAGAGAACATCAAAAATGACAGTCACTGAACCCCCTGCCCAAAGCCTGAGTGTGAGATGCTGACTTTACTCTCCAGAAATATTCTTTAAACTTCTAATAAAAAAGTTATTTCCTAAACACAGCCTACTCATTTCACTTGCTTAAAAAGAGAAATTTTTTTTAAAAAAAATCAGCAGTTTTTCTCTCCCTATAGTCCCATCACTATACCTTAGGCTGCAAAGCCAAGAAATTGATTTTTTTTTTTCCCTACCGATACTTATTGTCTTTTATGGCTGCAGAAAATTTTAGACCAGGAATGTGAAGCTTACAGATGGCTCAAACCTGGCTTGTGCAATAGATAAAGTGGGAATCTATTGTAATGATCCATTTGGACATGCTCCCATCTTCTGATCACTGAATTTGAATCTATTAATCTTGTAGACATTTCCAGCATGCCCATCACCATGAAATAAAGCTGAGAAACTGCACAGCTATGTGTCTGTAAGGATTCATGCTCCTGTTCCTACCTGAACTGCTCTTACATATATGGCTTATAAAGTGCTTTTTTTCTCACAGGAATACTGTAAGTTGACCATAAAACAACATATTTCTTCACTCATGTCTGTGTACAAGAGCAAAATCTGTATTCCAGAAAGGACAAGCCATATTCCCCAATAATTTTGACGCCAAAGCAGATCAGTCAATTTCTAATTAACTCTAATTGGCTTCCTCACATGCTTTTACATTATTTACCTGGAGGTGACAGGTGCTCAAAAGCACCAAGTATTTTCTCCATACTTTGTAAATGTTAAGCAGTATACTTGATGAAAAATAATCACCCGCCACTTGTCACTTACAACAAAAAGCCTCATTGACCTAAACAGATGCAAACCACATGTCTCACAATCACTAAGAAATGCAAGCAAGGACCATGTGGTAGATTGCTCAGTAGGTAACATAAGGGAAGGAAAAAAAGAGAGAGAAAAGAAAAAAAATATTTAGGACAGCCTTGGGGGAGGCATTAACCAATCTTGAAGATATTGGCTCAACAGCTACCATCATGTGTGATCAGGGCGTGTCATGTCTCTGCTGGCTGGACCCACAAAGGGCTTCTCTCCAAGCCAAAAATCCTTTAGGCACCTGCATCCCACAGCTCTCGTAGGCACAGTGGTACCCAAGGACAGATAAACACAAAGGTGCAGTGCTGCCTCACCCCTCTCCATGGAAAGCAGAACCTTAGAGCTCACCTTGAAATGGAGTTTCTTTTCTGTTCAGGGCCCTAAGAAATTGGAGGTATTTATCCTCCCAGCTGCCATCTGCTCCTGGAAGGAATGGTGCAGGAACAGGGAGGGCAAAGCAGTTCGTGTTTAATTTGTGGCTCTGGACACTTCCTGGCTTGAGCCAAGGGAGCAAAAAAATGCAATAGGCAGGCAGCTTAATTTATAGCCACAAAATTAGGCACGTTGGGAGAAGGCTCAAACACCACAAGCAGCAAATGCAGGCAAGCAGCAGCCAGAGAAGGTGTGCTGTTAAAGTATTTTTCATCTGAAATGTCTTTAAATCACAGTGCTGCATACCTATCCAGGCTGCAGAGGAGAGACAGAGATGCAGCCTGAAGTGGGCACTGAATTGGAAAGTGTTCATGGACTGATTTGAGAGTAACTTTATCCATGAGGACAGTTTAGAGAAAATGTGTTATTAAAGTACTTTATTTCCATTTAGAGACTCACACAGGCATACACAGACAGTAGGTGGTGACAGCTGCTACCAGAACCATTTGTTATCTTACTTCTGTTCAGCTTTTGACAGTGTGAAATGAATATAAATGCTGAAAAGCTTTACAGAGGTGAACCAAACAATAAAAAGTAGGGGGGAATGAATTCTGGTTAGGTTACTTTAGGGAAGAGCTTTATTTCTGTTTATTCCTGAGGCATGGATGCGTGCTGAGTTTCTAATACTGACAATACTGCTGAGAGGATTCTTGGTGGAGTTTACCAAATCCACACCATCCTGAGATGGTGAGAGCTGGCCTTGAAGCTAACTTTAATATCATTCCCAGAAATTGCATGAAAATAAGGCTTCAGCAAATTATTGCTTTTCCCTAATAATCTGTCCATCAAAATGGAGTGAACCTTTCACATCGTTTGCCTTAATAAAAGTGCTGGTGAGATATCTCTGTGTTTGGACTTAGCAGGAGCAAATCTCTTGGCATCAAAAGGATTAAATTAGTTGGCCTGAAATTATATTGCTTTTTCCAAGCAATCATGACAGCTCTCAGATTCTTGCTACAATATACTCACATCACACCAGCTGACAGTTGCCTCCAAAAAAACCCATTCATTTTGGCCAGCTCCTCCTGTGAACGCTATCAACAGAATGATGCTCCTGTTTCAGAGTCCAAGAGGCATGTTTGAAATACACCCCTATGAAGAGGAAGCCCTGGTCTCAGTTTTGACTTTTGTCTGATTGTTTGGTTCTCACATGGAGTATAATTACACCATTCTTGCCTTGCTTACATCTTGGATGGACTGACAAATTTTGTCTTACAAGAGCAATCTATAAAGGAGATTTTGGTCTGTTGTACAGAATATAAAGTTCCTCAGAAACTACTGTAGTATATTGATTGCACAATATATGTTTCATTAGAGCTTGGGGTATTTTTTATTTGTTTTCTTTTTTTGCTTCTGCGACTACTCCTCTCACCCTGACAGAATTGATAAAACAGGAATTCTCCATAAAATAGGGGTTGGTAACAAGAGGCACAGATTTATAGCACAGCACACAGATTAAGCTGAAGTCAAGCAGATATTTTCCTAATATCTCTGTTCCTGATTTAATGCTTCTAAAGCAAATTATTTACTATATGAGAAAGACCTCCAAGTTTGCATGGGGCAGGGGGGAGGTAAAACCTTTGCCTGAAGTTGGGCCAATAAAACAAGAATGACTTGGGCTTAGGAGTGCTGCAGGAAACATCGTTAGCTTCTGTGGGAGGGAGAGAGTCACGTCAAGTTTATTTTTATAAAGCAGCATCCACCTAGAAATGAGCACAAACTAAAATGCTATATCCTCTGAATTTGGTGGGCACTTGAATTCTCATTTTTGCAGAGAGCTCTTGGTTCCAAAAAAGGCCAGAACAGTGACAGATAGGCAAAACCTGTCAGCCTTTGGGGAGCATAAAATTTGGGTTTCAGTTTCTCTAGCATTCTGCCCCACCTGGTCACCAAATCCCTTCCATGTGCCTCTGGTTCCTGCAAGAAGGCTGGTTGTAGCTGAAGAGGGAATTTAGGCCCAGACACAGACAGGAACAAAGATAAACCCCATGGCCGTGTGTGGAGGGCAGGCTGAAGCCCACCCCAGCAGAGGTGAGGGCAAGCAGCATGGTAAACTCATCTGGTCAAGTCAATACTCTCCAGATCCATGCTCCTCTGGAAGGCAGTGGCTTTCTGACTAGAAATGGGGATCATTTCTCATAACTTAACATATTTGAGGTATAGCTGGCTCCCAGCTAGTGCTGTGTAACCAATAATATGCCCAAATGTATCCTGCACACATATCATTATTACAAAATCCACTGCTAGCTCTGCATAGAGCAGCCAATACGCCAGGAATATCCTACGTATATATTTGAATTATCCATTGCAGAGCACGCTGCAGGAAGGCTAGTAAATTCAGTTCCTCTTACCTGCCATCTGCATTCATATTTAGGAGTGAATTATATGTTTTCAATATGTTTTCTAGCAAGTTATTTACAAAAATCTCATTAAGAATAAAGACAGGGGGTTTATATAAAATTCCTGATCTACTGACTGAAATTGCATACCAAGATGTCAGCGTGACTTTGAACAGAAGCTGGAAAGCTGTGCTGCGTGAAATCATATCACTGAGAGAAAACCCTCACGCTCTTTATTCTCTGCGCTGACGTTTCTTTTCCTCTCTCCACTGAAACAAAACCACCATTAACTAGTTCTTCGTTACTCCGGTTTCCTGCAGGATTTTTGATAGTGCCTAGTCGTGGTAAGGGCTGGGATACAGTTCAATATACAAAAAGCAGTTTGTTTTCAGCCCTGTGTGAAGCTCACTCTCAGGTTTTGAAAGTAATTTTCAGGAGTAGCCTTCCTTAGCAGACATTTTCTGGGATGCAGTTAGTGCTGAACTTGCCAGGTGCCTGATGTGCAATGCAGTGACGGTACCAGGCTGATTACTTGGATGGCTCTGAAGTGAAGGCATCTGGTTAGGACTGCTGGCTAGTAGAAGAAAAGGCACTAATTGAATATTTCTTGCCTTTTCAGGTTTGTCCCTCTGATTAACCACTTTAAAAATCACTCCAGGGAAAGCCACACAGTTACCTTTAAAACAGAGGGGCATGATTAAACATTCCTTTGCTAACAGGAAAATAGTAAAGGAAAAGGAAAGCAGTGAGCTCCAGCAAGGCTGGCAGGTTATAGCTGGATTGAAACTAGCTCTTAAGCCTTTCCACCTGGCAGGGGAAAGCCTGAGTGATCTTACGGAGGTTGCCAAAGAATCCCATTGCCACACACCATTTGACCAAATTTACTTGTTTTCCTGAGATAATTTTGCTATCAAAATGTGTCTCTAGCCACACATACAGATGGATATCTGCTGGCACCTTCTTCTTTAAGGCAACCTGTGCTCCTGAACTGAACACACACCAAACCTATAGCAGTGATCAGTAAACAGTTACCTTTGCAAGTTTCTGACATTTGACCCTTTCACCTTGTTTTCAGTGAAAAAAATATCCAATGAGATTTTGGTACAGATCACCAGAGCTCTAATTTTAGTCTGCCAAATTACACACATGACAGCTAGCAGCTTCCTTAATGAACAGCATTTCCACTGGGCTTTCACCAAAGCCATGGTGGGTTTGAGAGATCTTTTCCTCTCTTTCTGATTAACCAATGACTGTGAGATCCTTACTCATGACATCTCCTCGCCTGCTGCTGCCAAAATTAAAGCCATAATACCACAACAAGATCTATGCTGAGGTCACGAGGTTACAGACTTGTCCTGTGGCCTTTGACAAAGTACTTTATCACAGGTGTTTACACAACTGTGGTTTCAGCAGTATATTTTTAGGGTCCTAACATTGCAAGAGAAACCTCCTTTATCAGTGAAAGTTTAACATAATCAGAGTCAGTTCACCACTAATGTAAAAATTTCAGGTAGTGCTTTCATTCCTTACATTTCATTTATACACTGGGTAACTCTCTGAATGTTCTTCTAAATGGTCTGCAGCAATCTTCCAAAGGATGCATGTACACAAAACTTGCACAGTGACCTCCAGCAGTAATAAAACCCCCTTTTAAAAATTAAATTACTTCTGGAAAAAAATATTCCTGGATACTGCATGGGCTACTCTCAGGTAGGCTAAGCCTGAAAGTAAAAAATGCTGTTAGGTTTGCTAGCTATGGTAAAAAAAAGGATGTAAAGTGTTAGATTTCAAGTTATTAACCCCAGATTGGCTGTAAAGTTTCAAATGTTTCAGTTGTTTGCTTCAATTTCATAGCCTCCATAAGCTTTAAGATTTTGACAAGATTTCTGCAGACCAAAAGCCCTAAATTAGATGTACCTGCAAATTTCCCACTTTGGAATTAAAATAAATTCTGTAACAACTGGGAAAAGAAACCCTCGATGGCACAAAATGGAGCTGCCTTTCCAAGCCCACACCTAAATTGTGACAAGACCTTAAGGTATTCAGAGGAGCGTGATGGAGATGTTCTTACCTTTTACTTAAAGCACTCCAAAACCCCCACAGCACTTTTTAACGTCAGAGTTAGGGCTGTTGGACAGGAG
Source organism: Callaeas wilsoni (assembly GCA_013398955.1). Classification (NCBI taxonomy): domain Eukaryota; kingdom Metazoa; phylum Chordata; class Aves; order Passeriformes; family Callaeidae; genus Callaeas; species Callaeas wilsoni. Next base: position 102,173 of record VWPU01012059.1, on the reverse strand, counting down.
ACCACGGCAAGATAAAGAAAGGTTGGTTTTGCCGGGTGAAACATGGAAATTGCAAACAAATCTCCTCCCTGCTCATTATGCCTGTGCATGGCACAGCCTTTCTTCCTCCCTTGCTCTCAGTCCAGCGGGGTTTCCTAGAGTAACAATCTGTAGCTACAGAAGCTCCTTTGGATCCCTAGGAAATTCCCCTTTTTGTCTTCTCCTTTGAAACTCAGATTTAAGTCTTTCCACAACTCTTCTCCACACCCCCTGTGCTGCCAAACCCAGCTTGCTGCCTCATTCCTCCCCTGGGAACTTCCCCAGATGAGCTTCCTCATATGCTTTCTGGCACAGTCTTTGCCTCACCCACCAAAAACACTCAGCCAGACTCAATATTCAGTGTCAGGTTGGACAGTGCCAGGAACAGTCCTTCCCCTGCTGCACAGCCAAGCCCTTTCCTCAGAAAGGCCAGGAAAATGCAGAAATAAGTGGTGAAACACACACACAAAAAGCATCACCTCCATCAGTCCTTGGGAAATGGTGCTGAGCAGAGATGGTTCACCCAACAGACGCTTTTTCCAGTGGTGTCTGTATTGCTACCAAAAAAAGTCCTTGCAGCAGGGAGCAGATGGAACTGTGCAGGTGGAATTGTGCATCTCACGAATACCAGACACCAGGGCTACTTTATACATTCATGGCTTTTCTGCTTACTACAGAGAGAACCATTTCTACAAAATGAAGTTGAATCTTACTTTTGGTGCGCGTTGCTGTTGTTTGTATGGAACAAGTGTGGAGTGATAGCTCTCAGATGCATTGGATTACTGTGGAAACGCTGCACAGAAATCAGGAGAGGGATTGGGATATAAAAAGTATAGAGCTCAGAGGGTCCCAAACACAGGCATCCCTTTAAAAATATTACTCTGATTCTGTGAGATTAAAGATTGAGTTATTATTAGTTTCTTTGAACTCTTACTCTGAGATGTCTTAGAGAAGACCTGACAGAACCCAATCTTCACTGTATTTATACATATTTTCTGGATCCCTATCTGTCCAGATACGGTTCAGAGAGACTCATGTCTTGGTTTTTGTCAGAGATAACTGAAGGGTTACACAGGTCTAAACATAACTCTTCATATCAGCACTAAGGCTCGAGGAAACTCTGAATTGCAGCACTTCATACTGAAGGGATCCCTAAATGATTCTTTTCTTCTCACAATCATTCAAGAACTTGAAAGTCCAGGGAGTAGACTCAAATCTCTCATTCCCATAAATTTAACAGAGGTCACAGCATGGCCAATTCAGCTGAAAAGTGTTATTACAGAAAAACTTGATGATACTTTTATGTTCACTGATGTGAACATAATTCTCTGGGTCTTTTAGCTACATATAGCCTGCCTTATCCACAGAGACACTTCAGCAGATATATATGGTACCATGAGCAAAGTTAAAAGTGATGAATATTCTGATTTATAACTTCTACTGATAAGAGGATGATAGAAAATCTTAAAAATATGGGTTTTATTATATACACTATGTAACTTCACTCAGCAGATAAGGGATGGGGAATCAAAAACATTTATCACACCTGAACTGGGGGGACACTTCCTTGAATGACCCTTGTTGCCTGTAAAGGATTGAGCAGACCAATGGACAAAAATCTTAAATATAGGGTTAGCTCTGTAGGTGCCAAGTGTGGATATGAATCTATTATCCTTCTTGATTTTAAGGACTCCACACAGGGAGAAAAATGCATATACCGAAAAGCTTCTTTTCCCTGACAGATTTAATCATCTAAAGAGATCTTAGCCTGCTGAGCTGACATTGCACCTCCTAAAGATCACCCACTGGATTGTAACTACAAAGGCACAAGAAAGTAATTATTATAAATAAATTTGTTAGGGATGAGGAGCTGGATGAACAGGCCAGATGCTCCTCCTTGCATTTTAAAGCTGTGGTGAGGGGCAAGAGAGAGTCCCTTGAGAGTCCCTTGGTAATAATCCTAAAGGAGAGGCTGCCTTCATCCACCTCAGGCTCCAGGTCCTCAGTATTGGCCTCAGCATGATCCAAGAGTTTAAGCACACAGCCCAGATAAATATTACTTTGTTAATCTTCATTAGAAATCTACTTTTAAAGCTGATTCACAGTGAAGTCACTTAGTCAGATGAAATCATTGCACACTAAACAATCCTGTTAGGGATGCTTATCCAAGCAAAGGGCATTCAATTGCATTTCCATTAGCAGCACTATGGTTATTGTCCTTAAAGACAGGGCTCTTAGACTTAATCTATTTTCTTAGAGCTGAATTTTCTCAAGAACTAAAAGTTAATTTTTACTACTTTCTAGCAATACGAAATCAGGTTGCCTGCAGATCGATAAAACAGATTTGAGGACTGAAAGTGGTCCTGCCCACTCAGCCAGTGCTGAGAGCTCCCTGAAATTTTAAGTTCTGGATTATCTAAGTCTAATGATGCATATTATTAAATAGAACATTATTTAATGAGAAAGTCACCGGCTGTGGTGAACAGCAGGTTACTTATCTATCAGGAAAAGAGTATTTTTTCAACAGAAAATATGATGTTTCTCTCTTTGTTTAATTCTGTACAGAAGAGAGGAAAGATTCTTGATCTCATCTTTTTTACTTTCTGTAGCAGTTTTCTGGAAGGACAAGTCCTCCCATTAAATGAGGGGGAGATTTTTTGCTTTCCTTGCCTTGTTTGACTCTCTGCCTTCCCACTTGTGGGACTGAGGCAGAGTTCACCAGAGCTTTACTGAAGTAAGGAAATAGCTCTGACTCCTCCTTCGACCTCGACCTGAAGACAGACACAGATCTGGGGAGCCTGAAGTTGAGCCTGAATTTCTGAAAATAGGAAAGAAAGTTTATCTTTCCCCAGCAGTGGTTTTTAGGTTTTGGTGTATTCTCTGCTTTCTTGTCTCTCTCCTGGAAAGATGATACCACATTTTGTGTTATGTTCCCTTATATTTGCACTGATTTCTGTAGTTAACGTTAGTTAAAACCAGGGTATATTTTACTTCAGTTTTCTCCATTTAACAGTTATAAGAAGTGTTTCTACCTAAAAAATGGTGTATTATAACATGAGTGTATAGTGGCTTTTTTTCTTGTACAGCTTTGCTCTAAAGGCATTGCTGTAGATTATCCCTTGAAGAAATCTCCAAAAGATGTTTCCACTACTGCCCCTGATATTGAGGCAGAGTTTCTAACCTGCTACTTGAAAACTGGGGAAGCCTGGTATTGCTATGGAATCGTTCACACAGGTGAAAATAAATATTGACTTGATACACTGCTAAGGCAGAAAGCAAAAATTAAGCAAAGACTATGAATAAATCTTGTGCAGGAGGAATCAGTCCAATAATGAGAGAAGAGGAATCAATAAAACACAACTTTCACATGGAACTGGTGTTTAGATTGGACTGATTCTCAGAATTGGAGACATTCAGCCACAACAGCCATGTATGCATTTCTGCTCTGATAATGCAGAGGGGAAGGATGTTGCAGGGAAGACACATCCATAGTTCATGGCACACTTAAGACTGAAGTTAGACAAATACAAACGCGCTCAGCCTCATATGACAGTAACAATATTGTGAGCACTTGATCTCCTTCAAGCCAGATTAGGTCAGGGATGGCTCCAAATTATTTCCATTGCATAATCCCTCATGGGCTCACTTGTGATCCACATCAAAGACCAGCACGACCAGCAGTGCATAAAGAAGCCCAAAACAAAACTTGCACATGGTGGAGATAAAATTCCCATTAGTTTCAGATGAGTTAGGATTTCGCTGGGTTTGTGCCGCCTTTAATTAGCAATCAGGCACAACGATCATTTCTGCGTGCACGTCGTGCCAGCAAACGCTTCATTATTGAGGTCCCCGCTCACTTTTTCCCTTGTTTGAGATGTGTTGAGATGGACACTGCAGTTAGTGCAGGGTGAGGGTTCCTTCACACAGTCATCTTCAACGAATGCAACCACTGAAGCAAAGCTGCAGCAGAAGAGAAAGGAGGCACGTGCTCCTGTCGGAGGGGAGGGATGACGTGTGTGGTGTGGGAACGCCACGGTGGCAGCAGGTTCATTTAGCAACACACACGGTCATGGCATGTCTGAGCATCCTGACTCAATGCCAAGCTCCTCAGCTGCCATCCCCACCCCTTTCCCAAGCAGTTTTGGCTTGGAAGGCCATGCCTACCTGCACACGCTGTGGGTGTGCATCCTTCAGCCGACTCCCGAGAACATTTCTGGGCTGGCAGCCTCAACGCCCAGGAGCAGTCAGAAAGCAACAAAAACTTCCCAAAAAATGCACACCTCATTCAAATTAAAAACCAACCATGCTTTTTCATGGCTTCTCAAGGAAAAGAAAAAAAATATATATAAAGTTTGAGTGGACTCCCAGTTTTGGAGAAAATTATGGGTATTTCTCTCCAATTCTAACTGTGACTTCCAAGAACACTAAAATGCAAAAGCCATTTGGACAGATAAAATAGAACAGGAAATACATTTTTTTACCTAATGTGATTTATCTTGATTTCAAAATGGTAAGATGAGGTGGCCCCAGCTCTACAGAAACTAAAGCCTATTCAGACATGCTTTGGTTTCTACTGTCTTAAAACAGAAACCCCTGACACAGTGAGAAAATAAACGCAGTGAGATTGAAATCACTGGAAAACTGAAGGGTGGAAACATTTTTCACTCTTTTCCTTATATATAATTCTTATGTATACTTGTTCTTAATTTAGTTACGCATGGCAATCAGTAATGCCTATTTTCATTAAAATTCACTTAATAACTTGAAGAATGGGAATAAATCTATTGATCAGTGGCACATTTTACAATGAAGGAGCTGATACTATACCAGTAAAAAAAAATATTCTGAGACATAATTAACATAGACAAACCTGGAATACAATCAATTGCTATGGTTTTTTTAAAAAGAAAAGAATAAATTACTCTGAGCTGTCCTGCTAAAAATAGCTTCCTGCCATCAGTTAGCTAGTGCATATACAATATAGAATTTTTATTCCCATTGAGCTTTTATGTCATCACCACATTGTAATGGTTTGCTGGTAATCCTTTGGCGTTAATCATGAATCCAAATTAAAATATTTGTTCCTGCATTTATTTGCATTTACTGAGCTATTCTTTCTTTAATTTCATGTAAATTTCACAGCTCCTGCATTCATTTCCGAAGCCCTATTAGCAAAAAATCAGCTTTAATATTCTCACCCATAGTTGTATCAAATACACAGTAGTGGGTTTTGCTAGAGAGAAATCTTACAAAACGTCACAACTAGAGAAATAGAAAATAGAACAAAATTTCAGGAGCTCAGTTTTAAAGTGTTCATAAACAGGCATCTGTAGGGGAACAGCTTTCCTATTCTTAAGAAAGGGAGTCCAAATTATATCATCAGCTTTAGGTCCTGTATGAGAAGCCAAGTCTGGGTCCTCCTAAAAAGTGGAAATTGTATTCTCTGATTTCTTAATATTCAAGGCTGCCTTTAGCATCACTGATACAATTGAGGACACTGGCTGGGTTCTGATCATTTGTCAGGCTGATACAAAAGATTCACCCTTTGTGATCAAAAACTATTAAAACCACTTCTCATCCATCACAGCTCTGAGCAAACATGCCACGGATTGACCTCACGAAGCAACACTTGCTGTAACCTACCTGACCAGCACTTTTCATCATAAGGTAGCCATCAAAATAATTCCTAACTTGCAGTCTGAAGCTATAAAATGAATCACACGATATTTACGTGCGCTGTGGTCCTTTTGGCCCAGGCATTATGGCATACCAGGGTTTAATGATCTTAATAACCCCATATGGCTTGCTGAGAAATTAGATTTTCCCTTTGGTTGCAGAAGGCAATTTTCAATTATAGCAGATGGCAAAACAGTGAAGGTCTGAGAAGTCAAGAACTGACTAAGAAACCTCAGATTAGTACTTAGGCCTTATGTTGCTCAGCCTAATAATGTCAATGGTTGAATTTTTGCCCCAAATGAAAAGTCTTGAAGCAGAGCAGTCCCCCAATTACACCTGCTCTTCAGAGGCCAGGCACAACAGACACCCATAAAGCCACACTTGCATATGGAAAAACAACCCTTGGTGCATCACATGCACAGCTCAGCAAACACTAAGATTCAATTTTACTGGAAATTGGAGAGAGCCATGCTGAACTCCAGGACAACTGGAGATCCTCCAAAACATAAGAAACTTTTTCAACAAGATTTTATATCCCCTTACAGATTTTTTTTGTTGCTGTTTATTTTGCTTTTTTACCCTCCAAGCAAGATAAAATATATCTGCCTTGAGAGCCTGGGAAAATCAAACAGAACCTTTCTATTGGAAAGATGCTTTTTGCCACTGCACCTGGTCCCCATGGCACACACAGGACTCCTTTCTCAGCAAGGGAAGGGGTTGGAAAGTGACACCTCTTCCCAGTGGGATTGCTCTCCTGCCATAGGAAGCCCACAGCTGGTGGTGGGAGGTGCACTGGGAAGTGCCATCCAGAAGGATGTTTGTGAGCTGCCTCCTACCAGAGCACCCCTGGACTTCACTCGCTGTCCTCCTTCCCTTGATCTGGGAATTGTGGATGTAAGGGTTGAGGGGAGGAAGAGGAGCCAGATTTTATAGCACATTTCTTCACTACTACGTCTAGGTAATGCCTGGAAACTGCATTCATGATAATGAGGAGTGTTTCAATGAGCTATTCAAGATCTTTGGTGGTCAGCAAAGGTTTTCCTGTGTCCTTGCAGGCTCTGCTCCACAGCACGACCCACCGCCAATTCTCTCCCTCCCGCCCTCCCAGAAAGGCTGTGCACAGAGAAGGCAAGAAATCCACAAAGCTTTTTTCTGCTCTGCCTTTTAATGTGTTCAGTGGAAGGCAGGGCTCTCTAATGCCTCTTGCACAATTCATAGGGAGACACATGAAGTAGAAAATAGCACCTCTGTTAAGTAGTACACGATTGCTTTAGTGATGAGTTAACAGAGGGAATCTCTCATGGAGGCACAGTGGGGGGGAAAGTCTAAAACAGCTGAAGGCTCACAGATTTACTCCTAAATCCTCTGCATTTTTCCAAGTGATTTTTCAAACACTTACAAAAGGTCTAAAATAATTAATAGCAATCAAGCTTTATGCACTGTCTGTCAGAAGAAAAGACATCTCAAAAGACATGTGATCTTGGTCAGTGTATTATACATTGGATCAAACTGGACCCTTTAACCCAGATTATTCAACATTTCAGACTAAAAATTCAATATTCAGCTACTTCTGCATTCCCTAGCTTCCTTATTTTGCACCTTTAAAACAGGTCTATATTAAAGTAACTTGAGAATGGAATTCTAGTGAAATATTAAATAATCAAAAATAAATAATGCAATGATATGATGATACAATGCAGTCAGTGGGCATTAAAATGGAGGAAGAACGGAAGAACTCTAGAAAAACATAGATTTTTAGGCTGAAATAGAAAAACAAGAAATGTAGTGACTGATACTTCTAATCTGTGGGAAATCTGTAGTGCAATGCACACTTTGCTCTAAACTACTCTCCTAAGCTTTTTACCCCTTCAGAAAAGGGAGTAAAAAGAAAGAGAAAAATTAGCAACACCAAATTACTTCAGCAATTGTGTTAGGCATATTGCAATATACATAATAGATGAGATATTATTAATACAGAGCTATTCCATTGAGATGCTCTGGATAATATAAACTAGAAGTACTCTTTAAAAATAATTCCTTCTCATGCAGTATTTCAAATATTTCTATGTACTTCAATTCTTTTATTACTTTTTAAATTAACATCATTGTCTCTGGATTCTGATTCTCAGCTCTGACTCATGTTATTTCCAGGCTGACATATCACTGACATGGTTCTTATTTTATGGGCTGAGACTTCCTCCTTCGTGGTCAAAGGGTACATTCCCCTAGACTTTGATGATGCTGCCTTCCAGAAACTTTTATTGGCACAACTCGTGGTGGGATCCTATTAAGAAAAGGCACATTGAGGGGGAAAAAAAACCTGGAAGGCATGCAGTTCCTTGTAGAAAGAAAAGTCTGACAACACTGAACATGACAGCAGTGCTAATGGCATCGGGAAATTTGGTGGTACAGCTGGAAAACAAGAGGGCAGCACATTATGAGAACACGACAGGGAATGCAGAGTATCTCCACTTGCGCTAAGATGTTTTGGGAGCTTTGAAACACGATATTTCTAAATATCTTTTTGTTCTGGACCAGAGAACATTCTCCTTTTTACCACCTTCACAGCTCAGGAATTGAGACCTGTATGGCACATTTATCTTATGCTTGCAATTCAAAGCGAATTGCTGCTGCAAAACCTTTTAGCATGGCAGTTATATTTCACTTTAGTGACAGAGAAAAGGCGTTGTGTGAAACCCTTTTTGGGAACCCACACTTCCTCCCTTCCTGTCTGTTTAAATATGAAAACATCATGAGATGGTTTTTTCTGTGCACTGACAGTCCTTGCCCATAGACGCCATAACTGCATTTATTTCAGATGAGTTGTGCAAAAAAAAAAAAAAAACCAACTGCACAAAGACAAGTCAAGCATCCTCCTCCAGTGTAAGAGGTCCTCTTCCTTGATCCACACAGATTTGGTAGAAGCTTTTCTGTCTGTTTTATTCAGTGATGATGATTATATTAAAAGGGATTCCTAGTGATTTATCAGATTACCAGACACTCATTCAGGACTCTGACAAATTTGCCTGGAAAAGCAGCATTCCATGCAGTTCCTCTTGTGGATACATCTGCCAACCAATTCTGGCCCCTTTGTCCTCCAGCTTTTTTCTCTATAATCCAGATGTTATCTAATTTTACATCTCACTTCTTTAAAAGGCATGGCCAGAGCAGGGAGGGAAGGGCACTCCCTCCTTCAGGGACCAGGGGAAAAACGTCCCCAAGTGCAGAGCAGGATGGGCACAGTCACAGCCAGGCGTTTGGCGGCAACAGAAACAAAACTCCCCATGGACCAATGGTCCTGGAACTGTCCAGGCATCAAGAGGCTGAAATCAAGCTTGGGAGAAAGGCCCTGCCTCCCTCATGTGTCTCTTCATGTGGATCCTCTCACCCACTTCTCCCTCTAGATTCTAATCCCCACCAGCACCAAAACCCCCTCACTCTTGTCCTCTGGCTGAGAGAGTTTCTGCATGCCTGCTCTCACAAGCCAACCAAATATTGCCAGCACTTTGCTCCAACAGGGAGGGTTTTCCCCTCCTCAAGACGTCATCTTTGGTAAACTCTCACACAGAGGAGGCATGCTCACAAGCTTTTGTGTCTCCAAGACATCCCTCTTAATTCCCTACAACAGCACCGGGAAGAGCAGTGGTTTAGAACACAGAGTTGGCTATAAGCAAGTGTACAATCCTGAGGTCCTCAAATAAAACTTAAAGAAAATCTCAACATCGTTGCACATGCAGATTGCAGGAAAATCCGATGAGGTTGATTCCTGACTACTGTGGGGTTCAGGAATTTGGCTGTCTCTGGCAGAGCTGAACTCCCAAGCCAGCCCTTGGGATCCCAGAACAGAGCACAGCAGACTCAAACAGATGTGAGACTAGAACTACACAGCACACAGTAATCTGCCTGCCATAGAGATGAAACAGGGAAGAAGAACAAAGTTGAAATTCAGTGTAATTACACAGGATTTGTCAGGTTCATCCACGAGTATATTGGGGCTGGATCACCAGCTGTACTGATTGACAGTGTTCACTGAAGAGAAAAGCGCTGTATTAGTCTACAGCAACCGCATACATGGCTCTGCTGAATGCTGCTTGGCGCATTTCTTGCACTGGCATTGTCTTTAATGTGGCGAAGAAGAGCTCAGTGACTGCATTTCTGCAGTCCCTCGGTGCCAGCGACACGTGGGTGTGCACCCTGAAACACCCAGCCACCCCGCAGCCTCACATCTCCCTGCAGGGGCACAGGCTGCGCTAGCACCGCGGTTTCACTTTGATAAATCCCCTAATTCCTCTCTAACAGTCAATTATAGCTGGCTATTAAAGCCCACAGCATCTCAGGAAAGCATGGATAACCAGGAAAAAGAAAAGGCTGCTACTCTAATTAAAGAAACAGCTGCACGAACATCCACAAACAGCTTTTACTCGCAGTACCAGTAAGAAAAAAGAGTTTATCTGCTCGAGTAGTGAAGAGCTTTTTTTCACTTGTTTCATCTCTACAACCATCATTGACTTTTTCTTGGCCTGTAAAGGCCAAACACAAATGATGTGGTGGATCACAGCAGAGGCACTTCTTCAGGTCAGTCAGATGAGAGTTAAAGCCCAGTTGCATTTGGGAAGGAATTAGACAGAGACTGTGCACCTTGGAGCAAAGGCAGTGTGATTTCCAGCATCCAGCTTTGATGCAGCAATCCAGGTTTCTTGCCACACCCGTTCTCTTAACACTGGGCAGTGAGACTGAAAGGAAAACTTGGAAAGAAAACTGCAGAGTGACGTTTGTGTCTTCGATTTGCATACTCCAGTTGCTGTGGTGGGGAGAGAATTGATGCCTCCTTCCCTTCTCCTCACAGTTCGAAAAAAGATAATAGGACAAACACTGTATTATTTTTAAGAGAAGATGTCAAGATGAAAAAATGAAAACGTCAAAAAAGAGGCTGATATACAGCATTACTTAAAGACTGTTTTGTTGAGAAAAACTGACCAAATGATTTACGAAAGGCTTTTAGCAGGGCAGTCTTTGGATTACAGTGAAGATGAAAAATAAATGAAAATCTATTTCAAGTTTACTTTAGCCTAGTCATTTGACAGATGAGGGCAAAACCTGGCAAGAACACAAGTTTTAATCTTCAGATGTAGTGACTTTATTTGCAGTTTTGCCGATTAAAGTTCTCTCTGTGCAAAATAAGAGCTTTTCAGAGCATTTTCAGAGGTTTTCTGTTGAAACTACTTTTTTTTTTTTTACATGAAGCCCCCATGAAAGGCACATGAGTAAAAAGGCCAAAAATGCTTCTGCTTATGGCACAAAGCTGATCCAGACATTGCCCTGACTGTCGCAATTGGTGTGTCCACCACCTTCTTCCCTTCCCAATTCCCCTTTCAAGCCTCACTCTTGAAACTCAGCCCTCCTAATTAATTACTGGATTAACCAGCCTAGTATCAAGATGCTCATGGCTGGAGGTGGATCTTGGAGCACGGGCCCCATTCTCAGTGTGCCTAGCCTGGCATATTTCTGCCTGGCCAGATGGGTCCACCATCTGCTCCTATTTGAAGGAAAACTTCCTGGAATTAGGGTTTTCCTCTTAACCTTTGTACAAATCCTTTGCTTCCTCTTTCCATTCCTTTTTTTTTTTTTTTTTTTTTTTCACCAAAATCACCTGAAGCACATCAGGGTCAGATTTAAAAAATAAAGGGGCAGCTCCTCACAGTTTTAGTGAGGAACAGAGCTGAGCCCTGCTCTGCACAAAGGCCCTGGACTGGAGCTGCCTCAGCACAGCAAAGGGCTACTTTGTGGGAAAGTGGGAACACAGCAGAAATTATTTCTGTTGTATAGGCTTCAGAGAGTGTAGCAGAATCAATCCAAGCACCACGAGTCAAAGGTAGCCTTCTGCTGTTTGCTCTGGCTATTAGGGCATGCTGTATTATTTTTGAGTATAGAATTTATAGATCGAGAGAAGCAGTTGATCTCTTCGAGACGAGTAAAAAAAAATAAAGATGGAAAAACGGAGAGCTGATATCCAATTCTATGAAAATCTGCCACAGCTCTATATTAATGATAAGCCTATCCCAGCACATCCTGCTCAAAGTCTTACAGAAAATGTGTTGCTAACTACCAGGGAATCATTGATTTTTTAATTTTTTCCCTTCGTAGTGCTATTGCTTAGCTGTGGTAGAGGCCATAACTTGGAGAGAAGAGGTAAAATTTGAAAAAAAAAATCAATATTATCATTATCAACTGGTGACTACAGTTTACAGCAGCAATAATCTCCTTTGAAACAGCTTGCAGAAGTACCAGTTGTCATCTACATGAAGTGTTACTGGTTTGGTCAAGTTATTAAATGCAGATATTATTTGATGTTTTGGTCATTTTGATTCGGTTGAATTCAGTTTTGGTGACCATCAATATTGCCCAAACCTCACATCTAAACCATATTTGGCTGAGAGCTGCAGTATTTGCTGCTGGTATTCTCTTTTCATTATTGCTAAGAGTGATTCATTCCCTCATTAAGAGCAACTAATTTTTAACATCCTGTGCTGTTTCTTGCATTGTGTACTGGTGGAGTAGTTAGACGTGCCCCCAGTCACTAAGTTCTGTGCTTCCTCCAGTAATGCCTGAAGTTATGAGATCATTTGTCACTGGTTTTCCACACACACGCCTTCTTCCCAGGGAGGCAGCTCCTGCAGGGTGATGCTTTCTCTCAGTACAGTTTTCTGAGCATCTTTTTCACACGTTGCACTGTGAAAGCACAATTCTGAGGTGCTACACCACATCAGGGTGGTCTTTAGCAGAACAGAATTTCCAGGGCACAAAGCAGCTCTGCTCAGACAGAGTAAAGTTTACTGTGCCACAACAGAAATATCCTTATTTTTCTAATTATTGGCAAACGCAAATGTAACCATGCAGAGCTTCAGGCCTTCTCCTGTGTGCCTTGGAGAAAACCTGCAGAGCTAATTTGAGCCACAAGTCTGTGGCACTTTGGAGATACTTTTAGGTTCTAACTTATTTTAAAAGTTCCCTCTGAAGACCAAAGGCATGCAGGTCGTGAGTGCTGAACACAGAGAGGAGGCAGGTATTGGTCTTCTAAAATGCTCTGGGTGCTTCCTTAAATGGGAATTTATAGCTGAATGTGTTTGCATCTATATTTATATCATAATTTCAAGAAGATGAATGATGATTTGGTTAGGAAAAGGATTAGGTCTGTGATTATTAATATACTGAATTATAAAGGCAGTAGTTTTTCATGTTACCATGATATTCAAAACTGTCAATGAGGACACAAGAGCTGCTTGCAAGGTTTCATTGTAACAGAAGGCAGTGTTAATCTCTTTGCTGAAGTCCTAATCTATCATTAAGTACTTTATAAAGCATGTATGTTACGATAAACCCTACACTTTGCATGTTAGAACACAGTCTGTTTAGCATTTTTCCAAAGACTGGGAGAAGTGCTGCTGACCAGAGAACCCAGTCCCTTCTTGGACATCTCCCAGGTAGAACTAATTGGATAAGGAGCTGTCACTCCTGCCCTCCCCTCGCTCCCATCAGAAGGCCACCCTGCCTGCCAATCTAACTGCTGAGCTCCTGCTATTTTTATCCTTTCATCTTTTTCTGATATTGACTTAAAGCCTGTAATTTGTTACACCTGGAACTGCGTCTATTAAATTTAAGGTCTAAGAAACACGCCAAGGTCCACCCACGTAGAACCTATCACTCGTGCAGAAAGTGTTTCAGAGTCTTCCAAGTTAACATTAAAAGCATTCCAGATGCACAGTTTCTCCAGGCAGATGGGTCAGGCACCTGCCACTCACGTTTGCAGAGGCAGGGCTTAACATCAAGTTGTGCTGTAGCAGTTTTGATTACCTTCTCTACAAGCTAAAAGCAATATAAAATATTATCACAGGATTTTTTTTCCCTAGAGCAATACACAAAACCCTAATGAAATTGCATTTATAATACAACCTCAATAAAGATTTTAATAATGCTTGTTCCTAAATCACAGCTGACAAGAGAAAGAGTCCATAATGCATTTGAGATGGTGTTGAGCTGTATAGAATAAGTACATACACTATGTGTCTTAAACTGTGACTATTAGGAGCTTTTAATGATTTAAGACATAAAAATTTAAACTTATTTGTCTCTTGTCTTTTAAAGGAGCATTATTCTGAATCCAGCCTCTCTCCAGAATCACGTACACCAAGCTGCTTGCTTTTGGTGCTTACAGAGAGATTCTGAAGCTGCAAATCACACTGCTTGTGGCTCTTGAATGGATTCTCTACATCCCTTTCATTCCAGCTCTCAGTAGGTAAGGCTGTTGTCTCAGATCCAGGCATTTCCAAAATCGGTGGGGGTTTTGGGCTGGCTTTGTGCACATGATCCAATCCTCCTAGTTGTCATAACATGAATAATCCCAATTACATCCCAAGTTGTGATTAGGCAAAAGCTTGTAGGAGCATCCACTCATTCTTGGGCACTGGTGTGAGCCCTGATCAGGTCCCAGAGCTGTGCTGGATAAAAGCACATCCACACAAGCATCTTCTACTCCCTGGTTTCCCTGAAACCCTGGGCAGAAGCTCAGATGTGCTCCAAATAGAGGGTGGGGAGAGGGAGGGAAACAAAAAATGAGAGAGAGAAAAAAGAAAGAGGAAAAAAAAATAATCAAGATCTCAGGGTACACTGTGGTATGCTGTAAAATTTAGCCTGTGTGCAGCTGAAGAGATTGCTGGTGTGAACGGGAACTGCTGGCAGGAGGAAAGCCTACAAGAGGAAGCTCTGCTTGTGTGCTTCCACTGATGCTGCCAAAAAAACGAGAAGTTTCACCCTGCAACAGAAGTTTTTAACCACCTAAAATGCTTAAATGAAAGAGAAATGCATGAGGAAAAGCGCTGGTGACTGGCTATGTATCACCACTACTGCTAACATTAGACACTTACAAGGGACTGTTCAGCTGAAGACCACAAGGTATATCACAAAATATTTCACAAATCATTAGGTAACTAATGGCAGGGCAGCCAGTGTGAATTAGGCGAGAGACTGAAAGGGTCACTTTGCTCATCCTTTAAGATGGATGCTGCTGGTACAGCTCTGAAGCCACTGAAACAGCAGCAAAGCAGCACGGGGAGTGGAAGAAGACTTTATCCAGGCAGAAAAGCAGACTTGCAGAGAGGGTCTGGGGAGATGGACTTCGGTTTTCTCTGTAGGACTTCTGCCAAAGACTCCAGGACAAGCACTTTTCCTTCAGCAGGACACACATTGAGATTATGTCAAAAGTAATCTCCCCTGGCTTTCACTCATCCGTACAGGCAAAATAAATCAGCTCCCCAAGAAAGAAAATGCTTTCTCTATATTTCTTAAAAAATGCGATTTCAGCTACATCTGGAATATTTCACCTGACCATAAACCCACCCAACCTTTGCCTTTTAATCTCAAAACACAACTCACTTTTCAGACAAAGCTGTTTCAAGCTAAGAAAGAGAAACATTTTGTTGAAAAACAATGAAGTGTTGTGATTGTTATCAGTGAGATGTAAAAGGAGATCTGGCAACTGTCTCTTCTTCCTGAAGTCTTCTTGATGTGCTGATTCAGACAGAAATTTTCATCTACTGAATTATCAACAGGTGAGGCTCACTGCTCAGCCAGATGTGTTAGAGCTCTGTTGGGACCATATGTTGCTTTGTGGCAGGTGGGGAATCCTGCCCAGGATACTTTCAAACCCCCAAATTCACCAGTATCCCAACAGATGAAGTGAAAAAGGGGATTTGTTTGGGGTGCTGGGAAGGAAAAGAGGGTTTTCCCCAGGTTGAAGATTTTTAAAAATAGTAACAATAATAAAAGGGGTTTTTTTCAAAGTATGCTTTCAAAAACTGAGCTTTCTTGAGAAGTAATACAAATCAATGGGCATATTTGAGACGATGATATGAACAGAGAAGCTGTTCATAAATATCATTTCAAAAATGAATATAAATTTGTGGTTGGTGTCACTGCAGATAAGGAATCAGTAAATTTACTACATCAGCAGGCAGGAGGGAACACTGTCAGCCTTTTTTCCCCACATTGAGTAGCTTTCAGGAAACTAGATGATTTTAAATGAGATTATGTATTTTGCAAAGGAGAGGAACATTCCGACAGACTGACTCCAGTGTGGTTCCAAAAGCAGTGACTGTAGCAGTACTCAGAGTTTAGCCTAGTTTAACATAGTGTTATAGCAACTGTGCGGAGCTGCTTCTGCAGATTGTGTTAAACTAAGCTTAGCACCACTTCTGTCATCTCTCTGGAGTCACTGGTCTCAGTCAAAGCCCGCTCATGGTGCACAGTGTACTCTGCTCCTCACAGACAGCCATGAGATACTCAGTTACACTTTCAGGAAATACAAACATGGGGTTTGTTAGCATAAGCCAGCATTTATTTCTGCTTGCCTTTTTTTTTTTTTTAAGTGAGAAAGTGGTCATTCTATTCCTTTTTCTGCTTTTAAGCACCCCTCACGTGGATTTTAAGTTATTGCACAGTGCACGAAGCACCCCCAGAGCAGCGTATGGGTGTGTGAGCAGCAGTGGCTGGTTGGAAGCAGTTCAGCTTGGCACAAACACCACGGATAATCACATTTGACTCAGCCTACCCATCAAGCTGAGATCCCCTGAGATTTTGTCTCTGAAGACATGCCAGACTGAATTCTCTGGTTCAGAGAAAGTCAGAGGTTAGAGAGGGATCAACTGTAATTTAAGCGTCTCTCAAAGTCCTCTGTGTGCAGTTTTCACTCACACAGCCCAGTACCAGGAGAATAAGCATAGGAAGGAGCCCAAACACAAGGAGGTCTGACTTAATGTAAGGGCTCTGATAGCTGCATGATATTCTGAATTTTGTCAGCTGCACAGGGATCCCTCCGGGGTAGCACAGGGATGGGATGCCACCATGCAGAGTGCAGCCTAAGGCCGTTTGGCACCGCAAAGCAAACCCAGAAACACCACTGTGAGGTCACAGCATCTGCACACAATGAACTCCAAAGCGCTGCCACCGCTTTCCCTAAGGTGTCACTTTGTAAATATATTTCTCCTCTTTTGGTATCTCTCATGTTGGAATACTGCTCTGGACAAGCACAGTAAAGATTTAAACCTCAGCAGGGAGAAAACCCAGTTCAGTGGAAGGACCATCTTGGTGTTTGAACAAATGGGCATAAATGTGTTGTGTATGGATTTAGCCTGGAAGTTACCAGGAAATTTTAGGCATTAGAAAGCATTTAGCTGTAGGATCTGCCTCCAACAGCAGCAACTGGAAGTGCCCTGCCAAAGGACACATTGTCACAGCTGATCAAAAAATCCCTCAATAACCAGAATGGAAGGTTCAGGAAAGGGTCCTGGGCTCAGCTCTGTCCTAGGACCAAGAAAATGCTCTTGGAGAAGGCCAAGGAGAGCTCAGCCTTCCTGGCAATGTAAGGACACAATTCCTGGAGGTGTTCAAGGAATGACTGGATGTGGCACTCGGTGCCATGCTCTAGATGACAAGGTGGCGATCAGTCAAAGGTTGGTCTCAATGATCTCAGAAGTCCTTTCCAACCTAAATGATTCTGTGGCTGCTGCCCTTGGGAAAAATGAGATAAGGGACATGTCTGTGCCAGGGGATGTGCCACAGAAGAACCTCAGAGGTCCATGCTGTTTGTAAGGATGGAAGAGACATCCATCCCTAATTTCAAGGATAAAAGTCCTAGAAGAGGAACATGCACCAAAAGGTGAGCTGGAGTCAAAGCTCCTGGAGGAAGAGTTAGCAGAGCCTGTGTGTCCTTTGAGTCCCCAAGCCCACAGGCTGTGCTCTCACAGCTGCCTGTTACACATCCACAAAGAAAGGTCTAACCAGATGAGCAATAAGGCATGAGAGCAATTTTTCTTCCTTACTCAAACAGTGCAGGCTATGGCTGACACCGAATAGCCTCGGATCAGCAGTTAGGGGAAAATGTGCAACTTACAGAAAAATACAGCCACCTATTTCCTTTAAAACTAGAGGTTTAAACCTCCAAGTACAAAAGGTATTTTGCCCCTTTTTCTCATTAAGCTGTATAGTTCTCCTCTTTCTGCTAATCAAAATGCTGTGCTGATTTAACAGTGTCACTGTGTTCTGTGAAAAGCTTAAGATAGCTCGTTTATCACCAGTTAGAACACCAGTGACTTGAAATTAGTTGTATACATGTAGGGGAAAACAGACTGTCTGTCCCTCTGCCAGAACAAACAACTCATCTTCATCTGACTGCATAGAGTAGGGGTAAGCAATCCGTAAGGAAGAAGAAGTTTTAGGATCTTAATAGCTGTGGGATGGCTGACTCAGCTTTTTGACATTCTGGTTAAAAAAAAAAATTTAAAAATCACATAATCTAGACAATCCCATCAGCTGAAAAGCAAACTAGGTCTGCAAGCAGTAAACCTCAGCCCTCTGGAAGAGTTCAGGTCTGTGTCCCCTTTTAGTCAGGCTTGAAAAGGTAGTGTGAGAAAGCAAGGTGAATTATTTGGGTTAGTTTTTATGCCTGGGTTTGTTTTATGAGGCACACAGTTGTGCTAAGGAAGGATGTGTAAATCCTCGGGGTTGGGGATACCAACTGCCTGCCTCCTGCCCACACCTGCCACCGTGCTACCTGCCTTTGCATCCTGCCTAGGCTTCCTCTTGGGAAAACAGGAAAGTTTATCTTCTGTCTCTATCCTAATTGTTTCAGTTTTTTCTAAACTGAAAAAAAAAACAGTTCTAGTAAAAAAAAAAAAAATTCTGTTGTCATAGCAACAGAACTCCCCCACCCACCTGTGACCACAGAGAATCCCTCAGGGCTCACCAGCAAGGACAGGGATGGACAGGGAGTGCTCCACGCAGCTGGGGAAGGTTCATTTTACACCATTGTTTCAGGAGCTGCTGGCTCAGAGCCCACTGACCACCCAGGAGAGGGGGCTGCAGAGCACCAATCCCAACACCCAGTGCCAGGTGGACACATGGCCCAGGACTAGGAATGAAATGGGGAAATGAATGAAATTGGATCTGGTTTTCCCCATGTGGAACAGGTCCAAGAGCTTCTGATGGTTTGTGGCTTCCATCCTCAGAAGTGCAGCACTTCTGGGAACACTTCATAAACTGGGCCTAGGAAAGCAGCTCTGGCAAGTGCTGGGATCAGTCAAAGCCCAAAGGAAAGCCCACATGGCCTATTATTTGTTATGACACCAACAAACGATGTTAGTCCATGACTCAAATTTACCAAACCTTATCTCTGTGCCACACACATTCTTCTTTATCACCTGAAACTGTCCAGGAGTCAAACAGCAGCTTGCTCAGACAGGGTCCCACCAGAGGCAAGAGGAAGCCTTCAATTCTAGTGTTTCCACAGCCCCTGCCAGAAGCAAACCCAAACTTGGACAGCACAAGGTCTGTCCCTAACTCAGGGGGCAGAGCAAGTTCAGAACAGGCATGGACCGTGTCCCTCTGGATGTTTCATTGCATCTCTGTCACCAGCAGCTCACCGCAGCCATCCCATCCCTTCCCCAAATGGCCCCACTGTGAAACCAATGCTGGCACGGGTTCCTCCCACATCTCCTGGGTTCTCTCCATCACACCCATCCTAGTGCTTGTTTCCTGCCAGGCCACGGAGAGCCCGAGGTCTCACTGGGCTTAGGGAGCTGTTTTTCCTGATCACCCCCTGGCATTTTAAAAGGCTCCTGATTTCCCCGTGCATCTCTCAGCTCACATTTGGAAAGAAGTTGCTGTGTCCTTAAGTGGCACTTGCCATTAAATGAGAAACGTTTGTTATCATTGCAGAGCAATCTCGATACCATGCAGAGAGCTGGTACTTGCATGCAACCATGGGACAGACAGTAATAAATACAATAAATGTATTCTACATACAGGGGCCATTTTCCTCGTAGGAAACTTATTTCTGCTTTCTAGCAATGATCTAACAACGCAGAAACTTCAGAAAAGACAGCAAGTGTACCCCATCACCAACCTGGGAAGGTTTGGCAGGACAGAAGTGTTTTATAGCAGTTTCCCACTGCATTTAAGGCTCACTAGCGAAATGTTCGAAAGGAAGTCTTAGTCAGTCCTCTGCAGGAATTAGCAACATCAAAATATTGCACACATATAACAACATTTTGCCCCATTTTGAGGCTAGTCTACACACAAGTCAAAACAGACAGTAGCAATTTCCTACCTGCTCAGTATTCTAAAGTGCTGTTTATCTCTGCTCATGCAATGGTTTCCAAATGTCTCCATGCCATCAAAGTAATGAGGTTGCATTTAATTAAAATATATGAAGGTATTTAAAAATTAAGTGTTATTATTTTGTACACTTCTCAAATAGCAAAATTGCATTAAAATTACTACCTTCTGCTTATTTCAGTTACAAACATCAACTTCCTTTCCTAATCTCAGAAGAAAATAAGAAAGGTCATCAGGAAGAGAGCCATAGCTTATTTTGCATATTGT
This sequence comes from Callaeas wilsoni, assembly GCA_013398955.1. NCBI lineage: Eukaryota > Metazoa > Chordata > Aves > Passeriformes > Callaeidae > Callaeas > Callaeas wilsoni. The sequence goes on along the minus strand of VWPU01012059.1, from coordinate 82,046 downwards.
ATCTCAGGCTCAGTGCTATTGTTTTAGAGATCTCAAAATGCCCAGGTGTCTGCATTAGAGCTGATCTGAATAGGAATATTAAAGTTCCTGTTAAACTGAAAAAACAGAGCTATACTTACCCTTTCCAAACAGGAGGTCTGCACAGGACTAACACCACAGCGCAGTGGCTGTGGCCCTCTGTTAGTACCACTTACTGCAGATCCAGGTGAGCTCACTTGAAGTAGATGCACAGGTAATTTTCAGCCATTTATCAGCCTCTTGATCTTAGCAGCAATTAGGGCTGAATAGCACAGGAGAGTGAAAGTTACTCTAATGTGCATAGGCTGTGATTATTCCTGAGGCTCTGCCATCTGCAGAGAAATCCTCCTCTCCCCTTCTGGGCTTCTCTCCTCTCTCTGCAGCTCAAGGGGAGCAGCCAAGGATTAAGGAGCTGACCTTGAGTCCTGCCCTCATGAATTTCCCAGTATTTACAATGGTAAATGAATACACAAGCATTTAGCAACAACGCTAATGTGTTGTCTTCTTTGGAAGTGGAACACTTTGGTGCATTCCAGAAAATTCTGCCTATTTCTATACCCTCACCATCCATTTTCCTGTGACAGACCTGCGTGGCTGCTGCAAAGGATTTGGCTGGGCACAGGCTGTTGGTGTCAGCAGCCGTCACGCACCAAAAGCTGCCTTTGACTCTGCTGTTAAAAGTCCTGTGCCTGTCTGGAGATGGGCTCAGGGAGACGGTTCAGGATCTCTGGTCTGCTCCTCACCGGCACGTAGAGAAATATATCTTATTATTCTGCACCACCAAGTGGCCAGATGGAGCAGAGATTGCAGAACACCTTCGGATCCAGGCTTGCCACATCACCCAGGTGGATTTGGTTACGGTGTGGAAGTACATATTGGCCTGAGCTGGCAAATAGGGAAAAAAAACAGAATATAAAGCCTCATATCTTGAAGGAAGAAAGTTCCCCTTTATTTCTGACATCTTCTAAGGTGTTCCTGAAGGTGTGTTGTCCAAACTGCTTCAGTTCTTATTCAGGCATATTTTACATATTTCAAAATTAGTGGTGGATGGTTCTGTAAATATGAAGCAAATATTTCTCACTATCAATGTAGTGCTTGTGTCAGAAGTAGGAAGAAAGCACATATCTTTGTTCTTTAGAGATTAATCCCTCTATCTTTAAAAGCTGTTAAAAAAAAAAAAGAAAGATGGCATTTCATGCAGAAAGATGCATTACATGGTCTAAATAGGAGCTGTTTTCCCATTCTTTTGTACCTTATGTTCCTTGTGCTCAGTTGAACTCTTATTTAGTCACTTGCAAAGTATGAAGAGTGAGGTCTGTTGCTGATCAACATCACTTGTCCAAAATCCCCACATGACATAACAGCTGATCCCATTGCATAACATTACACATCACATTTAATGTATGATAATGATTTGTAACAGGGCAGGGAGTGGTCTCTCATTCTGGTTTGGGAATATCAGTCCATGTATTGGGAGATACCTTTTTTCAAGATGTTGATGAATTGGGTCACAGGCTGAGGATCTTAAATAATAATTTCATAAATAGTATTTCCTTAAGTAATATTTTACTTAAATCTTATTTCAGAATATTTCATAGGCTCATCAGTCTCTTAGCAGAAATCTTTGTTGCCTGGATTTCCATGGGCTGTATGGAAAGGTGTTCACTGGGAACCAGGACCCCAGTGCTTTAAGCCTCCGTGCACTTCAATGGGAGACAGGATTTCGACCTTCCTAAACATCTCAATTGGTCCTTTGGGTTTTGAGTGTTTAGGTCCCTAAGTATCTTTCAATGCCCAGCCCTGTAATCATATTCAGACAGTGTAATTTCTCTTGTGTCCCTGCCTCTGGAAATTCATAGTTCCCTATTGCACAGGTCAGTCTGTTTCTGTGCATTGAGCCTCGGAGACCTTCAACAAAAAGTCTCTGACTTGGGTGCATTTGGGGTTGGACACAGGCCATACACACAGAGCCTTAATCCTTGTGTTTCTTTTGAAAGTGGAATTTTCTAAGTAGTGGAATTTTCCTTCATAAGCCCTGAGGTTACAGTAGCAAGCACTGGTCCTGACCCATGAATGTGTATGTTCCCTGTGACCGAGGAACTGAGAAGCAAAATTGGGATGGAGGCACTCAGAAGGCTCAGAGGGGTTTTGTGGACGTGCCTCACCATTCCTGATGCAATGCATGGCAGTGCGGGGAAATCTATCAGGGATAACAGCAGATGTTGAAAAACTAAACACGAATGCCAGAAATGTAAGCGTGCTTCTGCTTATTTAAATAAGGAAAAATTAAGAAGGAAGAATAGAGAGAAAAGGCATTTGTCTGGAGTGCAGCAATGCCTGGAGACTTCTGCCACGCTCAGAGTGACATTGTGCTGTGCAGGCTGTGAAGGATTAGCAAACGATTGAGCCAGGGGGACTCACACACCAAATCAGTAAATCAGTCAAATATGAGTGTCTGCATTTCACAGCTGATGCTGAGAAACAGCGAAAGATGAAGCAACTTGTCCAAGGATTGATGCCAGGTTTGTCCAGAGCTCTGTGCACCTCTGAAAGCAGTGCCATGCTGGGAGAAGCAAGCCTTGGCTCGGGGTTAGGACCTGACACTTTTAACCTTTGGAATGGCAGCAGTCAGGGGGGCAATATAACTATGGGATCCCAGACTGTAAATGACCACCTGCAAATGCCCTCTGACTGCAAACAAACCACAAGGCTTCAGTGCTTCAGACTGGCTTATACTCGGATTGGAAGTCCCTTTTTTCTGTCGAGGTGGCTGCAGGAGCAACCACCGCTGGTGTACACAGCTGTGGGGCAGCCACTGCCGCTGCCATGGCAGCTGGAAGCTTTGCAGTACATCAAAGGCACGGAATAACAGGACACATTCATTCAGTCTCCCCTCCTATTGTGCTACAGGCTTATTTCTTGTTTGCAACTCAGGACACGCTGAAGGTCTTTCCTCAAAACCATCACCAGCTCAAGCAGGCAAAACTGGGTGCTTTGCTCACCTCCTCGGCTTCATCCACAGGGTCCATATGTCATTCCTGAGATTAAACCCTGGCTCCACTTGGAGCCCATGAGCACTTTGCCAATTATTTTCAAGGCAATGAGGATTTTATCCTTTGTTCATCCTGTGCCGGCTGGGCTAACGATGTTCAATTAGAAACTGCTCTTTGTTCTAGTGCAGTCAAGAGGATTCTTGCCAATGATTTGAATGAGCATTGGATAAAGCTTATGGCTAAATCCAGTCCTTATGCAAAAATCCATGGATCCTACTGAATTGCTTTTCTCCCAGTGAAATTAATGGGAGTTGTATGAGAACATCTAAGGGAAGATTTAGTTCCTGTTTGTAACAATATGTTACCCCCTGATACTGGGCCTGTTTTGAAATGTTTATTGTTAAATCCATGTATTTTTGGTTATATCTCATTAAGAACATAATACAGCTTTGGAAAGTACATCCTGAAAGGGTATTACAACCGGATTGGGATTACTGTTTGTGAGAGAATTTTAACTAGGGGGAAATTTCAAATTCAATTTACAGTAATGTCAAACCACAATTAATATATAGGCAATGATAAGGGGAACATGCAGAAGTACACATTGATAGCACTACATCAACAAATAAACTTTTGGAGCTAGTAATTAGGTACACAAGATTATTATATGTTTAATTGACTAAAGTGACAATTTGGAATTACATCTAGTCACATTTAATTGGATTTGGAATCTCTAGAGGAAAGGAAACAGAGAGCAGCGTAGAGAGGCAGCCATAAAAGCAAACTGATTTTCTAAACTCTGTTAAGACTCTGCATTAATATCCTTTGCACAATGGTTTTTTAATATCCCTCAGCCTAGAAAGAGCAATGCAATGATTGTCACAGACAGTGGGAGTACTAAAGCGTACTCAATTAGGTGACAAGATAGCTGATTACTTTTAGTTTGGGGTGGGTTTTAAGCTATAGTTTAATCAAAGGTGAACTGTGTCTGAGTTTGCCATAGTGATATTCCAAGGCTGCTATGATACAGGGTATTGTACATGCAGATGCTGTCCAAGAAGGAATGTACTTAAATATAAGATATTTCATCCCCAAATACTTTAAAGGAAAAAAAAGAAAAGCCAGGCTAAAATATTGTATAGCGTTCATTAAATATTTGCTTAGAGCAAAATACTGAAAAGTTATTAAAATAAAATGTTGCTTTTTGGCAGATAGTTTAAAAAATTTACCAGTGCTTGTCTTAAGGCTGGACAAAGACTGAGAGTTATGTGTAATCTTTTGGTAAAAAACTCATGTTGCACTCTTCTAATATCACCTGCATTAAATATTGCTATATGCATCCTTCCCTCCCTGTACACTCATTTATTCTGCTTTTGTCACGAGGAGGGCCATGATTGCTGACTATACATTCATCATGACGGGAGGCACCGTGCGTGCAACCAGCGACCCCATCCATCTGTATTGGCAGCTAAAAATTGATAGCCCAATGAGGAAGGAGGTGCTTATCTCACTATTAAGATCAAAATGAAGGATTGCTGCTTAAAAGACTGCCGACAAAGGTAGCTCTTGGGCATATCAATCAACAGGACGCGATACAGTACCACCGTATTTGTAATGAAGTAGATCTTCTTGGACTAATTTTAAGGGCAAAATTCAAGGTTGTTAACCCTTGACTCATACTTCAATTTTATGGAGTGCTATAAAATTTAATTCCAGATACTGTATAGCCCCCTAAGCTATTTTTTGTGAAGTCTTCCTACCTCAGTGACACTTTCCTCTCTCAATTTGCATGGTACTAATCCTCTGACACCTTTCCAAACTCTTCAACTGGAAGGGGAGCAAAAAATGGCTGTAACAAATGGTCTCAGAGGAACCTGCAGTGCTCTGTGAAGGATGAGTAGGCAAGACCCCACTCTACCAAGGCTACTGATGTGAGGACACTGACTTTAATGAGACTCATGTCTTGAGTGATACTTATTTAAGAAGGCTGTTCAGCCCCATCAGCACAAATTCAAGTTGAAGGGTATTTCCTTCTACTTGAATTTCTACTCCTTCTGAGGAGCAGATTTGGTAATGAACGGATCTTTTACTAGGAAAGGCTCACTTCTGCAGGAGTTTGCCACCACCAGTGAAGACCTCGCCTTCATCCCCATAGGGAGTGCAGCATTTGTGCCTCAGGTGGTGAAAAACCCTCCTGCCTCCCAGAATGGACCTGGTCCTCAGGTTCTCTTGGTCCATACAGAGAATTTAAGGATTCTAGGAAGAGTATATGTCCCATGCAATAAAATTTCAGGGTTTGATTCTGATCCCATTTATTTTAGCTTATTCTGTGAGAACACTTGTTACATCTCTACTTCATGTGAAGTGGTGCAAAATATGTCTGACATAAGCCAGAGTAATAAAGATCAGAATGTGATTTTTTTAAATCTTCCCTCACATGGTAAATTCTTCCTTTTTTAAACTATTATTAGTTGCATTCTTATTGGTAAAAATGGAATAAATCTGAGTCCCAGGAGCTGCTGAATTTCAGTACTGCTGTGAGTGCAAAGTGCATCTCATTCAGAGAATTACCCACTGGGCTAGTGTTTGCAGTGCCTGTGAACTTTCGTATGTGCTTTCCAGCAGAGAATTTCTTCTGTACAGAACAGTTTGATTTTTTTCCCCCACTGGGTCAGACTCATTTAAAATCTTGAGTTCACAAACACGTTTTATGAAGGGGTCATTTCTTCAGATGGAACGTCTTTTTTTGTCTCTTTACACTGGCATCCATTGACTTCTCTTCTTGATGTCATGGACATGAAGCTTCAAAGAATAACCCTTTAAAGGAGGAGCTGTCATAGCTGTCCGTCCCCCCCAGGGGTTCAGGCCATCCTGCTATGCAACAGGGCTGAAAAAGTGGTGTGAAGGACAAGATTCATCCTGGTGCCTCCACGCAGAGTCTAAACCAGAAGCTGTGGTTGGGCTAAAGTGAGAAGGAACCAGAAGTGAAGGGGGTACTGAACTGCTTCCAGCCATTACCATCAGCAGCTAAATAGCAAGGGCCAAAGGATGTTGGCAGTGCTAGGACTCTGGCTCATCACTACTTCACTCCAGAGCTCACAGCTCATTTCCCTTCCTGACAGAAAGTTCCTGCATGGGCCTGGCTGGACCCCTGTGGTACCAAGAGGTACCACGTTGATGCTCATGCCCCACTCCCACTCCTTGCCTTTCTCCCAAGTCGCTGTCATCTCCGACTGCAGAAGCCTTGAAACGTCAGTAGAGATCAAACCACTTGTCTGATCCCCCACTGCACTCGGTTTTCACCAGGAGACAGAGATTGCTCTGTGATTTTGTGCCTTTTGTGCGTGTGCCTGAGCGTGGGCTACACGAGGGATTCAGCGGCACCGAGATGCTGACACACGCAGGAGAGGCAGCTGGGTGCCCAGGGCTGCTCCCACTCAAGAGCTTGCACTTAAGAAACAGTTCCTGAAGACACATCCCCAGCACCAGTAACAACCTTTCCCCTGCCCGAGCTGAGGAGTTCTGTGCACTCAGCACCAGGGCTGCCTTCAATGTCATCAGAGCACACAGCAACAACTATCGGGATGATGCAGCATGTGACACTGCACTGGGACTTTCCACCGCAGAGAGACTGAGCAGAGGTAGCACAATCTTTTTTTATTAATATTCTCTCTATTTCGTGGTGTAAAAGCTGAAAATAACTTGTCACAACTATACATGCTCATGTGCCTTTGTAACCAAAGCAACAGCTATTGATGCACGCGCTTCGTGCTAACTACTCCTCTGCCCCAGCACTGGCTCACAACCATGAGCAACATTTTCCAAGGAAAAGAGAATAGATGGGGAGCAGGCTGGTTTGTTTTTTCCTTCCATGGAGAAAGATTTTTAGATTAAACACGTCACTCTTTGCTTTGATCAGTGGGTCAGGTGTATAACCTTCTGGCACGGCATTGACTACTTTCCTTTCTTTGTATCATGATTCTTTTAACTGGTGGAAAAGGCTTTCCTGTCTTCCGCTTCTGCCATGGCTTCAAAATATTGTACAGACCATTCAAATCCTTCCGTCGACATCTTTACTGCAAAAAATTCAGGCCCTTAATTCTCATCTGCAAAGCTCTTTATTATTTATCCTACTTCTAAATCACTGTATTTTCTCTCCTGATCTATTCCTCGTGCTCAGAGCAGTCTTTATCTTGTATCTGCTTTGGTTTTCTTCTCTTGATATGGGGTTTATACTTCCCTTTGAACTTCTGCTATTCCTGACATCAACTGCCAGGAGTCTTCTTTCTTTAAAACCCTTCTTAAAACATCCTCAAACTGCTCCCCTCTTCATTATCAGCTTTTACACATTTCTTCTTCTTTGGCAGTGACCTGTTCCACGTGACTGTGTAGCTCCTCTTAGGCATACTGCAAGGTTTGTACTGCTAAATTTTTAAGGCCACATGGACTCATACAAATGAACTATCTGACTTTCTGCATAAAAACACCACAAAATTCACCCCTGCCTTCTTGCATTGGTGCCACAAGAGGAAAGCAGAGACTAGCTTTGAGAAAGTTACCCAATGCCCATTTAAACAGTTTAGGAACAGAATATTTACCAGTGACCATCTAATAGATTATTTGTTGCAGGTTTTTTCCTGTTTTGCCCCAAATTACAAATTGGGACCTTCCTCATTCAATCCAAACTTCCACCAATTCATATTATGCATTAATTTCTGAAAGCTTAAAGATCCTTTAGCACATCTTACCTTCTCCCTGTGTATGTACCTATGGATCATGATCAAGGCAGCTTTAAATATTCTTTTTGATTAGCTTTTTGATTAGCTTTCTTTGATTGTCCCCTTTAAAGTAAATCATCTATTTCTGGATCTTCTGTACAGTGATATGTAATACCTAATGCCCTGTGTTGGGTCTGAATATTAATACTCAACTTCCATTCTACTCTGAGACAAAGGTATAATGCTGATGAGTGGTGGAAAAGTAATTTGCAATGGATAATACTATTCAGTAAGTTGGGCCTTGTTCTCTGTTCAAATATTTTATTCTGTGGATTGAAAATATACATTCCAAGTTAACATATCATCAAATGAATGGGCTTCTTTTCACAACCCAATAGAGATATGCACTGGATGATTTGTGTATTGGCTGTTAGATTAAAAATAGATGAATTAAATAGAGTTCATCACAATAAATAATAATGGGAAAATTAAATGTATTATAGTAAATATCTTCAGAGTGGTAGCAGCAAGACAAAGTTTAAACTTACTTATTATTATAATCATGTAAGCTCCCTAGGATTTCTTGTCTGCAATGCAATTTCTCTGCTGGTAGTAACAAAACAAACCGTAGGCTTGTGCTATTTCATCCCACAGAAGGAGTCCCTCTCCAAACTGTCCAGTTTTACTCACGCCTTGGCAAACAATTACACTGGCTAAAAACTGTGCAATATAAGGTGAATGTTTCATTCCGTGAATGCAAACATACGACACCCATACATTCTGACAATGTCAAAAAAGCCCAACATTGTCAAACAGGGTTGAAACCTTGAAAGTCAGAGCCTGACTTCACTAATACCTGGCACTCCCATCTTAGTATAAATTATTACTTCATTTATAAATATCTCCATCTTAGCTCATTAGCACATTACAAATCTAACTGCTTTTATTATTCCATTGTGAAAACCATGTGGCCTGTTTTATACTACAAGCCGAGCTCTAGCGCACACTGTGCACTTAGATCCAAAGTCAGTCCCACCTAGCCAGTCTTACACTAAATGCCATTGCACCAGCCATGCATATGTTGCAGAAACCACCAGAACCTCAGCAAAGCATTTCAAAGCTTGTATGTTCATATCTGCACACTTCCATAGCCATCTGTCCTAAAAACCTTAATTCCAGAATGTAGGCAACATGTATTTCCTACAACTCAAATGGAGGCCTCTAATCTGCATTGGAATAAACTGGGCTTTTAGCTGTAATTTCTGTTCAACCCCAATGTTCTGGGCAAGACTGCAGCCACCACAGAGCTGCTCTTAACACACTGAAAATGCAGCTTGTGTTTCTGAGAATATTTCTGTCAGCTAAACTCAGCAGCACAGAGAAAGCTTCCAGCAGCACGTGGAGGTCCGGGTGCCTTCAGACCTTTGTTTTGCAGTCTGGTCACTGTTGTGAACATCAGGTGCTTCCATCCCAAAAGCCTGTGGAGCTGCAAGTGCAGGGCAGCACACACCTCACCCCACGAAGCAAACGGTAACCCAGCCCTGCGAGGCAGCCGAACGCCTCCAGCGCGGCGACGAGCGCTGCCAGCTCCTGTAGAGCTCAGCTTCATCTCACACCTTCAGGGGTGAAAATCCAAGGCAAGGAAGTGAAGAGGGAAAAGCTCTCGGTAGCCAAACCCTCCTGTGTAGTCCCAGCTGGCGCCCAGCACTGTCAGCAGTGCAGTGTGCTCACGCTTGACCCGTGCCCTGCTACGGAGCATGAGGTTTCCAAGCTGGCAACAGCAGGGATGTTTTGCAATCCTGCTGATGGAATGACTGATAGGAGCTGACAGGCAGCCTCTCTGGGCAGCCTGGCCATCACGTCACTGAGAAAACGTATTTCTCATTAATTCTTGAAGCTATTTTAGCAGCTCATGCTGTGCCATGCTTCACTGCAGGAAAGTCCCTTCTTTAATCAAATCTGGGGGAAAATCTGTGTGAGGTCGATGGCTCTCGGGTGCACTGGCAGAAGCAGGTGTCTGGTGTGCCTGAGTCTGTACTGTCCCAGAGGTCTGTGGAGCTTGTTGCTGCTTTAAGAATTCATTTCAAATTTTCTCATGCCAGAAAAGAGATAACATTTCTCTTATAGCTCTTCATAAACACCAACAGGTAATCCTCCCTCTTCCATATCTATGGCCATATTGAAGGCAAATTCTTGCCTTGAAGCAGTGAGCTTTTAATTTCCTGATGGAAAATTTGGACATAATTATATTCCTTTCCCTGCACATTAGAACAAAAAGATTTTGTCCCTTAAGCAGGAAGATCTGTTTGTTCTTAAGACATCTCACTGGTATCCAGATGATCTCAGTGTAGCTTCTCGCCAGTTTGTGGGTTTCCTATGTCCTCATTGCATCATGACCGAAGTCAGTTTAAATTAAACTTGTTAAAATTAAAATTGGTAACATTTTGTCAGGGCAGAATGGGCCCCTTCCTATGTATGCCATTTCAGGGATTCGGACCAGTCTGCCTTTGGAATACACTCTTTGTAAGACATAACTCTCAGCTGCAGAAAATCAGCATCATTCTGCTCTCAGGCACAGTAGTAAAAATATGGAGAAATTGCAAACTGGATTGAGAAGGCAAATAAAATAACATAACAGAGAGTGTCTATCATATTGATACTGATTTGGGAGGTTTTCACTGCTGTTACTGCTGATATTTCCATTTCAGAAACAATTCTACATGTACAAAACCAAGGAATTTAACAGTTTTCTTGCATTCTTTCTTCTTTAATAATATCTACTTCCCCATATTTTCTCCTTACTTCTATTTTTGTGGTACCAAACTATTCATGGTAGAAAAAATACTGCTTGAATCGTAATGCTAAGAGAAGGTACCAGTTTAAATGTCACAATTATTGAAGTGGCTGGATTAATTTTCTCTGATTTGAGGAAAGATGGATTTATTTAATACAAGCTGGATGTAATAGGCAACACATACTTTGCTGTAGTTGCTAGCTGTTGAAATCCCAACATTAAACAAATTATCAACCCAATTAGGGTTGTAGCAGTTAACAGGGGTTCATAAATCCGGTCTCAAGGATGCTCAACAGGAACAACCTGGTCAGCAACACTCCAGACCATTTTAAAAACCCACAGGGGAGCTCGAAAGTAATGTACGTATTTCAAAAGCAGAATTTTCCATTCATTGTGGATTTTACTGGTTGCAAAGCAGAGCTTCAAGATTTACAAAGGAAACCTGAAAAACCAGTGCAAAAACCCACCCATTTTGTGTTGTTCTCAGGCCCTCATTGTTCCCTTGAATTGCAACGGTCCTTAAGAAGTTGCACATCCATTGTCCTCTTCCCTTTCTTTGTATCCCTTCTCCTTTCTTTGGGGAAATGAAGCTGCAGGCAGGAATGTGTGCTGTTCCTGGGATCATTACTGGTGGTGTGGCTCTGTCTGCACACCTGCTCTTGAAGAACTGCGGAGCACACCGTGCAAAAATAGACAGTCACTTTTCAGAAACATCTCTATATACAGTCAGCTCGGCTTCTACTAAATTAGCAGCCATTCAGGCACATAAAGTAGTTTGCTATTGCAATGACTCAGGCATGATTTTCCTCTGACCCTCAGAGCAGTGCTGTCCATTTGACAGGCTAACCACATCAGTCACCATCTCAGGCTGTCTGATTCATCTCTTCACATTTAAGTTCCCAAAAGACACTGAGCTGCGTACTGGGAAGGATTGACATCTCCTTCAGTTAGTTTCTGCATTTTAGTTTCCTTTTTTCTTCTTTTCTCTCTTTTTTTCTCCTCCTCAGGCTAAAAGCCCTGAAAACCCCTTACGGCAAATATCCCATCTTTCTCCCGGGAGTTTTTCCTTGCCAGGCTCACTCCCTGTCTCTCAAGCATTTGCTTGAACCTCCTGACGGATGCAGCATCCAGATGTTGGCCGGTGGGTTTGGACTCCCTCCCCCTAAATCACTCAGCGACGCTCAACCTTTGGCTCTGCCTGTCTGAGTTCAGATGTCTGAGCCCAGGCTGCCAAAGCTGTTCAGCTGAGTACAGTTTACTTGTTTTTTTTTTCCTCCACAAAAAAACTTGCTGTTTAAGCTATGACCTGTTCCAGGCCTAGCAGGAGCCCTTCGGAGCTGTCCAAACACCTCCTGAGGACTGGGCATGGCAAAAGGCTTCTCCCAGCACTGGAAGGGAGCCCAGAGCAGCCACAGGGAATTGTCTCACTGGAATTAGGGTATTCCTCACTACAAAAACATCTTTTAAATGGGGACAGTGTTAACAAAACTGGTTAAAAACTCTGGTTTTGGACCCTGGCTTCATGTAGAGGATAATTGTCCTGTTCACAGACACCACAGGCAAGGAGTTTCCAGAGCAGCCTATAGCCCTTCCGTACGCTGTGCGTTCCAGGATTTTTCTTTAAAACTAGTGATCTCTTTGAAAGGATGTAAAACATGGATTTCCTTTCTTCCCAAACATAAAGATATACTTATTAGAATATCAAGCAGGCCTTGAAGCCTAAGGTAACCCATCTGCAGCACCTCTGCCTTCGGGAAGACATGGATCTGTCGCTGCGGCGCTCCGCAAATCCCCTTTCAAAACACGCTGCATCCAAACTAACTCGCAGAGACTTAAATACCTTAATAACTTAAGACCCCAAATAAGCTGATATTTGATGTGACCTACATTAATGGGGATGCATTACATGGCAGATAAGCAGAAAGTTCTCATCTATTGTATAATACATGATTTATTCATACCATAAACATATTGAGGAAGGGATGTGCTCCGGCATTCTGTCTGCTTATTTTTTCCCCACAGAAAAAATATAAAATAAAAATTATGTAAGAGGATCATGCTGGTGAGAAGATATTCGTATCACAACAGCCACAGACTTAGTGGCAGGGCTGCCAGAGACTTTTTTATGGTTAGAAAGATATAGAGAAAAGCACATAGGTTGCACTGCAGTGCACCCATAATTCTAACTACCAGCCTAGGAGTGGAAGCAGTTCATAGAAGAGGCTAATGGCTTTACCCTGTCTGATACCATTGCATGAATAAAAATCATCAATAAAAGCATCAGTTCCTGCTGTACTGTAAATGAGACAGGGACTGAATGTGCACTGGAGCTGTACGATAAGGCACTAGAAAGATATCTAAATTTTTGGCTAATTCTAGATGTCAAGATAATTGGATTTTCCAAATTAAACCTTTCTGTAGTTAAAGAGGATTAAGGTTAGGGACTGTGGCAGGGGAAGCTACTGTCACTGTTATGAAGACTTTTTCACTACAGTGCCATTTTTCTTCTTCTATGTCTGCTCTAATGCAAAATGGCAAGAGCTTCATAAAAATACTGAAGCAGTCACATTATTTGCCATCAGAAGCTGGCATGGGGAAGGTTCCTTTCTTGTGCATCTATTCATTTTATGAGTTCTTAACGGAATTTTAGTGAGTGTTGAATCACAGAATTATAGACTGGTTGGGTTAAATCCCATCTCGTTCCACCCCCTGCCATGAGCAGGGACACCTTCCACTATCCCAGGTTGCTCCAGGCCCAGCCCTACCTGGCCTTGGACACTGCCAGGGATGGGGCAGCCACAGCTTCTCTGGGCACCCTGTGCCAGGGCCTCCCCACCCTCACAGGGAAGAAAACCTTGGATATTCCATAGCCAAGAGGCTCAGAGGAGAGAATGAGGTGATGCTGGGTCAAATATGGGGTTAAAACCTCCATCTAAACAAAGTTTGTTGTTTAAGAATGTCTTTTGGCTTTTTGTTTTTTCACGATAGCAACGTACATCCCTCAAACCTGTAACTGAGGCATCCCTCAAGCTTGTGCTTCACGAAGGAATTAATTGGTATTTTAATAGAAGTGCTGACAGTATAAATACCCCTTGAGATACTTTGTCTCCATATGGTTTCTCCGCAGACTTTCTCTGATTCCCCACACTTCCAAAACAGGGATATAAACCTCCTGACATAGCAGAGCATGAGTCAGTCCCATAACTACAAAAAGAAATGTTCCCTATCACCAGGTTACTCTGCAGACTCTGTTTAAGCAAGTTTTTGCATCTTTGCTGGAGCAATAGATTCTGTCCACTGCTGAAGTAAACCACGTTCAGTGGCCTCGTGTCAGTCATAGCCCCTGCATTCATTATTGAACCTTGCTAGAGGAGCTCTTTCTTATATTTTAAGATCACCTCAAGGACTTCATGTTTTCTAACTCTTCTGGAATTAAAGGCTGGAGTGTAGCTCCACGTGATGAGACTTGCTGCAGAGCTCAGTTGCAAGATACGCAAAAAAATAAAATAATCTTTATCATTTTGTCAGTTTAGCAGCTGCCCCCACGCTCACGAGAGCCTCACACTTCTTCCACTCCGAGGCCAGAACAGCAACATCCTCCTTCTTGCACCTGACAGGACATTGTAGAAAGGCCTGTTCTGATGCAAGGACACCAAAACACGTGCAAATGGGGAAAAAAGCAGTTGTCCTGTCCTCTCTGCAAGGAATTTCCTGGAAGTCCATGGAGCCCTTCCAATCCTCTCATCGGTGTGTCTGTATTTTGAGTGACATGGTGCACAGCACAACAAATGTTCTGGAGGCATCTCTGCTTCCTGGACACGCTGCCAGATATTCATCCACAGTGACAGACTTCAGTACATAAAGGCATGAGCTGAAAAATCCTTCGGGATTTCATCATATAAAGTTTTCTCCTCCAAAGTTTTTATGCGTCGAAGTTTTATATCTTTAAAGACTTTACCCCATAAAAATCCAAGATGATAATAAAACAAATAGTGTCTATGTCCAGGGTCAGTAGCCTGGGGAGAAAATGCTCTTGGGTAATAATAAGAATACCTTCAGTAACAGTATTGACCAGAAACTATGAATCTGTTCTTTTCCCCATTGGCTGACATTTCACCATTATTGCCCTCAGAGCTACTCACTGTTTGCTGTGCAGAGTAGCTACAGGTACACGGCAATGCAGAGATCCCAAAGTGTGACTTTGAAGTGTTCTTGAAGATGATAAACCCAAAAGTGAACTTTGCAGGCTTGCCTGGTCCAGCCACTCACTTTTTCATCTCGCTCCCTCACTCCACCTATTTTAAACCTGAAGTGTGTGGATACACCCAAACCCACACTCACATGCTCATATCAGTCCAGATTAGGAAAGGGCTGCCAACCTATAGAAAATAAGCAGAATACCCAACATCTCACACAAAATTAGGCTGACCTAATTCCATGTCTATATTTACGTGTAAAATTCGGAAAAACTTGGAAAATATTTTTTTAAAACGTATCTTAGAAAATTAGATTGGTAGCATTGTTTGCTACATGATCCTCTAAAGTCCCTGAACAACAAGATAATTAAAATCCACAGAAATAAGAAAACCTAAAATCACTTTCCTATAAATCAGTGCAGACTGGTAAGTTTAACCACAGGAAGGAACGGGCACAGATCCCCTCGTGTGCCCCCCGAGCTCTTGGCAGGAGGACACACTTGTTATTTGCTGGTCTGATACCTCCAGATCTGTGGCATTAACCATGGATAACATGGTTCTGCCCATGGAAAGCTGCAGCTTCTCCTCACCTGGGTGGAATGTTATTATTGCCCCAGGTGGCCATGACACTATTACACACATTCGAGGCTTCTTAATTCTCCAGGGCTAAACTGGCCACTCCAGACTGCTTCCATTCCAATAAATGCAGGATAATGTGCTGGCTAAATATAGAAGTGTAAAATATAAACAAATCCCCAGTGATACCCTCGAGATCCAGGCAGAGTAATCAGTGTAAGAGCACTCAGGGTACACGTGTGGCAGCCTATCCTAAAATCTACTCAAAACAACTGTAACAGTACTTCTGCACGCCCCATATCAATAAACAGGATGGAAATAAACTGGCACAAAGCCTTATCAGAAGTCCTGTTGTCTAAAGTCATTAGAGAGAAGGACATGAATACTTAACTAATTGGCACTCTCAGCCTCCCGTCCTGGGTTGGTGGGAGCAGTCATCAGCTGAAGGAATGACTCACGGAGCCACACTGTGTCTTGGATAATTTTACACAGGTGGAGGATAGACTGGAGAACAAATGAGGGCTTGTCAATAAAACACAAAGCTGGTCCCACAGTGATGCCTTCAGTGAATGACCTCAGTGCATCAGGGGACCCGGGAGAGTCACACCCCCTGCTGAAATGCAGATATGCTTTCCTCTCATGCGTTGCTGACCATCCCTGTTAACTTTGTGTTAGTCCTGGCACTACCAACCGTGTTTATGCTTTTGCCAAGATACACTGACCTTGCAGTTCCCCCAGTTTCCAGAAAGCAATGCCCACTTCAAGAAGACAAAGTTGTCATCGGCAGGAGGTGCAGCCAAGGCAGAGCTGAACGTGGTGTGACCCAAACCCCAGCCCAGGAGGAGCTGCAGCTCAGCCTCCCTTGCTGTGAGGGATAAAAATGCCAAGCAAGGCTGTTCCCAGGCTGGCAGCTCCTCCTGGCATCTCCCAGCACCACTGGGGTCCACCAAGTGTGAAATCCACCTCTCTGCATCAGACCAGCACAATGCATCATTTGAGTCATTTCTAAGGCATGAAAAGGTTCATAAGCTTCGTGTTGCCCTCTGCACAGGAGTGAATTTTACTCTTAATGCAAACGGTGCTTAAATGCAATATTTTAAGACTAATATTCCGTATAGGCACAGTGTCTGATTCGTGCCAACCCAAGGGGTAATATGAATGCTTAGTGTTTTTTAACCAGCTCCCAAGGACTGAATAAAACCCTTAGATGAAAGCTGTGACCTTCAAAGAGCACGGAATCACTCTTTCTTTTCATCTAGAAGATAATTTAGCTAATACTTTTCTCCTCGTTGAAGACAGAGGCTCGCTGCTCTGAAAACTGTTTACAAATGTTCTTTCCCCATTAAATTGATTTTCTGAGTATAGATAGGCAGTGTTTTCTGGAACTAATTTAAATTCCCCTCTAATTAATATTCAGGACCAAAATATGTTATCTTTGCATGACTGTGCAATTATTAAAGGGAAAATATCATCAGAGAAAGTAGGGGGGCTTTTGGTGTTTTTTTTTAACTAGACATTACCCGACAAGAAATTTATCATTTTTTTCCCTTCTTTAGGCTGTAACTCAAGAAGCTTTCAAGAGAGAAGTATCTTTTTCAGTTATGTACACACCATTTGTGAAAGGAGACAAGGCTGATACAATAAAAGAGGCAAATAAAAACTTTGCTGAAGAGCACCTGATTATATGCAGCACATATTCACAGGTAACAGCAGATGTCACATGCTCTTGAGCACTGTGTACTCCTTGTGTGTGTGTGTGTCTCTTAAAAAGAGGCTGAGAGAGTCTGAAGGTTGAGCTCCAGACATTTCTACACTTCTGGAGGGAAACCTGGCTTCCGAGATCTGCTCTGTGATTGTCCACGATTTAGGTAAACAAATTCTGAGGCAAAGTACAGACTTTACACTGCAAATCCCCGTAAATACAATTTTCACCCATGAAGTGCCATATTTGTGTTGTTGAATTTCATTATTGCAACCAGTCTTTTGTTCCAAGGTAAGTTTGCAGTGTGCTGTGGCGACAGGGAGACCCGAGCTCATTCCCAGTCCATGGATTTCCGTGACCACTGATGGTCATCCCTGCAGCAGGGCCTTCACCTTTCCCTTCTCTGAGCACTGCTGGACTGACCAGCACCTTTGAGAGCAGCTCAGCTGCAGGGATGGGAACAGAGAGCCAGGTTTCCTTTAGCCTGCTGGAGACAAGTAGGATCCAGAGTGAACAAGGGCTTTATCAGAGCCTGTTGTCACCTCCTGGCACAGTGAACTCCAATAGCCTCTCCTGGGGTAAACAGATGCTTAAATTCTGGTGACTGTGCCCTTGTTTCAAGAGGAATGGGCATGACATTTTGGCAGGGGGATAAAAGACATTTTTTCCTGTCATTAACCTGCTGACCTGGAACATAGTTGTCCCTGATAAGGCTTGGCTCTGAGTTAGTGATTGAGAAACACGAAGGGAAACGTACATTTCCCATGTCAGATTCTGGAAAGCCTCTACTTCTGTCACACAAACTTGGTGTAGCTGAGCTCTCACTGCCACCTCCAACACAATCATCCAAAAGGCTGAGGGGCTGCCCACTTCCTGCAAGAGTTACCCCCAGGTCAGATGGCCCTAACCCTGCTGACTTTCCAAAAGGCTTCCAAAAGGCTTCCAAAAGGAGACAGGCTGCATCTTTGGAGAAAATAAGGAAATAAAATCTACTTCTAAAATACAAATAGGAATTAGGAAACCTAGTGTTTACCGCAAAACTGTGCAAATAGGTAACACAAGCAAACTTGTTTTCTTCATTCTTGTTTTGCTTTAGAAAACCAGTACAAATCTAGATCATGTTTTGCAGGTTGCAGACCACCCATGTATTGGATTTCTGGCAGGAGCTTTGGGGTTGCTCAAAGAGAGAAAATGAGGACTTATCTATCATGAAAGTTGTAAAATCCCTGTCTTCCATTTACTTGCTGATGGGACTGTGGAGAATTTCCAGGGACAAAAGTACTGGCATTAAAAGGAGCATAAAATGAAACTCCCTCAATTTACAGCAAGGGTGAGACTTTCAGGAGCACAAAAGCAGCAAAACTGTGCAAGTGTTGCACTGAAACTCAGTTTGTGTTCATAAATAACTGAATGATTCTGAAAGTGTCACCAGTCACTTTCTTACTGCTCCTTTTCCAGTAAGGAAAAGGAAGAAAGTAAAAAAGAAGGGGAGTAAAAGATCCCAGTCCTATGGAACTTTAGTCAATTCTAAAACAGACTGACTAGAGCCAATTCTGCGTTCAAATATGTTTCTTTACAAAAATCTATCAGTCAAAAGAATTGCTTCAAATTTGGTTTTTTTCTGAGTGCAGGTTCTGGGATCACTGAAATTTCTGGGATTTAAACGGTATCAAATTGAAAAACATGTATATCAGGGCTGTCCTGGGAACCCTCTCAGGCAGAGCAGATACAGCTCCTTTTCCTACACTTGATGCTGAGATAACTCAGAACAGTATTAGGGGAAGTCAGCCAAGTCTGTAGTGTTTACTCAACTTATCTATTCAGATCTGGCCTAAAATCACGGTGCCCGCCAAAAAAAAAGACATCACAAGCCACAAGTTGAGTTCTTTGTCAGTGTGGTACCACTGAGTATTCAAACTGCAGGTCTGAATCTCTCACAGGTGAAATTAAAAATAGGAGTTAAATCCTATTCTATCAGTGGGTGTGAAATACCAGGCATCTCACGAACATGTTATTTTAAATACCCTTCCTGTTCTGCAACAAATATCTGTCCAATTTTAGTCCAAGTTCTGCTGGAGTGTAAGGTCTGAATTGGTTTCAGAGTTTTCCTATTGCCAAGGAAAAGGAGCAGATACACATCGAAATCCAAGTGTACAATGCAGTTTGTCGCGAAATTGGGAATCCATCAGCAGCAGAATAAGCTGCAAGGGAAATACCAGGTCCACCTGCTTTGATTTATGTCAGGGTAAGACTGGAGAGAGCTGAGTGGGGTTCTCCATTTGTCACTGTGACCACACAGCCTGGCCTCTTAAAGCAGAGCTCCCTGCAAACAGAGCACTCCTTTGTGAGAAGTGACACTGACATTCAATCTAGGTTTATTTTCTGCAGGGGAAGACAAGGGAGGATAGAGCTGGTCCAGCTCCCTACACAAAGGTGGTTTGTACAAGTGCTCTGAGCATCTGTCCTTCCCGAGGTCAGGGCAGGCCCAGCCAGCTGACACACGGGGGTTTGACAGCAGCTCTGGACACGCCACAGCTCAGCTGACACCGGCCAGCTGGCTAGGTCAGACAGGATCCCAGGAAACCTGGGGTGGTGGTGGTGGTGATGGAGAAAGCACAAATCTGTAGAAAATTAAACCTCACGAATTCAGGGAACAACAAAACAGCTCCTTTTGCAGTTAGAAGATCCGGATGTTACGTTCCGAAGGGTTGAGTTCTTCACGCTTTGGATCATCAGCATTGAAAAGTGCATAGATGGGAAGAACATGTTTTATCTTATGCATCAGCAAAACTTAAGCTGTTGATGCAAAAGGTTGCAAAGTCTGGAATTTCAAAACTCTGTTAGACCTGGGTGGGTTGGTTTGGTCACCTTTGTTCTGGCAAGATTTCTGGAATCCATTCCAATCCCTTTTAGACTTCCTCTTTTTCTTTTCCTCCAAAAACAAGAAGTAGCTTCTCTTACAACTGAAATGTAAAGTGGAAATTATCTTCATTTTGCTATTCCAGGTCCTCATGGAATGTACATGTGGCCAGACATGGCTGAATTGCTGCCTGCCCAGCAGTTTTACTGACTGTGGGTTTCAGAAACAAACACATTGGAAAAAAACTTGGAAAGGTCTTTAACTAGAAATCTGCCAATTTTTTCAAGTGCACCAACTTGCTTAATGGTGGGATAGCTCAAGGGTCATCTCCACAATCCTTGCTGGATGAGGAGGGTTGGGGAGTTTCTCAAGACCCTTTTCTCTTTGCCCAGAGAACTCTCCCCATCCTCCTCACTCCAGTTTATCCTCATCCTGATAGATCCTCTACAGAAAATGAATATGAATAAATACAGTCTATACATTTTTTTAATTTCATTTCCTAGACCAGAAGGCACGTTTCAGTCCTACCATGGAAGAAGAAACAAAATGTTTTGGGGAAAGAACTGGGGGAAAAGATTGTAATGGATTTTATAATAAGCACCAGAATAAATGTGAGTATAAAAACCTCTTTTTGGTGTGTGATGTGTGGTGGCAGAATCCTCTGTGTGTGAATGACGTTGTGCTTTTAGGTGGGTACTTCATGCTGCACATGCTCCTCCCTTGGCCAGAAACACCTCATGAACTGCACTAGGAGCTGAGATCAAACGGGGTTTAGATATTTTTAAAAGGTAGTCCTAACTATTTAACAGTGTACCCAGTTTATCTAAAATCATTTAACATGCAATTTTCTCAAATCTTTATGGGCTAATATACCATATCCCTCGTCCACATAACCACTATTTAATACCCATAGTATACTACACATTCCACCAGATCTGCATCAAGAGTTAATAATTGCTCCTCGAAGCATTTCTGATGATTCAGATCCTGATCCCTATGTAAAGAAGTATGTGAAATAACCTTCAAATCTGCTACAGACATATTAAAGGTATATTAGTTAATTCTACTCCATACTTTCTGCAATAATGTACACAGCTTTTTAGCAGCATGGCTGTTGATTAGCACAAAAGGTCAAAAATCAAATTTGCATGTAGACTAGACTGTTTTAATGCAATTCTTAAATTATTCTCCTGAAAATATGAGGAAGAAGCCTCTCCTCCTCCCCAGATTGTGAATGGTAATGTCAATGCTTTTTCCCTAGCAATAACCGGGTTGGAGGTTTCTGTGCACTGAGAGAATCAGAGCCATTCAGGAGTGTCTTAGCAAATCACAGGATTTATATTCTTAGATAGGAGGTTGACAAAAACTGCTACTTAGCAACCCTTAGCAAGGAAGAAACATTAGCTGGATATTTGAGGAAGCTCTATCTCCTTTAGTTTCAGAGAGCAGCTGCTGAAACAACAGTAAGTGCCTGAACTCACAGGGTTGGTGGGAGGTAAAGGTGCTCAGCGCTTTTCCAAAATGGGCGCTCACAGAGTGTCTGCATCACTGGGAGGCAGGAGAAGGGTCAGACATCCCCAAGGAAACACAGCTGCTTCCCTCCCGTTCTCTCCTGAAGCCTTTTGCTGTTGGCTTTGGATGACCGAAAGCCCAGGTTATTGATGTGTGGGCTGATAGAAGTGGCACCTTTGGGAAAGTGAAATATCTGTTACTGCTGTGGGCACTGCACTTCAGTGCACTTCAGGAAGCTACAAGTGCAAACAGAGAGTGGGTTGGGTACTGGATACGGAATAAACCTCTGGCCTTTCTAAAAGCCCCAGAAAAACTGCAATTTAAAAAGAATAATTGAGTCCACAATTCTCTCTTTGGGTACGACACAGAGCTTTTAGAGGTAAGATTCCTTTCCTCTATCACAGTTGTACAATCTCTAAAGAGTATCAGGAAGAGAAAAAGCTTTGAAATAGGGTATCTTTTGTATTTTCCAAAATTACCCTATTCTGTAAATGAATTTGGGGGAACAGGACCACGTGGTTCAAGCAGAGCCAAAGAGCAAAAGACAATGGCAATTACACAGGCACAGAGCCAGAGCTGCTCTGCTGCTGAGTATAACATCTCTTTATGGTGCTGACAGACTTGGCCAATTTTGCTTCTTTAAAAGTATTCCAAAATTTTCTTCAAGCTAGAAATATGTCTCCATCTTACTTCTGTCATATGCAGACTAAATTAAAAACTTCTGCAAGACAAATTTCAGCTACAGACTTAAGCTTTACAACTTACTTTAAGAAGATAAAAGAATATCTTTGGTTTTTAATAGAACCAACATTCCTTTCTGTCTTCTTTTTCATTTGAAGATGCAAATGTGCAATCCAAATTCTTGTCCTGATCAGATTTTTTTTGACAAAAACATCTCAGTGCTAAAGTCGACCTTATTAAGCCATGGCAGCACTTAATATTCAAGGCAATTCTGCCACCTCAGCTGTGCAGCCACACAACCTAGAGTTAGTTATGTGCTTTACTCACACACCCGTGTTGGTAGGACGTGAAGCTAGAGGTTTAAAAAGCAGAGAATTTTCTCTTGCTCCCCCTTCCCCATAAAGAACAGCCAGTCACATTTAAATCAAGGGGACATTTGGGTACTGTAAAGCAAGAAGCATTTGAGAAAGAATGTCACAGTCTGCCCCTCATCTGCAGCTGGTGGGGAAATGCCATAAACCTCATCTACCCAGAAATACCATGGCACGAGGGTTATTTCATTTGCCTTAAAAGATGTTTGCTGGTCAGACCTGCAGCTCCTCGTATCCCAGCCAAGACTGCCAGCACTGACAAGCAGTTACTCCATTAAGTGATTTCACTGGGGTAATTTCTGCTGCCTTGTACACACCAGGTTTGCCTTTCTCTTGCTGTGGTCCCATGCTGATGGCACAAGATGCCACTTAAGAGGAGAAAGAGTGGCCAGAGGGGCTTATTAGACTGCTCATATTATAAAGGTGAGCAAAACCTACCATATGATTCACAGCATGATGCTTACATTTCCAGATCTCACTGTTTTGTTGTCTGTTTTTTAAGTGGAGGGAAAGTATTTACTACATACAGACTTCAGCACACACACTTCCTGAAGGATACCAGGGGCACTAAAAAACATTATGATGGATTTTTTCTGCTTGTTATTGCAATGCACTACAGAGCTGCTTGCAAGGCATAACTTCATTCAGATTTTTGAGCTGAAAAACAGTTGAAAGGATTCCACAATAGAAAAGAACTACTGGGGGGCATTCCAGACTTTTTGCAAAGTGGTGCTCTTTAAGCTGAGAGTTAAACATGCCCTGAGTGTTGGATGTGACACATCCCGCTTAAAATCCAGGCTGACCAAACACTTTGCTTTTCTTTTTTTTTTTTTCCAGCACTCAGCAATTTAACTTTATTTATAAATAGAAGTGGCAGAAGGGATGACTCCTTTCTTGCATATAGAGAAAAGGAAAAGGTGGGGGTATCACGCCGGAGTTCTCAGTACATGAAAGGACACATGATTCACTCCTCTCACATGCTCTGCAGCTCCTTTTTGCAATGAAAGCTTTGTTCTGGCTGTTAGTGCTGGGGGTTTAGCAGGAGCAGGTAAGCTCCATCCAGCAGAGGCTGATCTGCTTTGTGTGGGTGCTTTTTCATCCCAAGGTCAGAGGAAGGAGAATGTCACAGGGCTGATCCTCGGGCAGCAGGACCTTATTTCTCTCCCAGCAGGAAGGTCTTCAAAGATGTCTCCAGGAATAAACACCCTTTTTGGTTTTCATTTAAAGGGAATTTGTGCAGCAAAAAGTTTTCCAGGGAATGGTCCCTCTTGCAAGGCTGCCCATTATGAATTAAGTCCTCAACAGAAAATCCATCAATTGCTTATTTTTACTTTCTCCTTGGACTACTAGTCAGGAGGGGTGAGATACATCCAGAAAGTAACAGCATCATCATTTACCTGTTTCTTATCTGAATATGTTCCTGCATTTCTAACCAGGATACAACTCTCCCTCCACATACTGCATTTTCGGTTCCTTTGCTACCTAATTCCTCTTTTCCACTGAGTCTCCATTTAAGTTTGCCACTTGCTTAACCTTCACTGTGGCAACCTGGGCTGGTTTCACTTTCGTCTGATTGCCAGGTCTCTTTATTATGTTTTTTACTGCAGCTTAGTAGCCCCTTGAATTCTGCTACAGTTCATGTAATTCTCATCATGCGGATCAGCTCCCCGTGGAAATTTTCTTCCTGCCAGCAGCAGTTATTTATTTTCTCTTTCTGCATTTCTCATTGTCACTGAAACACCACCTCTGACAATGTTCAACCTCCTCTAATCCCTTAAAAAAAATAAAAAACCCCAACTTTTCAGTTATTTATATATTTATTTCCAACCTACTCTAAATTTAAATAGCATTGCTGTGTCCGCAGAGTGAGTGCTGGCTCAGATGCCAAATTTGTTTCCTGGAGCTACGTGGCCTGCCCTTATATTTTTCTGAGGAGTCAAACAGAGAGAAAATTGTTTTCTTTTAGCCTTTACTTTCTTAATCACTGGAGAAGCCCCCAACAGACACAGCATGATGAGAGAGGATTGTTACCTGCTTTCTGAGCTGATGACTCAACGCACTCATTTCTTAGTGCTCGCACAAAAAGGGTTCGGGCGGATTTCAAGAATAGCAGGGAAAAACCATGCTGCATCTCAAATGTTATGAGACTATTTGATGTTGATAAGAGCTCTCTTTCTTTCTCATTAACTGATTGCTTCTTCTTCTTTTAATGCACACAGCTCTACCTGGGGCTTTTAGAGACCAACAATCGGGTGGAGACTCAGCTCCGTTTTCTTCCTTGCTTTAGCACCACGTTAACTAGACAGGGTCAGACTTATAATTTCACATGTCAGAGAGCACAGAAATATTTTTCCTTGCTGGTATCTCCTAGTAATACTAGGTCAGGTCCTCAGAAAATTACTCTTCAAGTGATAAATGTAGTTGGGAAGGAGCTTGTCCCGGTCTCCCCTCTTAGAGATGGGTTAGCAGTTCATGAGAAGATGGGTTTGGAATGGCTCTCCTGGATCCTCAAGTCGAGTCATGTGCTGTTATACGCCTTTGTTTCACCAAATACCTCACTCATACATTGAGTAAAATCCATCTTAGAACTAGTCAGGCTTTCTGTCTGTTCCTCTCTGAGCGAAACAAACTGCAGACCTTCCACCTGAATTATCAGAAGCTTAACTGCCACCCCGTCTTGTTTGTACCTATTTTTACACTATGGTCCTTCTGCTATCATTGTCTTTTATCTCTCCTTTCCTTTTCAGTTGTTTGCTCTCTTTGGAATTCTGCTCTGCATTATGTTTATTGAGAAGAATAATAAGCTCTTGGCATTTTCATTAATAGACTAATCAAAGCACACTTCTCTCAAAAGAGGTATCTCCTACCGTGCTGGCTTCTCTGCTCTGTGATGCTTGGGTTTCAATTAACCTCTCCAAACGCAGCTGATGGGAGCTATCTGCAATCCTCCAGAGAACTGCTGACCAGAGCTCCTTTTCCCTGTGCACTGCCTGATTCTCTCCTTCAGCTAATGGAAATACCAGTCCACTGCCTCAGCTCTTTCTTTTCCAGTTGCTTTCACATCTGGAGCTCCCAGAATACAGCTCTGTTACTGTGCTGGTCTCCAGCACACAGTCTTTTATTTCGTAATGTTTCACAATTATTTTAGGTATTAGATTAAAAGGTGTAAAATTAACTATACCAGGATTATTTGTATTCTTTTAGAGTTTAAGAAAACTGAGGTTTTTTCCATTACTGTTCCTGTAAGAGGTATAGAAAGCAAGATCCGATTTGTTAATAAATTCTTAGCCTTGATAAAAGAACCACGTTCGCACTTGATGATAACACTTGATGGTTGCCCAGTGCAAATTTCTGCAAAACCAAGATCAAGACCAAACCAAAAGATGAAGATTCTTTGTGAAGAGAAGTTCAATTTAAAAACAGGACAGAGCTTATTGAAAAAATAAATGTCATTCCAAACTTTCCTTTCACTCTGTTCACTTCATGATTGGACCTAGAATCACCTACCTGAAGTGCGTGGAAATGGCAGCATCAGGGTGCCACCATATGGAGCTGCCAGAACAAAGGTCTGCTAAAAATACTGGAAGTGGTTTTGAAAATTGATGCCAATTCTTGGAATTTCAGGCACTTAAGTGCATTCAAAACCCTGATTAGATGAATGGAAATTTCACTCTGAAGGGCTGAGCATTCAGATATGCAATGGCTCCATCTCGTCGGGAATCTAGGCCAAATTGCTTTTGAAAATCTCAGTAGGGTGCTTATTTGCATTTTTGGCATCAGAATACTTCTGAAAATATGGTGGCAAGGCTGCCATCCATCAAACACTTCAGCAGGTGCTGAGATTTTATGCAAGCACTTGGCTGAGTTTCTGTATTCACACACTTAAAATTTACCATGTGCCTGGCTGCCTGGAGGATCAGAGACCACCTCTGCAGGTTTTAGGCCCTCAAGGTTATATATTTGAAAACTCTGGATTTGCCTAGTCTGCAAACAAACCATAAGCTGACACACTGCAGGCTTCCCTCAACCTCTTCACTGAAACTTTAAAAGCAATCCATATAAGTTAGGTAATACTTAATAGAGGGGATTACGGAAAAGCCATTTCCAAATGAGAAAATTGCATTCAAGTTTGTTATCCGCTGTCCCTCCTTCACATATGTTATGACTGCATTTTTCTAGTACTACTAGAGACAGTGTGGCAAGAAAACCTTTTTTCTTTTTCCCCCTTCAGAGATTGTCAGCAGCATTATCTTAAAGGTGCTGGATGTCATATTGCTTATAGCATTACCAGCACAAATATATGGGTTGATAAGCCTCAAGGTGCAGGACTTAAAGGACAGGATTTTTTTCCTGTGACTCTCCTCCAACCTCCCTGCTTTTGCTGGGAGAACAGGGCAAGCACAGCTCGTGTCCAGTGTGATGGAGAGGTTCCATTACCCCAACCTCCTTGGCCGCTGGCAGAGAGAGGAGGAGCAGTCCCAAGCGATGAATCAAGTGATGGCTGAGCTGGCAACTGTCCCCTGCCCTCAGGAAGTCACTTGGGAGGGTGCAGAACTGGTCAGGTTTTATTTCTAACACCAATTTTGGCCTTTAGAAGAAGGGAGCCAGGGAGGGAAGGGCTGGGTCAGAGCTCTGCACTGCAATTTGCTCCGTAACTCATTTTTCCAATGTGCAGCCCTGAAGTAGTTTTTAAATCGTCCTTCAGTGCTTTATCAGAGGAGGTGCTGATCACCTGCAAGGATGACTTTTATAGAACCAGCATGAGTCATCTGTGGGCATATTTTTAAAACCTCTTCTTTTCCCCCAAACCTCCACAAATCAGTCTGGGAAAATGATTGCAATTATTCAGATCGTGCTACTTTAAGTTATCTAACCTCAGAAGCCACCTGCTGTAAAACAGGCCCAAACCAGCTACAGCTGAGCAGAGGGGAAAAGGAGAGGAAAGGTTTCCTTTCCTGCTTCCATCCACGACTTGCTCCCTGTCTCTGAATAATCCTGTGTGCCTGCCAGGCTTTGCTTTCCCTTTGTGAGAGGAGGGCAGTGAAGCCAGCAGGGCTGGGACTGGAGTCATTAGTGGCCTGATAGTACATCAATAAGCTGCAATCAGAAAGTACCACATGATTATTCTTCCTCCAGCCTGACAGGTTTTAAGAAGGGGGAAGGAGGGAGCTCAGGTACATGTAAATTTTAAGCATTTCATTCTAGGGGGAAAAAAAAAAAACCAACCTCCCTCCACAGCCCTTGCATTTAAATGCAGTCCAGTTTTGATGATCCAACTAAAAACTCTTGGTTTTCCCAAAGCTGGTCCCTTGCCATTTGTTTGCAGCCCTGCAAAGCTCCTAAGCTCTGCAGAATTAAAGCTTCACAGCAGCTTGCTTTAGGGAAGAAAAGCAGCAGCCTGCAACTGCAGGAGGTGCTTGCCAGACTTTGAAGTCTGGGCTCGAGATAAGGGGAAACGACATTGCAAAGAAACTGTGTTATTAAAAGACATTCTCCTTTTGATTCAAGTTCTCTAGTATTAAACTTCAGCAGGCCCACATTTCAAGGCTGACTAAAGGGTCCTGAGTTATTGGTACATATTTCAGTGATAGGTTTTTCTCCAGGGCACAATATTTTCAGTACATCGCACGTTTGGCACAGGCTCTCACTCTCTTGTCAGTATCTTGTCATGTAGTAATCATAAACCTGACCTCCCTGGAAAGCTTTTTGGAGAGGCTTTAGGCCACCCAAGACATAGGTCTTCAGTCTCTTAAGGGTAGGACTGGGCAGAGCAAAGGTCCGTGCTGGGACATTTAAGTGACAGGCTTTAAATCTTTCAACGAAACACGTATTTTTTTGTTTACTGAGCACAAGGTAAAAAAGCTTTTTTAAAAGAATAAAGACAGAAAATCTCTACCAGCTACACTGCATTAATTCAGAATTCATTTATTTTTCTTTGTTCTGTCACCCGGCTGTAAAATATATCTTTTTTCTCTGTGTGCAAATGGAGGCTCGGTTGCTTTGTAACTGGAATATTTCAGTAAAGTTAAGGCACCACAGCGAGAAAGCACAAGACTGCAGGCAAGAACTTGCAGAATAACTTCACCAGGGAGTGATTAATGGGCTTTATCTCCCCTGGTGACACCAGCCCACATGGCACAGGCTTCTCCTGTGCCAGTAGGGACCGGTTCCCTACCACATCCCAGCTGCCCCGAGCACAGAACATCGCTGCCCATCGCTGGGTCTGCACTCCCGAGTCACCCAGGGAAAGAGGGAGCGACATCCTCGCTTGCCCCTCCTCCTGTCCCCCTCCTCATGTCCCTGGGTCCCGGCAGGATGAGCCATCAGCAGGGCTGGGCTGTCCTGGTGGGATTCAGCACCTCTCAGTGACCGCTCCCCGCGTCCCTGGGGTCAGTCACAGCACCCACGCTGACCCCGTGTGCTTCTCACTCTTCACCAGCATTTCTATGAGAGATCTAATTTTATTTTTTTTTTCCTTGAATAAAACTGAGCTGGCCAACTTCTAATCGCACTTGAACTAATAAAAATTTAAAATAATTCCTCTGAGGTCATTCTGACTTTACACTGGTAAAACTGAGATAAGACTTTACGACCAAGGAAGGCAGTTAAATTGTGTGAGTTAGAAAGGGCTAAAGATGCCAAATGTTTATTATCGCATACTGAATAAGTTGTATAAAGTTTAAAAGACACTGAATTTATAATAGTACGACTCACAAGGATCCCAAAGGCATTTCAGTTATAAACTCTTCTGTGTAAATGTCTTCCTGTAACTAAATAAATAAAGTCCTAAGATATGGCACAGGGAACCTCAATGGAGGCCTTTTAAAGTCAGTATTTATTCACAGACCCTGGGAAAACAAAGATTCTGTGATTTCAGTTAGCCCGAACAATTGAATATAAGTAGAGAAAAAACCCTGAAGAAAATCTTTCCAAGGTTTATGATTTCAATGTCACCATATTTTTACATCATAAATCAAGATGAAAGGTTGTTAAGAAAGAAAAAAACTATTTTCATTTAAAATCAAATTGGGACAATTCTTTTTTTTAAAGCAGCATTTCTCTTTGGGGGGGATTTTCCAGAAAAGATCAGCTTTGGGAGAATTACTGTGGTTTGCCAAATGCCCACTCTTGTAGCTGCACATTTTACCTGCCAGTAGAGCTGGTGAAACACTTTGGGTGATATAAATTAAAACCAGAGCACACACTGGGCACTTTTCACTGGCAGGTACCGGTATCAGTGAAACTAATTGGAAAGATTTCTTGTTTTAACTTGTTGCCCAAAGCAGTGAAATTTGCAGCCTGCTTGGGCTGTCAGAGCAGCCCCTTAGGGGTGACAGACCAATGTCCTGGTCCCTGTCCCAGTGGGTGCTGCCCAGCCAGTTCTTCAGGAGAATTATTCTGAGAACAGCAATGGAAGCATCCTCCCCTTCCCTGAGCAGTTCCTCTGCTGCCTGGTTTGATGCAGGATCCGCGCTTTGCCCATTCTGCCCTTAATACCCTTAATCTTTGGGCTGTGTCTATTCTGGATTCATAGAAGGAGATTATATCTCACAAAAGTATGGTGATAGAAAATTTCTGACAGGTTAACTCTTGAAGTCAGAGGCAGAAGTTTGCAGGAGTATTTTTCATCAATGCTGATGCACAACTTTAAAAAAGCCAAAAGATTTCATTAACTGTTTGGACCAACAAGATTCAACCTGATGGCTGCCCAAGCACAGGGGAAACAGGCTGGGATTGAGCATAATAAATTTCTTCAGAGATTCAAAAGAAGATCCCTGCACCCTTTATCCAGTGTAGGGATACAGATAAATAATCTTAACTTCAAATACCTGAATGTGTAGGGTAACTTGAGGAAATGCTTCTCAAATCTCAGGGCGGCATTCTTTTATCTTGTACAGATGAGCCTAAATGCTGATGTTTTAAGTTTTACCACCTATACACTCATATTGGACTGCTGCCTGTCTAGGTACAGATGGAAGAGACAATTTCTCTACTGCTTACATTTTCCAATTGCTTGTAATGAGTAACGGATTTGGGAAGAGATTCCAAAAACTATTGTTTGCATTCTCTTTAAGCAACTAAACATTTTGGAATAGGCCTACTAGAGCACAGCAATTAAATACCAGTTTCTCCCTAAATACTGATGCTGATGGCTGCTCACAGGAGTCTGCTCAAGGATCCAGGCCTTGTGTCTCTCTGAAGAGAGACCTGAAAGAGTCTCTGAAACATTGATGAGCCACTGAAACATTTCCAGGTGCTTGGGAGAGGTGCAGGGTGAGGCAATGCTGTGACTAACCTGGAAGGGTGCTGGAGTGAGGCAGTGCTGCAGATAACTGGAATTTTAGCCTCCCTTCCAACACTAAGGACTGATTACCAAGTATTTTCCCTCACCTTCTTTTTATAGTTTACACTAGAAATTGTCAGCCTTGGTTTTATGCTCTGTTATGCTGAATGATGGGGAGAAGGAAGGGTTTGCCAAAGGAAAAGGATAGTAAAAGCAGGGAAAATGAGCTAGATACTTCCAGCTACAGTAAAAGCATCTCAGCTTTATTGTTGTCCTCTTGTAAGGTTTTACATGCTGCTTTAAATGATGATACATTAGCCTTGAGAGAAAATACTAAAAAGCATTCATGTATGACATAGAATATCTCAGACAGCTAAAGAATGAAATATAGAGCCTTTATTCTTTACAACCCAAGCCTTCCTTTACTAAATATAAACATTTACTGCATTAAAATGTATAGGCTTAAGTACAAATTTTCCAGAGGATTTTTTCCCATTGTGAAGTATTTTATATCACAATAATACAGTGTAATGGCTGAAGCAAAGATGAGGTGGCAGTGCTCATCGTGTGAAAGATGAGTAATAAAATCATCAGCGTACAAATGATTTTTTAATTAGGTTTTAATCTGTGTATTTAGAGAAGTTATTTCTGTGTGAATTCCACACTGATAATTTTTATCTCAGTGCCACAGCTGCAGTCACTAATGGCTGATGCCATGGACATCCTTGAAGGAAGAAGTGAAGAAGATCGTGTGTGGACTAAAATCCAGAAAGTAAAAAGTAGCAGGAAAGGACAGGAGAGTATATTGTTCCTTGGGAAATAAAATTCCACCTGAGTCATATCAGTTTGAAAAGTAAAAAGAAGTAAGTGCTGTTTGAAACCTGACTGCACCCCTGGAACGCTGTTAGTGCTCAGGCACTGACCACAAATACATCTTTATTATTTGCTTTAGCCCCTATGGTTGAACTTTGTCCATGATAACAGTCTCATGGGATTGTCTAACATGTTAAAAAAAAAAAAAAAGGACAAAAAACCAATCTGAATAGCTTCTTTTCAGCTGATAATTAAAATTCTCTTCTATCTTTGTCATTTGTGGTACTGTGCTAATTGGATGTGGGGGGGAAATTGTTAGGGAGTGAAATTCAGCCCAACAAATTAGGTCTCTTAGTGGAGCTCAAATGAGGCTTTGGTGATGTGAGAGGTAAAAGACATGTAAATGCCTTTCTGGAGTCTCTGCACAGCAACTGGGCAATTTAATTCTGAACAGGTTTGTGAAATGCAGGGAGCCTACAGATGGGTCTCAGCACAGATGAGCCTGACCCCACAGAATGAACAGTAGGTCAGGCTGGGGTGTAAGAGGAGTATCTTACATTTTTACAAAGTCTCTCAAACCAGAGCAAATCACATTCCCCACCACAGCCATTCAGACCCTCGTGAGGAAAAGGACAGCAAGACCAGGGAGGGAAGATGTTATTGATGGTTCTTAGAGGTCCCCCAGACCCAAGGGATGCACCCTCAGTCTGGGCTGTGGAAGCAGTGACAGGCTGGTGAACGGAGGATTGGAACTTCTGCACTGGCAGGACTCGAGGGTGCCCTTCCCTGGGATTTGGGGTTTGCAGACAGACCTGGGGTAAGACACGGAACACCCCAAACCCTGCCTGCACTGAGTCAGCCCACCCAGCACGAGCAAACGAGACAGGGATGGCTGAAAGACACCACAGGGCTGGGGGGTCAAGGTGTTCTCAAAGTGATTATATTCACTACATTCCTAAGTTATTTGAATTACAGTTTCAAAAGGCATCTATCTCTCCTTAGAGAAAGTCTGAGTAGGTGTGCATTGCCTCGGTTAGCTGTCAGATCAGTGGCTTTTAATAAAGTTTTCCGAGAACAGAATGTTTTCAGAAACGAATCAAATCTTAAATGCCCCAAATTATAGACAGACTGGATTTCATCTCTTTCAAACGCTTGTGAGGCAAAACAAAGGACAAACATTCCTATTTTTTTGACATTGCACCAGGATAGTCTCTAAATCTCTCACGCCTGCCTACAGATCATGAGAGTCTTTTGCAACACAAATGCTGCACATGATATAATTTATATATACTTGTACAATTACATATATTTTTCCTGCCTTATACAATAAACATTGATAATCAGACGAGTGCGAATGATATACCCACAAATAGCCTATCCTGTACTTCTCTAGTACTTAACCTTCCCATTTTAGACAGTAGGCTTAAATATCAAAGACAGATTTTAAAAGTTTTCCCAAAAGTCAGTATTTTAACTCACTGTAAGATGCTTGAATAACCAGCCTGATTTTCACAACTCTGAGTGACCACAGGTCAGAGGCTGTTGAGAATGGATTGAGCAGAGATATCTAAATATTTATTAAAGGTTCCTTAAAATTTTGCTTATTTCCACATTTTTTAACACAAAGTGACCAATATCTCATTGCAAATTCAGTAAAACGAACTGGTTTTTTGGTGTATTTGTCTATATGTATGCACATCCTTTATATTTCGCTGGATAGTTTTGCTTTCAGTATAATTTTAACAGAGATTAAGCTAACATCTAAAAACGGACTGGTAGCCCATATTATGCCACATGAATCTGTGCATAACTCAATATTTGGGATTGAAATTTACTGACTGCATTAAAATCTGCTCCCTGCCATTACAAAATTTGGTGCTTCAAAATTCGTTTGCATTCTGAGCATATGTTTGCATTTAATTTCTGACAACTCACATAACTATTTGATTTGAGGCATCTTGTTCCAGGCAGAACTCACTGTTTGTTTCATAATACTAAAATATTTTTCTGTATTATGTCAGAACAAAGAAATGAAAAGCATCATCAACTTTACTTTTTCAAAAAAATGCATTTCAGCATATTCAGCATGTTCTTAGGAAAAAATTCTGTTTAAATAGAAGAGACAGGAGAACACTCAAGGAGCTTGGGGGAGAGGGGTTTGTTGGATTTTTTTGGTAGTTTGTTGTTGTTGTTTTTTCAAATCAGCTCTAATTAAGAATGTTACATCAGGTTAAAGATCTCTAGCACACTACCAAGGAGGTGGATTAAATCTGGTGATTAAAAATTGATGTGCTGTGGTTTGCCACATCACTTGAGCAAGAGCCATTTCCAAAAGTTCAGAATTTCTCAGCTCGCTCACCACATGACACTGATTGTAGGAGCCTACAAAGAACCTTCACACACATCTGGTTGCAAGGTAGTTATTTGTATTTTTGCTATTGAATTAATTTACATATATTGGAAAGCAAAAACGGAACATAAAGGAGTTTATACAATCAGCTATAAATGCAAAGCTCTGGAAAGCTGACAGCTATGCTCCCACCAGTGAAGTTTGGCTTTTGCAATAGAAACAGCTGTTGCACCTAATGAAAGCACTCAACAGTTTTCTCTAATGCAGCAGGGTTATAGCAGTGCCTATTTTCCAAATGGTTAAAGGGTCTGTCAGAACTGCCATTACAAACCACTGTTTTCAGGGTTTTATATTCCAGTCAGCCATAAAAAATTCATTCAGGCTGAAATCCAACATCAAAGGGCACAAAGCATTACACCCAAATACTTTTCCTCTTGTCATAGTGGAGGGTTTATCAAATTAGTTTGGAATTATCCTGGACAATTTTGAATTTACAGGACTGACAAAGTAGTAATAGATATGTAGCTTCAAGTGTTTTGGGTGCTGCACTGCTCATCCAATTCACTGACAGATTTATATTTTTAAGCCAACTAATTTATCAAATGGGCTAATTATCTTTGTAAGCTTAAACACAAAGAAATGAAAAATTACTTCATAATTAGCTGGAAAGAAGAGAACATCAGTGCATGGAAGATGCTTTTCTCAGTACTACCAGGCTGTGAGTGCAGCCATGAGGAGAGCTGACCCAGGAAAGCCCAGATTACCTTGGGAGATCAAGAAACATCCTCCCACAGAGCCTTTACCCACGTACTAGGTATCCCTGAGGAATGCCTCAGAGGCAGGGAAAATGGCTCTAGTCAGCCTCCCAACATCCCTATTCTGCAGAATTTTACCGACACTTTTGCTCACAGTCCCCTGGATAAAATCTGATCAGCAACTGGGGGAACCAGACACCCTCAAACCTTTCCAGCAATTAATGGAGGGACTGAGTCGCAGTCAACTTCAGTAATATGAGCATTCTTAAGAAAAATTTACCAACTTCCTTCTTTTTATAGTTGTCAGAAATTCCCAAACTCATCTTGCTTGTGGCCAGACCACCGGGCTTACAGAGGATTTGAGGCAACATGCTAAGGCTTAGGACTGGTTTTTGGTTACTGGCTCTGTCCAAAATGTGTTTTAAATTGAGCTTTGAAGGTATTTAAATACCACAACTTCAGCATTGCATGAGAATGAACCTCTCTGAAGCCCCCGTTATGCATGGGAATCCCACCTAAAGTAGTCAACAGGAAACACTAAGGAAAAGAGAATGAAACCCTCTTTCTAAAGGGACTTAAGTCTTCACCAGTCAAGACAGGTGGAAATGTATGTTTGCTTACTGGATTTTAAAGTGTAAATTCTCTTCTTAATTCAAATTATATTTGAATTTATTATTTTAGCAAGACTTATTTAACGCAGTGGTTTAAGCAAAGATCTGATGCCTAAGGATCAGCAGCAATGAACAGGAAACTCTGAGAGATATTGAGGGAAATCAGGATGATAACTCAGCTCTGTCCCACAAAACTCAGCCCAGGCACTGAGAATTAAGCAGAGAGGGACACTCCCCTAATAGCCAGATCTGGCTGTTATTGATGAGCTTCTTTGGTGGTGGAGTTACACACAATGGAAGCGACATCTGACATGCACGTCAGTGCTGGGACTGGCAGTAAAGCCTGGCGCTGAAAAACTCAAGGAATCAGGTCTCTGCATGGTCAGTGAAGGACTTTACAGCAGCCACAGGCAGGCAGAGGGGGTTAGAATATCTCAGATATATAAAACAGCCCCCCCCCTTTCCTCTACACAGACTTTGCCCCTCTGCAGTATTGTAAGAGGGGAAAAAAAGAAAGAAAAAAGAGATTACTTTCCTATCGCATAACAACAAATTCATTAATAAAGGCTCAATTAGTATTGTTACAGTGAGAGGCATTTCATTAAATAAATAGGTACTTTAGAACCTATCAACCAGAAACTTTTGAGATCCAAAGAGGGAAGGGCCGTGTAAGTGCAAGTGCCAGGATGGCTCTGCTTTCTCTACCAAGATAATAATGCAGCTCTACTTCTCTCCTCCATTTAGCCCCTAGGCTTTGTAGCAGTTTCACAGGATCCTCTTAACATCATTCCAACAGCCAAAGGAGAGACAGGAGTTGGCAAATAAACACTTTCCTCCACTTCCACATGTGAGACACTTCATAAAACCTTCACAACTGAGTTTACCTCAAGGGCATCACATACTTTGCAATTTAGATAAGTTATTATGCCCATCATTTGCTGAGCTCAGTGGAATGCCTGTTTCATAAATCTGAAAGCAGAGCAAACATGGATGAGTGAATAAAAGAACAGATGTAACTTACATAAGGATAAGAATATAACAAAAGCTGCACTAATATATGTGAATATGAAATGAAGTAAAATTAGCCTAACATATTACATAATCTTTCAGCCAAGCACGTAGATTTTCAGCAGTTGACCTCTGCTCACCACATCTCTGCCTTCTGCAACAGCAGGGGGACACTGTCTGATGAACTGTGCTCTTCCACTGACATTATCTCTTAATTGAAAATCAAGCCATGAAAAAGGGCCGCAGACTTGCTGGGCTCTCAGTCAGCCAAAGGAGCAAGGAGGGAGATTCATGGGATGTTGATGGAAAGTGGACATGTTGCTGAATAGGATTTGCTGGCTACTCCAGCAGCTATTTGATGGATATGACTTTGGAACACCTGATAAAGTCATCCAAGCCCACGCCACAGCCACTGGGAACTGCACGCAGGCTTCGAAAGCCACTGACTTCTGGTGCACTTCCCTGGCTCAAACTTGGCTATTCCTAAATTACCAGAAGGAAGCCAGTTCCTGGTTTTATTCTCTTCTTGGGGCTGTGATGCAGCTCAGTGTTTCAGTAATGTGTGGACCCACTGTGAAAAGGGAAAGGGTGGGAAAGGGTAGGAAAAGGACATATTCTGAAACAGGAGTAGAATTCTAATGTGCAGTGAAGTCAGAGAAGTGCAAATGCAAAAGGGAAATAACATTAGTGGCACCGATTCAGGTAGACTGAGAGTGAAGGAAACCAAACAACCAGGTAGAAATGCAAAACTTTTTGTTGGACTTGACTGAAGATTGCCTTCATATCAAGATTACAGAAAACACTGAGACATTCTGGAAAGAATTAACTCTGGATTAGCAACAGCCTCAGGAGAGACTACAAGTAACTGTAGCAGGTTCCAACCTGGTGCTGAGCGAAGTTTTTAGATCAAGCAGAGGGAGAGAGGAGAGTACATGAGCAGAAAATGAGGTTTGCTCCACAGAATCTCAGGTGATATAAAAGAACTGTAGGCAAACAGAGTCCCATTAATAAATTCAGCCTCACCACAGGGACAATAAAAGCATGACACCGTTCACAGAACTCTTTGTGTAAGAGAGAGGTCACAGTGGGGTTTCAGCTGTTATCAATGCTCCTGTTCCCCAAAATCAATTTCTGCCCCTTTGAGTCTCTGGTTCCTTATGCCTTGCACACAAGAGAAGAAAAGAGGCCCCAGCAAGAAGCCTGCATGGCCTTTGGCTACTCTGGAAGGAGCAATTGCATCCTGCCCGTTTCCCACCCTCCAGACACCAGATTCCCATATAAAGCTGAGCTGTTGAGTGGTCACACAGCAAACAGCTCTGTCTCGTGCCAGACCAGCACTGCAATGCAAAAACTGCAGCTGTGGCTACTAACACTGAACTTCCAAGCATACAAGGTTTTATTGAAATCTGAAAGAGACATAGGAAGTTTTAAGTTTTCTGCTCCACACCAGAAGGAAATTTCTCTATATAAAAACATAGGTTTTTTTCAACTAAATCAATAGTCTAATAACACATAACATCTATATCCATAATGCTTAGGACATGACAGCTCCAACAAAACACTGCTCATGCTATCAGGAAGGAGTTTTGTGCTGAAAAGGCCTTTGGTCTATTCCACCAAGCTACAAGGTGTGATAAGTCACTGGAATAATTTTAAATAGCAGGAAATCTGGCAACTAAGCAGTAAGTGTCCTAAAATTGGAATAATGTAGGTGCTTGTAGCTGCCTGGCAGTTAAATCACAGGCAATTCTGGGCATTGCCAGTCCCCACATAAGGATTTAGGTAAACATTTCCCCAGCCCTTGCTAATGGTGCTGTCAGTTATAAACGGGCAGCGTGCTCACCTGCTGCCCTCGACCACACAAGGTCTCCAGCCCTATAAACACTTGTTACCAGGAATTGCTACTGCTGTGAAAAATGGTGTGAGTCAACAAGGCTGCTGATAGTAAACACTGAGCTGGACAGGGATTTCAGAAGAGCTTGCGAAGCACGAATGGATTTTCTGAGTTCTAAGGTAGTTATTAAGCGCA
Organism: Callaeas wilsoni; assembly: GCA_013398955.1. NCBI lineage: Eukaryota > Metazoa > Chordata > Aves > Passeriformes > Callaeidae > Callaeas > Callaeas wilsoni. The sequence goes on along the minus strand of VWPU01012059.1, from coordinate 43,775 downwards.
ATTCATTAGCAGCATCAATGTTATTTTTATTCCTTTCCTCATCAACAAAGACTCTTTCCACCATCTGCTTTTAGCACTGGGGCTTTGCTGCTGTGCTAAGAACCTCCAGGCAAGCTCTGGTTTTCCATGTTTCACTGAGCTCATCCCTGAACGGCGGGAGCGCGCACCGGCGCTGTCCGTCAGAATTCCCTTGTTAGGGAAAGGCCGTGCATACAAACGAGGCACGGGCAAGTACAGGAACGGAGCATGAGGGACAAAACTGATTTATCTTTGGTATCTGCACCTGAGCTGTGAACGCTTCCAGCAGCAGGTCCAAGGTGAGGGCTGGGTGCTCAAACAAACGAGGGAAGAGGCTTTGCCCTGCCCAAGGCAGCTCAGACCCTGGGCACACCTACTCCCTTGCAAAAGCAACCAGAACAGAACAAATGTGCTGCACTTAACACACAAACACTAAAATCAGGATTTTATTTCCTCCCCCAGTACTTAGCAACCTCTGTTCTAATTAACTTTAACGTTGGGATTTAATTTTAATTAAAGTATCAGTAGCTTTTCTCAAGCTTTTCCTCCACACCCTGTATAGACATCCCTACTTACTCACAGACCCTCCAAGCATAGTTCTTTTGGTTACAGTCACTCCAAGGAGTGCTTTAGCAAGTACCTATGAGAGACAAAGGAAAACATCGAGGGGTGTTTCATGTTTAAAGGCAGCTCATTTGCCTTTTATTACTTATAGCTCCCAAGTAATAAAAATAGAGTCTGTATGCCAGAAGATCCTTTTTGCCATTACTGGTTATTTACAGCTCCTGCAGACGTCTTCAAAAACACCTGTCTCTTCCTTGAGCATGACTCCCCAGAGTTGTATTGGGATTTGGGAAGTTTGGTGTTTAGGCACCACACTGCAGAGGATGCATACACATGCACCCATGCGAAACATACCTTAATGATACAAAAATTTACAGGGTCTGCTTGCTGCTTACCCAACTAAATTTTTCTCTAAACAAAGTTCTTTCCCTGGAGGAGTTTTTCCTTGTTGGATTCTGCCTTTCTCATTTTATTCTAAACTCTTTAGTTTAGAATAGGGTTCTAAAGGCTCTTTAACTGATATTTTGCATTTGCACTCAAATAAATTCACGTTGATCTGTTTAAAGACGTACGTGCTTTCAAGATCAAGCCAGCTTGCGACGAGAACAGCTCCCCCGTTTTTGGATGAAGGCTCCCTTTGGACAGTCAGTAGGTCACTGAACGCAGACATCTGTTCCTTGGAACGGCCCCTTGCAGCAAAGGTTGACAAGTTCCGTGACATCTGTGGCCCATCAGGACTTGGACAAAGGCAGCGGAATGATGGATGGGCTCGCCGCGTTCCCCCGTCGCAGCCAGTGCCTGTCACTGGGTTAGGAACCATCTGTGGGATGTCTGGTCCCGAGCAGTGCTAGGAAGAGCGAAGGATATGCTGGCATTGGGGTATTTCAGGGCACAACCATGTGCACTCAGGAAATTTCAGAAAGGACTGATAGGGGCATCACCAGAAATGCACCAAGTTCTTCAGAAATGGAGAATAAAGTCCCCACAAAGCCCTGCTTTGAAGAGGAGGTTGGTCCAGGTGACCTCCAGAGTCCCTTACAGTGAAATCCTACCATGATTGTAATTCAGCTGCAGCCAGCAAGTGCTGCTTCCACCTCCCTGCACGGCACAAGCAAATCAATCAGGATGGCATCTGGAGAGCAGGGCTCAGCACTCACAGCAGCCAGGCACTCCCCTTTATCCATCACTGGCCAGCAGGTACAAAAGGGCAGGATTAGAAATAATTTTATATGCTCCAAACAAGGCCTGTGTGATCCTTATCCGGGTGTGGATCTATAGGATGTCATTTTCAAGAACTCCTGTCGGTTCGAATCAAACCCTAAGCCAAAGGGACACCACATTTTGCCTCACCTGATAAGACCCTCTGCAGTTCATCCCTCCAGCTAATCCTGTTGCAGTGCCTGTTACCCAAGGAGCCCTGTGTTTTCATTGCAGAAACTGCATTAGACATGTACCAAAACCAGAAGTATTTACAGGTTGTGCCCAGCCTTAGAGACTGACGTAAAACCATTTCAGTTAAGAATGAGCTGATCAACTCAGTGTTCACACAGAACACAGATCATTTTCTTCTCCCAGCAAACTCAGAACTGAGATTCAGAGCAGACTAATTGACTTACAGTCCATCCAGCTACTTCTGGGGCACTAATTATGCTTTTCACCTTCTCACTCCATGTCGGAATAGAAACGCCTTGATGTGTGGCACTGAGGAAGGGCAGACACAACCTTGCTCATTCAGCTGATTTTCTCCAAGAATAAAAGAGCAGAAACACCTTTGAGACATGACTTGTCAGTACTGCAGGTCTGTGCTGATGCCTCAGCAACACAGCAAAGGCTGTGCCATCGCCACAGCAGCTTCTGGGTCCAAGGGCACACACAGAAGCCTTGTCCTTCCCTTCCAGCATAAAAAATAGTGTCATTTCCTTCAGGTGGGCCAGACAAGTTTGCTTTTCACGTCCCGTTTCATGTTTTCACTCAGCCACCAGCCTGGAGATCTGTCCTGTCCTATACCTCTGTCCTATTTCCACTAAGCCTTAGGCACACAGCCCCAGAGCCTGGTTTGCCCCCCAGATAACTCGTGGGTGTAAACTGAAGGCAGAGGGTTGAAAACACCAACAGTACGTATCTGTGCTCTTGCAGAGGCCCAGTTGTTTTAATTCCCTTGCTTTTTGTTCTGCCTCTCCCCAAATCAACAATTTCCAATGTTGATATCTTCCACGACATATGATTGGCACAAGAATTTGAAGCACAAATAATTTGGGGGCAATGTAAGATAAACACAATATTAGCATAAAGAGCACAAAATAAACCCTGAGGACCTGTTTCATTTCCAGATTTCTGTCCCCAAAGCCCTACATTTCTCTGTTTAGCTTGATCCCAAAGCACCTACAGGCACCACAAGGATGTGCTGTGGACTAAGCGTGTAATTATCTTAAAAGGCATCTTTTATTTCTATTTCTTCCCTCTTTCCATTTGATCTTCATTCTGTTCATTCCCTTTTTCTGCTCCCTCCAGCTGATCACAGAGGCCAGACTAACAACAGAGAGAAAAATCCAGGGAGAGAAATAGGGTCAGGAACAGCCTGAAATCAGGAGCTAATGAGGAAGAAACACGAGGAACTTGAGTAGATGGAGCAGTTGTGCACTGAGGAGCCTCCAGCTGGACCAGAGCTGCAGACATTGATCCAAAGTAGAAATGCTGTGAGTAACTAGGGTGGAGGGAATACTCAGAATACCTTGAAAGAAAGATGTCATAGCAGCAGAGGATTAAAACTGGGTGAAGCTCTGTTTGCCTTCATAAGTTCTCAGGTCACCAGGTACTTGAGAAAAAGACTGTAAAGCCAAGGAATAGCAGCTGGGGAAAGTGTGGTCTTGTACATTCAGGAGAGGACTGAAGCATGTCTCTAAGGATGTCAGGCAGCAAGTTCAGCACAGAGAGCTGAGCACAGCCCCTGCAGATGGGGTGTGATGCCTCTGCCCCCTCCCAAGCATTGACTGTGGCACGTGTGGGTGCTGTGGGGATCAAGGCACTACAGGTGAGGACCAGAATTCAAATCCAAATCGTGCAAAGGGACTGACCTGATGTTGTTGATCTCTGTGTGGGCTGGGATCATGCCCAAAATGAGCCTCATGTGAATCACTGGGAACACCAGCAGTCAATGCTCTGCTGTGAGTCAAGCCTAGCAGAACTCCTCTCCTGGGGTTCAGAGCTGCTTTGGCCTGAGAGCAGCTGCAGGATTCAGCCACATATCCCTGGGATTCGGTCTCAGCATCAGTCTATATCCAGTTATTGCTCTGCTTGGGAATAAATCTTTTCCAAAATCCGTTTTCCTTCAGCTGTTGTTCTAACACTAATCATGTTTGGGCTGTCTACAAACGGTGTCCTACCTACTCCCACCCACATGTATTCTTATTTAAACTGCTACTGGGAGGGAGGAAGAGAAGAAAGAAAAGAAAAAAGCAAAGCTATTGATTCAAGAAATTTGCATTTCCCAGTGAGAGCCCCAAAGGTGCCTCACCACAGCCAGGCAGCAGAGGAGCGGGCACAGGCAGGTTTTAAATCAAGGCAAAAAGGCAGAACATAATGCTTCCAATTGACTTCCTTAAAATGAAATGTGCAAGGTAAGAAGCCATGAATTAGCACTAGTCAACGCCGCAGCCACCAAAAAGAGATTTTTAAGCCATTCTCCACTGCTGCTCCCCCTCTATCTTGTCAAGAGACTGTATTTTCATTGTGTTCTCCTGGTAATTTAAATCCTGCTCGGGCTCAGCGCGCACCGTGTAATTGTGAGTCGGCAAGGGTTTGAATGTCATCACTGCTGTGCAAATAACATCATCAGCTCATCAGCTGTGTCAGTAACATTGCAATTATGTAAGCCACTATTATTTCCACCCCGATATGCCATATTAGAACTTATTTTGGGGGCTGGAGCTGACAGGTATTCTATCAATATGAAAAGCACACAACAGCAGCCGAGCTACGGCTCCAGGTAGGAACATCATTCCACTGGGACTTCCTGGTGACAACACCAGCGGTGCCAGAGCTCGTGGATGGTCCCAAAGGAGCTGCTGTAAAACCTGTTGCTGTTCTGGTGTCACCATTGCCCTCACCCCACATCCTACCCATCACTAAGGACCTGGTTTTATTTCCTCTTACTCTTTGTGCTCACCCAAACACAGACACTACCCCCAAAATAGAAACAGTGACTTTTAACTGCAGAAGAAAGATAGGTAGATATTTTAATTTGGTCTGTTGCAGAAGAGTCTTGGGGGCTTAGTGGTTGTTTATAATATGGCTAAGCCCCTGGACTGGCGCTCAGCACTAAGTGATTAGTCTTTCTGAGGCTTCCTGTGTGCTTTTGGCCAGATCAATGATTTCCTAAGCTTTTATTTTCAGCTTCTTAAAAATGAGGCTGGCATAATGATTCCTTTTTCTAATCCTCCACATGATTCTATGGTGAGCACATCCCAGCAGAGCCAGCCTGTGAGGCTCCTCTGAGAGCCCCAACCTCTCTGTGCTCCTGTTCCAATGGATGTGTTGGCAGCAAGGGAGCAGAAGCCCAGGCACAGGTGCCCAGCGAGGTTCAGCAGCACCACAGAAGCTCTTTTCCTGTAGCATCACACTCGGTGCCAAGCACAGCTGATCCCCTGGAAATGCTCCGTGGAGCAGGCAGAGCTCCCCTCTGGGACCTCCCCTCCCAGAGCCATTCCTTGTGCCCTCAGCAGCCCAGGGGGCAGGTGGAATAGTCCATAAACATTCCTGCTTACCTTAACTCCTCTCTCACACACTCACAGCCCTGAGTGGCACAAAGCACGGCCAGAGCACCGGCACAGCTCCAAGCCCAGGCTGAGGAGCACTTTGGTAACAGCTCAACACACGAATAACTGCGATAGGAAGCCACGCTCGGATTAATTCCCAGTCAGCTGCTCTGTGTTGTGCCTAAAGAAACAACGCTCCACTGAACGTGTGTCAGGATGATAGATTCGGACTTCTTTTTTTTTTTTTTAAGATTATTTCAGCTTAAAATGCAATTGGAAGATTGATTCTTTAGATCCTCACATTATGTAGGGTCTGGGTCTACAGTATAACTCAGTGTGAAGGGAGATGATTCTCATCTTTGCCTTCCACAGACGCTGCGTGTTGCCAAAGCTGACAAAGAAAATGAATAAAGGTAAGGGATGGGGAGAGAGAGACATAAAATTATGAATGCTTGGTATTTTCAGAATACCTGTACACAGTACTATTATTCTATTTTTTTTCCCTTTTTTTTTTTTTGGAAATCACTCCTGCAAGGAAGATGAACACCTATGTAATAAAGAGCACCGATGCTCTTTATTACATTAATTACTGTTTTATTTGGGGGGGATACTGAGGTCATTATTCTTTTACTACATTCTCTTGTGTATTATATTCATGGGAAAACATATTTATTCAGAACTTCATTTTGATTTAATAGAAAAATGGTTCTTGCCACAGCAATGTGGAATACTCATTTTTCTCCATGTGTTGATTTTTGGCATATAAATCCAGAAGCCTCTGTTCTCTTTCTTTATCAAGAAAAACCTGCCTGAGATTAATTTCCTCATCATCCTTTCCTTTTAAAGTGGCTGTTTTTCAATGCCATTTAAAGGCAGAGTTGTGATAAATTCCTGGTTTCAATGTACAGATTTCAATGAAAGAGTCTATTCCACAGCAGCAAAGTCATTGAATCCAAATAGAAAGAGAGAAAAAAAAATAAATTATGAAGTTGGGTACTGCTACTGCAGCCAATTGTATGACAGGTACCCTCATGTGTTTTGCTTTGTAATGACAATTAGTTTTGAAATAAACTGATTGCAAAAGTTTTTAAGATTTTTATGGAGAGAAAGGGACATTCTTCTAACACAACTTCTTTATAATTGCACATTGGACTAATCGAAAACTACTTAAAAACAGCAGAAGATAATTTCTTAAGGAAAAAAAGGATGAGAACAGCTGGGATGGAAAACCTGAATTTGACTCCAAACCTGTACATTTCTGACCCTAAAATTTAGCCATAGAGCTGAAGAGAAAATTTATATATTTTATAGGTATTGGGTAGATAGGCCAACAAGAGTCATCCTTCTACTTAATGATCCTTCCCCTTTCTATAGATTATCTTTAGCAAGACTTTATCCTCTACTTCATTAGTCTGAGCTGTGAAAGGCCTGTTTTAAATTGAATTAACTTTAAGTTGTATTAATTAAAATTTAAACTGCATTAATTTTTATTAAATTTAAATTGCAGTCAATTGTATTGCATTTTAAATCATAAGTAACACTCAGCCAAAAATTTCCTGCTCTCAGAATATTCTGCATCCAAACTGTAAACCCCTGCTGGCTTCTCACCCAAGCAGCACGGAAAACAGGGATCCTCAGCAAGGAACACCCCAGAGGTCACCTGAGCAGGTGATGCTTGCCCAGCACCCCCAGCTGAAGTTCACAGGCTCTGCCAAGGCTGGCAGTGCCTTTTGGTGCACTGTGCTTACTCTGTAAGAAAACAACCTCACCCTTACAAAACCAGCATTCAGTTCAGCGCTTTTTCTTATTCAAGGGTGATTTTAAAACAAAAGGATAGAAAGAAGGGAAAAATCCAGCCCCCAGCCCTAAGATTTAATTAAAAATCCAGGACCTCAAAAGGTATTTAGCCACTTAATTCCCATTATCTGTTTATCACAGACAGGAGTCTAAGACCTACAGGGTTTTAGCTGCTAGAGACCGCCTTCCTAGGATATCAAAAAAGATTTCTGAAAAATAAGAAAAACTGGCAAAAGCTTTGATGGTCCTTTGTTCATTGTTAACAGAATAAACAAATCTTTTTGAGAAAAATCAGAGCTCCTTAAATACGTAGGACAGAGAAACGAAGAGTTATTGCCCTTTGGAGACAGCATTATTTTGCCATGGAGTTGGTTTTGTCAGATGAAGTTTTATGACACATAGTGGCAATCATCCATCTTTGATGAGCAGACACGCACTAAATCAGAGAGACTGCTCTCCACGGATCATCGAGTCACAGCACACACTTTGGTAAATCATGAGGCTCTTAAATAAATACTCTTAATGTGTTGCAAGCTGGCTTACAATCCCACAATATTTAATGAAAATCAGGTATTTTTACCTGCAACGTTGAAAAATAATAAAGCGCGCTGAAAGCAGATGATCCTCGAGAAGAAAAAAAGCAGCGTTGCCAAGAAAAACCAGTTGTGTGTGCAACATGAACGAGTGAATCTGAGCACGCTGAGATGTTCCAGTCCCATCACAGAGCTTTGTGAGAGACCCAGATCCGAGGCAAGATGTGACATTTCACTTTTCAGATATCAAGTAGGGCGGAAAACCTGTCTTACACTGCAGATCAATACATCACTTAGAGAGGGAGAGAGAGGCCAAAGCCCAAATCAATCTGCAAGGTGTCAGAAACATCTAGGCCAACACCTGGCTACAGCGCCCTTTAGCCCCCAGAGAGCCTCAGACGAAAGCAGTTGTCAGGAGATGGAGTCAGCCAGGAAACAACACAAAGCAAACATGAAAGAAGCCTCTGTCATGGAGAAGTGCACTGCTGTTTTCCAAAAATACCCATCTGTAATGCACAGATCCCCAGGCCCCAATGTGCATAGGATTTTACTCAGCACTCTTCAAGCTGTGAAAAAAATATGGAAATTATTTATTCCATGGATATTTTTGATTTTGGCTGGACAATGATGAAGGTGAAGGAGAGGAAAGTAGATAAATTTTCTTTTTAAGTAAACTGCAGACTGGGCGATAACAATCCTCTGTCCTCTTAGCTGGCAATTTCTACAGGGTGAAGACATAAACCACCACTTCTCTCATTCAGGAAATATTATTACAAGCTGGACTTGATTCCTCGTCCTCCTTTTTTTGCTAAGGGCACATTTAAAACGTCTGGCCCATGGCTTCTGTGGCTATTTTAGTCCCGTGCACAAGGACACATCTGAGACCACTCCCCATGAGTTCCACTTTCAGGTCACTTCTCTTTCAAAGACCTCTTCTCAAATGAATGATGGGGAGTTGTTTCCCTCCACCACAGAAATTTTTTTTCTCACAGAAATGATTTATCTGTTGACAGCCAGGTTCACTGCCCCCGGGCAACTGATGGCAGTTGAAACCACTCAACAAAAAGCAAAGAACACTATTACCAATTTTAAGAAAGGGAAGGAAAAGAAAAGGTATAAATAGTCCTTTCCTCTATGACTGCCTTGTATCTCTTCCCTGCAAGAGACGCAAGCAAAGTCAACTCCTCCAGGTGTTAGGTATGGTTTACTCTTGGGGTACAACACTAATTACAGGAGTAGGTAGACCAAGAAGTGGTTGTTCTTATAAAAGATATTCCACTATTTGCGAAGTCTCTCCTGTCAAAGGGGTATGGTAAAAACACTTGAAAAATACAAGGTTATGGTTCATAGTGGGTCTACACCTAAAGAATCGAATGAAATACATCACCAGAGGAACGAGATGAGGTGAACTCATGACATCCAGTTGTGGGGACTAAACAAGGACATGCACTAACGAGATCCACTGGCAGGGATTAAAGCAGTGCCCTGCTTGTGGCTGAGCTCTGTGTGGTCAGTGAGAGGGACTGCACTCAAAATAATTTGGAGCACCTCAGTCACAGTGCAAGTACCTCCTTCTGTTTCACACCCAAGATGAAGGGAACAATAATGATTACATCAAATTATCCTTCAAATTTGACTCTACAGATTGCGAATTCTTGAAAATAAGGACCTATGGTCCACTTCTGATGGCTTCCTAGGAATTAGCATATTAATACTTCAAAAAGAAATACCACATTAAAAAAAAGAGTTTGATATTAAGAAATCCATAAGATAGTCATGAGTTTGTTGTCATAGAAGATATAGAAGAGATATTAGGCACCACACAGTACTTCTAAAACAAAGTCCATGGCTGAAATGAGAAGAATCAGGATACATGGTATTAAATTTCTAACCCAGCTGAGAAGCTGTACAAATGTAAGCTGCTGCTCACTCAGTGGCTAGATGTGACCACACCCCCTCAGTCTCAAAAACCAGAACAGCAGCAGGCCACAGTTTTACATTTCTCAATTTGAACTACAATTATTGTCACAAGAGCCAATTTCACGTTGGGCTGTTTCTTGTTCTTGTTGTAATTCATCATGAGAAGACGTGAGATCTGAGATACCTCGGCAAGGAGTAGTCCATGAATAATACAGCACACTGCTTTGACCTTTTCAGTTTGCTTTGTGGTGTGATTGGCCAGCCATTCCTGTCCTCCCCTGTTAACCACCCCATTAACCTGGGACAAGAAGGTGGAACGGACAGACAATTAGCCAGCAGAATGCTAAAAAGGTCAATGCAGGAGCTCACAGCCTTGGCTTTCTTGAGCTTCAATGGGTATTAAGATTCTGCGATCTCTTTCCTCTTTCAAAGTATGCAGGGAAAAAACTAGAATTCACACAAGATGAACTTTGTTCTCATTTCAGATCATAATCATGTAGCTCCTCTCAGATGTGACACTTGAATGATTCCAGCGTATGCGTGAATAAACCAAGAAGAATGTTTATTTTTACTCCTCTCAATATGGAGAGTATTCAATTAAAGTGGTGAACTTTTTCTTTGAAGCTGGCCATTCTTGAGTAAAGGGAAATTGGAGAGAGTAGTGGCAGAACAGCTCCATACGACAGTCTTCTTCCAAAGGTCACTCTTGCTACGCTAACTACTCAAGCTGAGTCATTCGAGTGATTTCCTACTCAAAGAGAGCAAATGCTGGAATTTTTACATCCTGTGGGCTGTCAGCTGCAGAAAACTTCATCTCAGTACTCACCAAGACTACGAGGACAGGCAGATCTCACATGTTCAGGCACATGGAGAACATGAGGCACAGTAGGTCCCAGTGAAGTGCCTGCTGAAAGCACCTACCCCATTTCCCTGCATTTCTACACATTTTTAAAATCTCCTAATATATTTTCTTTTTTTTTTTTTGAAAGATAAAACCATTATGAATGACACAGAGTTGTAGGTATAAGTATCAGAAACTGTTTTCTGAAGCCTTGTAGTCAAAAGTCCTAATTTCACAATTTCACGTGGGCATCTTTTGCTCGTAAAGATTTTCTAACCATCACTCCAGTGGTTCATTTATGATGACCTGGGATAGTTTGTTTTTCAGACACTGCCGTGTTCTTGTCTTTGTAGAAATGTGTTGCTCTGAGTTACTATTACTAGCAATGCTATGAAATGCTTTAGATGGAAGCAAAAAGAACCTTTTTGACACCCTTTGGAACACAAAATTTTACATTTATTACTGGTATTGACTGCAATAACGCAGAGTCCTTTTTATTACCTTCCACTAATAATATATTCTCTATTTTGCTTAAGGTGAACAATGATATTCAGACAGGAAGAATTACTAACAAGGAAAAGATAAAGCTTTAAATTATAAAAATGACTTGATAGTTTCTCTCTGTAATACATTTTAAGTCCAGAAGGGACCATTAAGATCACCTATATGCCAAGGATTTTTACACTGTGCTTTTTGATATATGGGATCTCAAGTAACATACCATTTCTTTTGACCCTTGCTCTTGAGCACTATCTCTGATGGATTTTTACAAACTGCATATTGAAATATTCACATGCTTAGGGGCCTGCTCACAAATTGAAAGAGATTAGAGAAGCATAATTTCTTTACAGAAGAGCAGTCCTTTTTTTATTTTTAGGACAAAACTTCTGCTGTGTTTCTGTAACATGCGAAACCAGAATAAAGAGAAGTTTATCAGGCTGCCATATCTTTGATTTGAAAAGATTGGTGGCAATTTTAATGAGTTCTAATTCTTTGTCTGGAATAAAATGAAATATTTCTGGGCATTCAGCAAGAGTTATAGCAGTTCTGCCATTTACAGGCTCTCCATTACTCTACCCACTGCCATTCAGCAGCAGACAGACATCATCACGAGAAGAATTGCCAACCTCAACAGCTGATCTCTACAGATCACTATCACAAATTAAAACAAATTACAAATTAGGAGAATACTGATCTTGTCAAGAATCAGATTAAATTCTGGGTATGTTGACTAGAAAAGGCAAATAAAGGGAAAGGCAGCCAGTCCATTCCTACATTTGTTCGACTGTGTGGGTGACCTGGGGAGTCCCTGTGGCAGTGGATGAATTGCCCCCTCCTGCAGATAAAGGATTAAAACTCTCTTTGTTCTGCATGCTCACTTAATGAGGGCTGAGGCAATCCATAGGGAACGAGAGCGGCAGGAAGCACGGAGTCCTGGTGCTGCGGTGTGGTTTAACTCAGCCCCACGCAGCCGCTCGCTCGCTCTCATGGGTGGGAGGGAGAGGGAATCAGAAGAGCAAAAGTGAGAAAACTTGTGGGTTGAGATGAAGACAGTTTAATAAGGGAAGGAAAAGCCATGCACACAAGCAAAGCCAAACAAGGAATTCATTCCCCCCTTCCCATGGCAGGCAGGTGTTCAGCCATGCCCGGGAAAGCCGTCACACTGCCTTTACATCACACGTAACAGCGGCTTGGGAAGACAAGTGCCATCGCTCGGAACATTCCCACTTCCTTCTTCTTCCTCATGCTGAGCATGGCACCATACAGCCTGGAATATCCCTTGGGTCATTGGGGTCAGCTGTCCTGGCTCTGTGCCCTCCCAGCTCCTTGTGCAGCCCCAGCCCCTCGCTGGTGGGGTTGAGGAGAGGAGCAGAGAAGGCCTCGGCTCTGAGCCCTGCTCAGCCATAACCAAAACATCCCTGACTTATCCACACTGCTCCCAGCACAAACCCACAGCACAGCCACACACCAGCTACTGCAAGAAGAGTTAACTCTACCCCAGCCAAAACCAGCACAGCTGCCTTGAACACTTTCTCCCCCAAGCCTCCTTTATAGCAGCATAGCAGTAACTTTGCTTTTGAAATATTTTTATCAACTACTACTGTAAATGTGCTCAAAGAACTTTTATTTTCCAAAGGGATGATAATATCGGCTTTTACACATCAACAAACAAGCAGAGAAAAAGCTTTTTTTGTTAAGATGTGGAATGTCACTTTTTGTTGGGGGTAATAGCTGGATGTGCATAAAACCAAATTCTGCCATTTAATTAGTAATCAGCAGTGATCTGTCAGTCAGAGTTACCGTAATTCATGAACTGTTAAGTGAAAGCAAAAATGGCAAGTAATTAGACTGTATCCATTAGAGCTTCCCTAGCACACACTCATACAGCCAGGGTTTCAATTGGAGGCAGAAGTGGAAGTGTGAAACTCCTTAATATATTCTGCTTTTTAATTAGCAATCAGTGCTGATTTGTCAGCCATACCAACTCTAATGCATAAGCCATTGAAACACAGAAAAAAGGCACATTTTCAAAACCATTTATGCTTATATTTACATTCCCTCCAGGCTAAGATGTTAGAGAAACCACTGAAATGCCAACAGAGAGCAGCAGAAAGTGTGTAGGAGCTCACAATCCAACACAGCCACTGCATCACCGACGGTTTGGGTGAAGAGACAAGCTGGGTATTCACAAGAGGCAGTTACCATGTCCAAACACTGACAAATAAGCATTAATAAGCATTACCTTTGTTAACTGTATGCAACTCAAAATCTCCAAGAGCTCAGGTAGTACTGTTTATGTTCCACTCAACTCCACTTTGAAGAATCCATTAATAAATTGATAGTGTACTTACCAGGTTGCTGCATTTTCCTCGATCTCTGGATGGAGAAGAAGGTGAGAGAAGCACAAAAAGTCCTCCTTTGCCTGACCTTCACAGCTGCCAGAGAAACCTGGGCAGGAGCCTACGAACACAACCTGCTTTTGGGTTTTGGTAGGTGCAAGATTTTACTTCACCCAAGCCAAAATGGGCTCTACAGCCCTCCTGAAACTGAGCAGCAAAACTGGGCACTCCAGCATTAGGCCAAGAGCCTCTTCCTTATTCCTCAGCCTTTAAAGAAATTGAGGAGCTGGGGGACGAGGGAGAATGGGATGTAGAGGTTCTGCTCTTTTTACCCATGTTAGCATAAATATCAAAACTTTAATTCCTTAATTTCACTCATATAAAGTACATGCACTAGGCCTCCCTACAGAGGGTAAAAACAAAAGGCTGCTTCATATATCTTTGTAAGAACCTTTTGCTTATATAAATACAGAAACACATATATATTTTTGTATATAATAACTTACTTCAAAAACAGAAGGTAGCTCCCACGATAGTCAGGCTCTGTCCTTGAAGTCAGCGTCAGGGTATGGATCAGCTGATAAAGGCACCAACACAGCTTCAGCTAATTACAGTTTGCAGGTAGGGTGGTAATTGCACTTCTAACTGCCTAAATTAAGTATACAAAGGCCTGGTTGCATTTGTATGGAGGCTGACAGGATACCCTGTGCCAGCTGAAAATTCTGCCCTCAGTAGTGGTAATGTCCTTACCCAAAAATGGCTGTTGTTTGCCTAATGTCTGACAGAGTGACATCTATTTCACTACATGTTTAATTAGTTTGTTTTCATGGTGTTCCCGTTTCCATTTCAGCTTTCCTTAGTGGTGGGAGCGAGCAGGTTTCTGGCTCTGCGCTTAAAACCGGTCCCAAGGCAAAGAACGTGGCACCAGTTTGCCTTCACCCTTCCAATGTCAGCTGCGTGGAGAACTCAGCCAGCATTTTCAGTTTTCAACAGCTTTTGTGTTTTTAAAGTACATCCTAGCTGCCCCTCTTTGTCTCTGATGGCTGGCTTTCAGGGGCTGTAAACATCTATCTCGCAGAGGAGTTTGCAGCCCCTGTGTTTGAAACAGCAACTATTTCTCTGCAAAGTGCAGGTCAAGCTGTCCTGTTGAATCGATGACAAATTTGCAAGCAGGTGCTCTCGAGCAGCTGTGAGATCTCCACCTTTTCCCTTTGAACAAGAACCTATAAGGGATTGATCACTGCTTTTGGGTAATGCTTTAATTGTTTGTGAGTGTACATTTATGAATTCTAGGCATGTGGATGGCTCCAACCTCTATTCCAAACTTCCTCCCATCTCGTCTTGAATATCTCATTGGGGCTCTTCTAATTTTTTCAAAGCAAACAAGCTCTTGCTTCCTCAAACATCACCCCACCAAACACCCACCCAACAAAAGACCCTTTCCTGTGACAGCTGTCCTTCAGTTACCAATTTAGAGCAATGGTTAAGAGGATCCTTGTAGCATTCTTGTAGCAGCTCATCAAACTGTTTTTGTATAGCCGGGGAGAAAAGGTTGTGTTTTAAACAAAGACCATCTTTTGACCTCCTCTTCAGAATTCCAGTTTTTCTGAATGAATAAATTCTGTATGCTGAACACATGTCGGCTGACTCTGTAGCACAGAGAGCGAGGTTAGAAAGGAATGTCCTTTTTATCCCAGTTTTTTCCTTAAAAGAGTTGCAGAACTGATCTTATAGTTTTATAATTCAGAAATCTCAGCATAAAGACTTAGGAAATTATACTGAATTCTACTAACATGTCCAAATTGAAGTTTAAAAAATTATTCAGGACATGTGAATTATCTGTGTCATGACTGAAGCTAGGTGCTGTATAAAAGCAGATGTTTACTGCTACTCAGTAAGTCACATCCCAGGAGCTGAGATAGTAAAAGTAATATTCTTTAAAATTCTGGTTTGGGGAAACAGTCTCACCTAAGATTTAAAAGAAGACCAGCCAAAATACCCTCCAAAATTATGTACTTATTCCAATGCTACAAGTACACCTAATATGGGAAATGAAAAATGTGCGGCAAACTTCTCATTTGTAAAAATTCCTTACTTTGGCTTGTTTCTGTTATCTGGATCACCTTTTTAACTCAGAAAGCTCATTTCCACCTCTGAGCCTGTTCTGGCATCTTACTCAAGATTGTGCTGCTGTGTGGCAGCTGTAAAACACTCTCCCTTTCCCTTCTCACTCCATCAAGAGAAATATTGAGCGGACCCCTCTTAATCCTAACATTTGTTAGCAGTATACCTATTTTTTAGTAAGAGTAGAAGCAGCTCTTGCTGAAACTTGACATAACAGGTTAAGATAATGCAGCCCCAATGTAGGAGTGGATAAAGTCACACCAAAAGCAGGTATAGCCTTCCTCCTTCTCCAAGAATTAGCAAGACTGGGCAGAACTGGTTCCTCCATTGCAATGTGCAACTGCTGAAGAGCAGGAGGACCCAGCGCTGTGTTTGACAGGCTGATGTTGCCTTAAGTTTGCACAGAAGTTAAGAGGTTGAAGATGCCCTTCCAAAAATAACAAAAAACCAGAAATCAGGAACTGTTGTTGGATTTTTAGCATAGTATTTATTGAATAGTTTATTTCCTAGAGCCACTTTATGATAGAAGTGTCAGTGCATATTCAGCTCAGATGCTTATTTTGAATGGATAAGGACAAAGAAAAAAAAAAAAAAACGACCATGCACCCATAGATCCAGATTCATGAATATATTAAGAAAAAGCAAAAAAAGATTCAGGCTTATCAAGTGGTATACTTTATTAGGAGTAACTACATAGATAATCAGAGTACAGTTGTAGGCTGGAGCCTAACAATGCTTTTTTTTTTTCCATATAAAAAAGTAAACTTTCATAAAAAAAGCCTGTTTAGCAAAGCCAGAAGCAGTGTTATTTTAAACAGTTTATTTACATTGCTCAGATTGGCAAAAAGAGATATAAAAAACAGTGCAGTCTGACACGTTCAAAAGCATCACTAGTTACATATAGACACAAGACAAAACACAGGTGGTTAAAAAGAAACCAGAAGTTGTGAACTCCTGCTAATACCAACAGTTGAACTGTTAATGAAATGCAGAAATTTACATATTTAGATAGTTTGTGAGAGTGCATTACATGGTGCAAACTGTTCAGAGATGACAGAAGTGAACACAGTTTTAAAGGAAGACATAAATACATGAGAAAGCCAGGTAAAAGCCTTAGGAGTAGTACACTGAAATTTGACACGCCAAAATTGGACCCTGAAGTTACAATGTCACACCAATAGTCCCATGCATTAAATAATGATTTGTTAACTAAGTACAGGGAAGGTGTGGGGGTTTGGTTTTTTAACAACCCTGCTAAACAGGAGTGTAAATCTTTTCCTCAAACTTCCACTTCAAAGCAAGACAAAGAACTCAATTGATCATTTTTGGTGGTCAAAGCTCCTGATACCACTGTTACAGTGAGGCTGCAGGAGATCATAATCACAAAACTCAATTCTATTTAATTATAAACAACTACATTTATAAAACATCTGGAATAAGCAGCTGTACAACAGGTTAACTGTCATACTTGAAAGGTCAGGTACTTCATAATGTATCTCTATTTAAGAAATCCACAGTTCAAACATTATAGTGCTCTGCCAGGAGATGAAGTTAGGCAAGCATAAGAGTCATCCAAATTAGCACTAAACTATGTGATCATCATCTTCATTTCAAGATCTGACAAACCAGTTTATTGCCTGGAGGGGACAATTTCCATAGAAAAATGTTTCAGTTATGTTGGTAAGGAAATAAATCCGTGCAAGGGAATACTGTGTTTAAATGAAGGCCAAGTTACTTCTTCCACTGATTGGCTGGTCTGCTTCCATACAACTAAACCCCCCTTGGGATTAATTTAGTGTTATCTAACATTTTGCTAATCATTGCTAAGTGCTAATGACTAAGGTACCATTAATGTCAGTAACAGGTCACTGCCCAGCCACCTGCTTGTCAGTCACTCCCACAGAGCAGAGCCTTTTCCACCTGCCTCATATCAAGTGGGTTGTTGATCGGCTCAATGTGTGACTCCTCCTTTCAAAGATCGAGGGAAGGCTGACCAAGGAAGGAGAAGGAACACCCTGTTGGAGGAAAAAAAAAGTTATTGATCATTTAGGAGCCAATCTCAATAGCGCAGCAGTCATTTCTCCACCTTGATACATCATAAAAAGGATGTGTGAGTGCAGAAGATCTCGAAGATTGGCAGCTTTTTAAATTAATGATTCAGCATTTCTGGAGTTTGAACAGGAAACTTAAAACATTTTAAAAATTGCAGAAGAAAGGTTTTTTTCCTTGCTACCAGACTTGAGAGATTTGGAACGCAAGAACATGTTTTTGAAGAGTAGCTGTTCACAAGTATTAGTATACATCTTGCATCACTTTTTGCAGTAATAATCTCCCTCCGAAATGAAGGCAAGATACGCTGTGATAATCTCTTAGAGAAACAGAGCTCCCCCTGCAATCCTACAACTTTCTGTATTGTCATCAGCTCTGAGCCCCGAATGACATGAGCCCCCCACGTCTCCTTGGCTGCAGGAGGCAAGAGACATCCCAATGATTTGTCAGAGCTTGCTTCAGCTGTGCCTGGATGGGCACACACTAGGCAAGAAGCTGACTTTTCTGATGCTTGGAGAATAAGCTGCTTCTGAGACTTAATTACAGTGAAACCAACACATCAATATGTAGCACTAAAAGTAAACCTCTTTGGATTAGCTGAGATTTTATATTCTTTTCACATTAGACCTCAAGATACTTTCACAAGCAATCTTCTGTTGCTCTTAACAGCCAGCGAAGCTTTTCAGCACATCAACAGGTCACGGTAGTTAGGCAGCTTCTGCACCTGCATGCTTCAAGAATCTTTTAAATAGGGATATTTTGGGCAGGTAAGGATATACACTTCGCTATGAACAAGTCCTATGCCTGTTTATGGCATGGCCTTCATTTGCAGTCATTGGCAATATCTGAAAATTTAACCCTAAACTCCTCTTTATAGAGCAGCTCATATTAGACTCTCAAGTATTTTATACCAGATTTTTTTTTATTTACAGATAGAGAACAAAAAACTAAAACCACAGTTAAAACGAGCTGCTCAAGACTTCCCTGCAACCAAGTTACTAAAGTCCTCGGAACTCTGGCCAGTGAGCTACACACCACTTGGACAATTGAACTGAAATAAGTAATTCAACTGTATATCAATTAAGAAAAAAAAATCTCCAAAAAATTACACTTAAATTTGTGAAAAAATACGCTTTGCACCCAGAACCAGAAATAGAACCACATCTGAGTGTTAACTCCAACCCTGTGTGTTGGAGCACGTGAAAGAAGAACCCAACACCATTTCAAGGCCTTTGTGCATTGCAGCTGTACCATGCTCTCTTAGCTTAGAGAACCCACGATTTCTTGCTCACTTCAGTCAGGATCTGATGCACAGAATTTTCCAGCACCACGCTGGTTATCATCTCCAGCATCAGCACACGTGGTAGTAATAACAGGGAGAGCACGTGGTCTGTCCAAGGCATGACCATTTAAGCTTTCCAAGCTGGAAGAGGCTTTTGCTTCTACAGCATTTGAAAGATGAGTATTTGGAGAGCCAGGACACAGCACAGGTCGAGGCTTGGAATTTTGAGAGCTCCAATCAACAGAACTGGAGCGATGGACATTAACAGCACATTTGACAGATCCACTTAGGCTGCACGTGGAAGAGGAACGAGCAATCTACAATTAGGAAGGGTTTAAGAGTTAGTTCGAACAAGGAAAAAAACCAAGCATCCAAGCTTTATTGATATTTTTACTCTGTTTTTTTCTACACCAAAAAATTCCTACATAAGCGTAGGTAAGGATTTAAATTAAATAAAACAGTGTCTGAATAACAGCTTTGACTCTTAATGGACTCAGACAGATTTCCTGAAGTTTTAGTTTCCTACTCAACAACTGCACTGGTATTCCAGCTTGAGGGGCTGGAATCCAAACCTCTTTTCCCCTGAACCTTATCATTGAACCAAAAAGGCTTTATGCAAGTTCACTGGTGTGTGGGATTGGTTAAAAAAAACACAACACATGATCTGCTGCCAAGCTGCAGCTTATTACCACAGAGGTGCAAGAGCTCTGGGAACAATCTGACGCAGGAACGTGGTTTTGCAAGTTTCTAGGATTTTGTGGAAAACAAGTATTTTCGTCTGGGGTAGATACGCACAAAAAGAAAAGTACATGGCTCACAAGTTCTTGAGGAATGAGATACAGTGCTGTATCAAAATGAAGACAATCAGAAAGCAAAAACAATTGTTGCCATAATCAAATAGAAGGAGGAAAATCTCTCTACAAAGAACTATAGCTATAGCCTCACTGGTAGATTTTTTTATTTCCTCTCAAGCAAGGGAGTCTGCTGTGATACTTCCTCCCTTATTGCTTCATATTTTCTCATGTGGGAGAGCAGGGCTGTATCTTTATGTTGTACAATTTAATGGCCACTCAAACATACTGAATTACCTGAATATTAAAGCACTGACACATCAGTCAGTAGTAGAAAGATGAACAGGATTCCCTTTTCTTGGCCTTCTGTCTCACCACATACTACAGACTAGAAAGTAGGTGTTTACTCATCAAATTTACTCAAACACTATCGTAAAAAGCAAAGATGATGAAAAAATTCCTCCAAATCTAGTCTGCTTTACTAGACTGTATTAGGAAATTGAGCTTGGCCTAATGTAGCAGAAGAAAGCTGCACCAGGCAGCCAGGCATAGCAGAAGCGTTGCAATATGTAGAACAGTATTTTATTTTACCAAGTATTCTTAAACATTTATGAGGAGATAATTCCCTTGTTGTTGTTTAAAAACTTGCAGGCTGCAGCATCTATATTTCTCTACCCTTCCTTCCCAGTTTGTTTCACAGGATGTCTGTCATCTCACTACTTGGACTGAAACATTCACCATACTATTCAGGGTTGTACACCACACTTATGTTTAGTGTTCAAAATCAAAAGCATGAACCAATATTAGACTTATGTGGAAACTCTCTCACTCTCTCAGAAGAGGAAACATATTCCATCTCTCAGAAGAGGAAACGTATTCCATCCCTAACAAAAGAGATTGGTGGCGTTTTTCAACTTAAATGTGTAGGCAACTCCCAGTTTCTAATGCATCAAGATTTTTCTGCATTTTCAGCAAATAAGGCTTCTCATTCGACAGCTCTTGAAAATAATATGCCTATGAATGCAGTTAGAAATCATTTTTTCCCCGCTGTGGATGTTGCAATTGTTGAAGTGAGAGCAGCAGCAGACATGAAAGAAGTGTGAAGTTAAGAAGGTGACTGCCCTGGCCTGCACAGCAGCTCACTCACCGCCAGGGACGAGGTGCTCGTCAGGCGGCTGCCGATGTAACTCTCGTTAGCAGAGCTGGGGCTCCTCCCTTCTGTGGCACTGTGAGACATCAAAGCCCTGCGAAGGGCTCGCTTGGGTGTTTTGGAGAAAGAAAAGGCTCTTGTGACCTGAGGAGTTGGACAAGTGGTTAAACACTGACAAAAACCAGGCTGTAATAACTGCTGCTATACAGGCTACCATTCTGAACATCTCTAGGATGCGTATCAAGTGTTGGTGTGACCGGATCACAACCGGCCAAACACCCACACCCAAAGTGATCCGACTTTTAAAGGCTCCCCATCATCCCTGCTCTTCTCATTCTGTCCAAATGAGAGGACAACGTGGCAGGGAGAGAGGAGGGCAGAGGTTCAGGGAGAAGTCAAAATAAGGTCTGGTCACCAAGGCTTCCCCACATCCCTCAGTCCTGCACAGACAGGCCACCCCTCCTTTAAGTTGCTCTCAATTTTGCGTTATATTTAAAAGACTCAAAGTATTAAACAGCATAAGTTCCATAACAGACTCAAAAATGACTACATAATACTTATGACTCTAATACTTAAGACTATATACAGATATTCCAAAAACCTTAAACACCCCTCACCTTCTTTCTTTAAGGAGATTATATTTAAGAGTTTTAGTTCAGATTAAGTTTTCCCTGTCACTACTGCAAATACTACAAACCACCTGAAAGAGGAATCCCCACACAATTCTCTGACTAAAAAGCACCATCTTACCTTTTTTGATGTTTTCTTTATTGCCCTGGATGCTCTGCTTAAAGTACTGTCCATATCTTTAGTATTTACTTCAACTGAATCAGGATCAGCAACATAAATGAGATTTTCCTGTAGACAAAAATAGTTTTAACAGTCAAATATCAGCACTTGCCAAAATATAGTTTTCTAGTCCATGAGATCAGATTTAGAGGCTTTAATTGCCATATTCTTCCATATTTAACTCTTTATACAGTCCAGCAACTATTTGTTTTCAAGCCATTTCATTAGATCAACAGCTGGTGCAATCAGTTTGTGAAACCACTTCATCAGTAGTTTTACATTCAGTTTGTCTGATTCAGTTTCAAGCCCAGGGCTGACCAAATTAAAGGCAGTAGTTCTGAGGCATCCCTAGGGAGTTTCCAAGATAAACACTGCTTTATTCCACTGACACCTCTAGCCCATTTCTGAAGTGAAATCTTGAGAGCTCTGGCTGTCAAACATTAAGACTAAAGTCTTTCAGCTTAAATGCAATACATGTTGCAGAACAGCCAAGAGTTTTGGGGTTTTTTCATGCCTCATTCTTAAACTCCAGCATGTGCAAAGCAATCTCTGGCTACCTACTTACAAAACATGAGGGGCAGAAGGGGGCACACTTGGAAGTGGGAAGTTGCTGAGATGATTTTTTTTCCGCTGTTTTCTTGTCTTTATTTTAAGAAAAGACATTTTACATTAAAAAAAAGAAATCTCAGAAGGACCCCAGTCAGCAGCTTTATGGCCATTCCCAGGGCCTAAGGAAGAGTCGCCAAAGCCTTTGCTGCCACCAGGTGGCAAAGTCAGTTATCTCACGCACATGATCCTCTAGAACTATAAAATGAGGCAAAAGTGCTTAAATTGAAGCTCAATTTGACATTTCAATCAGCAAGAAAGAAGTATTACATAGTTAGTACAAAGCAATAGTTACACAAGTTATAACTAATGGGATTCAGCATAGTAGGTTACAATTTGTCACCAAATGACTCTGAATGCCTTGGGGCAAGAGGGAATGATACATTTATTGCACCAAGGTTTAATTTCTATTAAAAATCCAAGTTATATGTGACACAAAATACTGAAGATAGGCAACACACAGATTAAAGTAAATTAACACTTCCACATCAGCAGAAGTGTTAATTCTTCCTACTCAGTTCTTAAAAAGGAAGGGAAACCACAAAGCCAAGTCTTATTCCTAAGCCCCTAGATCACAAGACACACAAAATAAAACTAAGATGCTGTTTTCATTACTTAATTACCTCTCTGTAACAAGCACACCTTTAAAAATCACAAGCAAATATTCTACTGTAAAAATGCACTGCAGACCATAAAACATTTCTAGTTTACACCAAGCAGCTTCAGCTATATGTACTGCATGTATTTTCAGCAAATTGAGATGACTGATATGCATAGACTTTTACATAATTAAAACATTAGCTGAAAGCCTCTTGCCGTAATTGGAGAGGATCTACTCCTCAAATTAGTGGTTTTCTGACAGTAGAAAGCCCACACACTGAATTTCTAGAAATGTGACAAGGCCAGTGCCTCCTTTATTTCACTTTTTTCCTTATTTCCTTGTTTTACGGTTGTAGATTTCTGTCTATGGGAGGAAGACGCTTCATGTCTCTTGCATTACGGTGAAGATAAGGTGCAGAACAAAGAACTCAACCTAACAGTTAATCCGACCCAAACAATGAATAACACTGGGACTGTAAATTCAAAGACAGCTGTGAAAGAAGCAAGCTGAATACAATTCTTGTTAGATCTACAGTGCAGAGTTGAATCATACCCTTTTCACCATCATAAATTAATTATAAATAATTTGTGATTTTTAAGCACTACTTAGCTTATGCACAAACTAACTTCCAGGCTGTTTCCTTTTCTACCTTTTAACCACTCACTTGCAGACATGTTAGCACAAATGTTTTCTGCTCTACTTTACCTTCAGGCATGTTCACTATTAACTTCTTTAGTTTCAGGTGCTTAAAGCCAAAAAGAGGGAAATATTTCAATCAGCAACATGGTTCCAGAGTACTTACTGCATCTGCTTTACAAATAGTGTTGGCCACATGCCGACACAACGTCTTCAGCCAGTCCTCCTTGCAAGGGTCTTCAGTTGTCATCTGGAAACTGAGCAGCTTGTTGTTGAGTTCTGTAGGTGGCCTCACAACTAAGGCAAAAGCTTTCTGGCAATCTATAGTTTATTAAAAAAAAAGGCAAGGACTTAATACAAAGAATAATGATTTTTTCATACAATTCAGGGGGAAAACTTCAGAAGGGTCAACCCTCTGTCTGCAGGAGCTGGAGCTACAGACAACATGATTTGGTGCAATGATTTTGTCTTTATTTACACAACAGCTGTCGTATCACTTGCAAGAGCAGAGTTCTGTCCACAGCCATCATCAAGAGGCTGCAATCAGCTGTTCATGCAATAGCGGATTATTCACCAAATAATCTGCAGAGTAGTCAGCCTCACCTACCCTCTTTGCCATTTCTCTTTTTAATTGGGTTTCTGTGTTCAGGTGCTTCAGAGAACACAAAGCAGAACACATGATGTGCATATCATCACTTACAGTGAAACACCAAATCTTGCCAGGATAGAAATCTAGAGACTCGTGTGACTAGATTCTTTATAAGTCACTATCAAGGCTGGAGCAAATCTTGCCAGGATAGAAATCTAGAGACTCGTGTGACTAGATTCTTTATAAGTCACTATCAAGGCTGGAGCAGTATAGCAAAGCAGACAGAGAAATTAAGTCATCTTTTAAGACGCCAAGCTGTCATCTTTAAGACAGCTTGTCCTGAGCATTATCACCAGTTAAAAGAAGATTTGGTTTCATACCAACAGCACTTTTCTCTGGCCAGTCTAATGCTCTGGGCTGAAGTTTGAGGTTTGGTTTTTATTTTGTAAATCCAGAGCTGTCAAGTGTTTAACTCTGTTTATCTCACACTGTCAATTGGTTGGCTTATGCTAATGCCATCTAGTAGTTCTGCCAAACTCAGCATCCTGCAGTGATACTTGAAAAGCCAAAAGCTATCATTGCAAGGAATTCTAAAGCTCATACAGAGATTCAAAGAGAAGCTTTTACTAAAATCACATACCTAACACACAATACAATAAATACACCTTAGCATTCCATCCCACAGCAGCAGAGCTTCCTCCTTCACACTCTGAAACACAGTTTAATTAGCTACCACAGCACTTCAAACACACAGACCTTCTGTCTCCCGGATGTCCAGGACTTTCTTGATCTGGGAGAGAGGCATGAGAACGACATGCTTGAGAGATGCAGGAGGCCTTGTGTGGCCATGGGGACTCTTGAAAGCTCCAATAACTTTATGCCGTTTCCTCGCAATCTGTGGTTAAATAGAATAGAAAGGGTCAGTTGGAAGATCTCTTGCCATCGTTTCCTTTCCTTTCTATATTTTTGCCTTCTACTATACAGGAAGGCACAGAAAATCTTGCTTCTATACCACATAACTCTTAAAGGAATTCACTTATCTCACTATTCACTGCCTACAGTCCAAGCAGCCCAGCAATATTTGTTACTTGGCATCAAAACACTCAGATGAAAAATACAATAAATTTATAAAAAATACCTAGAGAGGAAGCAATTTTGCATTACAGACTTGAATTCTACCCTGTATAACAAACAAGGGTCCTTTGAAATCTACCGTCCAGATTTAAACAGAAAAGACATCTACATGCATGAATCAACTAAAGGTGTGCTGTGTTATGTCCTAGAAATACCACTTGCTGTTGCTTATGCATGCAGCCATTGTGCAGGCTTTGCATGAAAAACACATAACACACCTTGTGTGTTAAAGTAATGCATCTTCAGTTGTTTGTCTCTTGTCCAAGAGACAAGCCAAGCTGCTTTATTAAAAGTGGTTTTATTTTCCTTTCCTTCCTTTACAAGAAGTGATGAAACTGAGTCAACTTGACTCCCAGGGAGAGTTCATCACTAGTGACAAGAACAGGCTTTTGTGTCTAAGTGCTGCTTAGGACAGCACTAATTTTGAATTATTTTAGAGTTGCACTTCTATGAAGACAATGTTCTTCACTGTTGCAGACAGCAACAAGTACTTTATGAAAGTGTCCTTTGTAAATTCAGTATTTCCACANTTATTAGTCTCCAAAACCAGTTAGATTATTAGTCTCCAAAACCAGTTAGATTATTAGTCTCCAAAACCAGTTAGATTATTAGTCTCCAAAACCAGTTAGATTATTAGTCTCCAAAACCAGTTAGATTATTAGTCTCCAAAACCAGTTAGATTATTAGTCTCCAAAACCAGTTAGATTATTAGTCTCCAAAACCAGTTAGATTATTAGTCTCCAAAACCAGTTAGATTATTAGTCTCCAAAACCAGTTAGATTATTAGTCTCCAAAACCAGTTAGATTATTAGTCTCCAAAACCAGTTAGATTATTAGTCTCCAAAACCAGTTAGATTATTAGTCTCCAAAACCAGTTAGATTATTAGTCTCCAAAACCAGTTAGATTATTAGTCTCCAAAACCAGTTAGATTATTAGTCTCCAAAACCAGTTAGATTATTTTTCCCCTCTAGTTTTTCCTAACATATTTTTAGTTTAAGGCATTTCTTGTGATTTTTTTTTTTTTTGGTAGCCTAAGAACAGACAGATCTACCAAGGCCCACTATTTACTTCCATTATATGCAACTAAACTTTAAAAGGATACACAACCTGATGAGATAAGGACTCCAGCACTTTTTCATCCATTTCTGCTACTCAAAGTGCTATTCAGATAAACTTTTTTTTTCAACATATTAAGCTGCTTTTATGTTTTTACTCTGGCTGCAAGACATTAAAGGCTACATTAACACCCCTCGGCCATGCAGACATGACTATGTTGTATTACACAGTAGTTAACAGAAAGGAAACATCAGCATGTGTTGACCTATCAGCAATCTGAAACTTAGAATTCTGCCTCAAAAGTTCTTAAATTTTACTTATTTATATTCACATGTCGTGTCAAGCCTTTTACAATTCAGTTCATGAGGTGCACTGGTACAGTCACCTTACCTCTAGGCAATCATTGAACAGAAAGAGGGTGACCTGCTCTCCTCTGTCACAGAGGTCATCACCGAGTGCTACAGTTTCCAGACGCTGAACCAAGCTCCGGTGAGAGGACAGGAGATTGGCCTGAATGACACAAGCAAAAAGCTCATTAAGCATTTAGTTCAAGGGCTGGATTACTGCTTGCTTACAGCTTAACACTGGCAATCTCTTTAAACCAGCACCAGCACATTGTGGCCTCACACGCTTTTGCAAAGGGAACAAAGTACTGCAGTCATGTAACAGACCTGCAGCTCTGGAGGAACTACTCACTGGACATCCATCCACTTCATAGACAACGTCAAAGAACTGCCTTTGCGCCTCTGTTTTTCTTTTGTCTTCATTAATGTGTCTAAAGAAAGCATATTATATTAATCTTCAATACCAAGCACAAGTAAATGGATGCACTGCATTTAAGACATACAAAAATAATAAAGGTAAACATTCAGGGCTAGAACTTACACAGCAGCTCTTGCCACACTTGCCTGACAAAATAGCCAAATACCACATGCAATCACACAGGAAACTTCAGCCCTAGAACACTATCCCTGTCACGTTACCAGCACTTCACACACCAATCAGTTGATGCAGAATTCCCCACCCCTGCCCTGCAAGATTTTGAATTAGAGACTGACACAACACAGTTCTTTACAGCCTGCATTTTGTCCCCCCCAAATCAGGACTGCAGCTCACCAAGCAACAGATGCAAGAACAATTACAATTTAAAAGTTGTTGTTAAAACTGGACAAACATTTACCCAATTAACGCAGGAGTTCTCGTTGCTGGAGACATACACTACACTTCAAAAGAGGTGAGACTTACAATCTAAACAACTTCAGCTTTCAGCTAATTAACTCATGGAACAGTGCCAAGAAGAGCTAATCTAGGACCAGAAGAGAAACTAATAATCTCCCACCAAAAGTCTGTCCTTTCAGTGGATATATGCACAGAAGTAAGATTTAAAGACAAAACTCATCTCTTCAATTCCAGAGGGAAGAGATAGAAATAAGAGTTGGAACAGAACAGAGGACTGGGGACAGTCCCTGCTGAGGCAGGGAGTCAGCAGAGGTTCAGGTGTAAGGGCTGGCTAACATCACAAACTCCTTCAGAGCTCTGCCACAGGACACCAAAGTGACAACAGCAGCCAAAAGGAGGCTAAAGAACACATACAGTTATGTTTACTTACTGTTCCTTGTGGCAACATAACACTGACAATTTAGGAGGAACAGAGGGATCTAAATGCAGTATGTTTAACAGTATGTTCCACAGAACCAACACAACTTACGTCATCACCTCCTTTAATGATTCAATAGCTCTCTCCAGAGTTATTTTATCTGGGTTTTCTTCTGCTGTATGCTTCTTAATATCTACAATTAAAAAAAATAAATTAAAGAAATAAAAACTCCACACACATTACAAGTGCCTGAAAAGAAATATGAAAAACTCAAGTTTAAACTGAGTTAAGATAAGCTGACTGAAGAAATCAGATCTATCCTGGAGTCCAAATAGCACTGAGTGGGGAACTAGGCTGAACAGAAGTTGTCCAGGCATTTCATTAAGAAAAAAAAACATACTATACAGAAACCAAACCCCTAAACTATTAAAAAAAAATAAATTGAAGTGCAGAGACAAGCACAGAAGTCTTTTTCTACCTGAAGCAAAGGGTGATGATGTGGATTTTTTATTATTTTTATTAACGTAATCATTATTACAGCAAGTGGTTGAGACCAGGTGGAACACATGAAACTGTAAGCCTTGTCAATACGAACTGCTCTCTAGTTTATGTTCGTTTCATTTGAATCTCAATTATATTCTTGTTTGAAGAGCCAGAATTGTCAGTGCAAACTGTTCCTCTATCTGTATCCAGCATACAAATGTATGAACAGGTGGAATTCAGTCAGAATTTATGCTTTCTTCAGTCGTGGGTCTCACTGTCAGGAATCATGGTTAACTCACAAACAGGCTTGTTTTAGATGACAAAAGCTGTTGCTAATGATGACAAAAAGTAGACATCATCTTGTGGTTTTAACCCTTTACAGACAAACCAATAAAAACTACATCACTAGGTTACCATTTAGTAGTAGGGCAACACTGGGCAGCCTTTGGACAGGACGGATCAGGAGCTCAGCGAGGCTTTGGCGGCCACATTCAGGTTTAGCTTGATTTATCTGGGGAAAAGGAAATAATGCTTACTTTCTTTTTTACACACATACACAAGAAAAACACAAGATCAGAGAAAAATTGCCTTCCTTGAAATTAGCATGGCTATACAAGTGTGAGAATGGTCTACCACAGTCATTAACAGAGCATGTTAAAAACCACATTATATTGAAAACCACACAGTGATTTGTGTTCTCAGAATGCGTAGCTTTAAAGTGTCCATATCAACCCCCCAGCTCTTGTTTCAGCTGCTAATGGAGTGGGACAGGGGACAGCCTGTTGTCTTATTTGTTCCCCTTTTTTTAGATATCAATACTTGGATGTAATTCCTAAACCCTCAGAAAACACAAGCTGAAATCTGTCAGTGTGATTTGGCCTATTTGGATATAGAAGGGGAGTTAAAGCTACACTGCACTATTAACAGTACACACATATCTGAAGATCTCAAGAGTCTTAAGACTCATCTTCAGATAACTTGCTTTGAAGATCATCTTCTTGTTAGATCTCCACTGTTAGGCTCCTATTCATCAGTCACAAGAACGCTGAGAAATTCTACCTCCCTGGAGCTTCTCAGCTGCCCAAAGAAGGCTAAAAGCTGTTTCAGAAATACAAGTTTCACAAACACAGAGAGGGGACCAGTCGAAGCAGCAGCTCCAGTTTTCTTTACCGAAAACAGAAGACATGTATTTGGGAGGAACTTTTTCCAGCAACAAATTCATATAATCAAACCACCTTGACAGCTGTTTAACAGAGAAGGAACTCAGACTTTTTATGAAAGAGTCTTATGAGGAGCTTGAGGGATTGAAGTTCAAATTCTTCCTATTTCTGTCTCACCAAGAGATATTCGCATTCCTTCAAGCTTCCAAAATTTCACATTCTTCCATCTACTGCATTCAGCAGAACATGGTAACGGCCCCCATGTTCTACTCATAGACTTAACTCTGCAGACACTTACCTTTAGGAAGGCATGAAACCTTGGCTTCTGCTTTTCACATCTTGTAATGGTCTCCTTGCTCATTTCAAAGAAATTCACAAATGGAGGGTATGTTTTCAACAAGTCTTTTGACTGAAAGAAACAACTGTTAGGGCTCTGCTTTACATATTATGTATCATTGTACATATGTTCATATGCCCTGAGCCATACAAAGCTGCTCAAAGGCACATTGCAATAAATAATAAAAAATGTGTTGTAAATCCATACGTGTTCTCAGAACAAGTTAAGATATTTTTGCATGCCAGATGCCCCAGATTGATGCTGCTGATTAAATGCAGGCTGCTCTCACCAGCATCAAGCAAACATGTGACAATCTTAGAAGCTGCTAAGCAGCCCAAGTGGGAGGCAGGTTCTCACCTAGCAAGAGGCTTTTGGTGAGATTTTTGGAAATTTCAGACAGGTATTTTCACCAGTTACTGCATTCACCTTTTAAACCACCAGAAGCAATACCTTAGACTGAAAACTTTTGAATGACAAGCACTATTGGTCTCAAAATCATCAGATCAGCAGAAGCACAAGATACCTAGCAGCCTATTTATGTTAAAATACCTTGCAGTCGCAGACCTAGCTTTCCTGTTCTACACGGGATTACTTATTCACTTACATGTTTCAAGTCTCAAAGAAAGAACATGAGTTGCTGTGAAGTTATTTTCCTAGTTCTTTACTATTGATCAGAGGCAGCAGATGGCTAAGGGCCCAGGAAGTGGCTTTTAATGTCTGAGTAAAAAGCGTGTCTGCACTGTTGCAAATTACAGTTCTCAAACTGTAGCTATTTGTAGTTTTAATCCTTCATACCAGTGGACAGACAGACACACTAAAACTTGACATGGATTGTATCACCTAACTCAACTGAAAAGTCTCAATAAAAAATACAATTACATAAGTTGGAGCTCTTTCTCAGCTTTGCTTGTGTTCGCTAGCTCCTAGAAGTGGATTGCTTGTAAGGCAAGATAATAATTGCAAGCATAAAAAAAGAAACCAGAACTTACATATTTGAGAATGATATCACCAATACTTTTGCTTTCAGTCCAATTTATCATAAGATCTTCCAGGTCTTCCTAAAATACATGCAGGGATGGGGGGAGAAAACAAGCTGGGCATAAAGTGCATAAAGCCATTAAATGGGATCAGTGTTTTGCCAAACACACATCATTAGGCGTGTTTTCATGCTGACAAAACAGGCAATCCTAAAAGCTGCACAATTTCACATTCAGCCCCTCCAGTCTACTGAGGGCTCAAAACAAGAGATCTCTGGCTTGCTGAATATGTGCATATAATTGTAAATCAGTGCAAGCAGAGTCTGGCAGCATGTCAGGACTAGCCAACTTTGCAACGAGATGACACTGCTGCATCCAACACAATACACAACACATCCCAAAGGAATATTGAAAAAGGACACACAGAAGACAGTTGAACCAATTCTGATTAAGAGTGCACAACTAATCTAGGACTTAAGTCCATAAGACAGGATTGAAATAGAACTAGGATAGATTCCACTCACTTGCTACACCAGGGTGTCAAGGAAAGTGAGACCAAGCCTATTAAGCCTGTATGAGCTTCATAAGGATCAAGCTCATTCACCATCAGCTAATAAGGACAGGAGGGCACAGCTGAAGGTTCAGGATTCACCTTAAGTCAAAAGGATTCATCACTAATATTGGTTTGTTGCAGCCACTGCTCATATCTTTCTAACACCAGAGATGAAGGAAAGCACAACAACTACATCAAAGCAACTCTCACTGCACTCTGTGCTGCAGGTGACTCCAATTTGACACATGGACACACAGCTCTACTTTCATCTTAGTCTCAGTGGGCACACATCAATAGCTGGTGTGACTAACCAGACTGGACCCCACTGGTTGGAAAAAACAACAAAAAATGTGCAAACAAATCACCAAGTCACAGGCAGTCTGTGAGCCTCTCTATTTTAAAAGCCTGCTGTGAAAAGCTGCCAGGAATAGGCAGATGCCGCTATTTGAAAGAGTATGTATCAGCACCAGGAAGAGTCTACACCTATCCAGCAGATGCAACTGAAAACATGCAGGAAAGATTAAAAGTCTATATGAAAGCTTCCCCTGCAGGGGAGAAGGTGAAGCTTGCCTTGATTTTAGTGTGCACATCAAGAATATCTGGAATGCTGCCAAATATGGTCTTGATCTCTTCCTGTGCAAGGATTGGTCCCCCAAGTTGTCCTTCCTTCTCCAACGGAACTTGAAATAACTGATGAATTAAGAGGAAAAAAAATTAATGCGCTCCTAGGTGCCAACATTGTGTTAGAAATAGTTATGAAAGCAACAGTGTTTTCCTTCTAGATCATAATTGCCTGCAGTCAATCTTGAGATGCCTCCATTCAGCAAGAGTGGGTTTTGGAGAGTGGTTTGAAGATACAAACACTTAGTTTGATACATCTCTACAGCATAACCCCCTTTCATCTCTTTTTGTACTCAACACATATCTTGGCTCATTCTTTAAGTAGATAATCAGCTGCAACAGATATAAACTTTCAAGAAATTAAGCTCTTCCTGTAAGCTGTTTGCTATTCTGCTCTTCTTGGAATAATTTTTAAAAAAAAATATTTTTCCCTCTGCCATCTCTCTGTATTCACTAATATCTAAAATACTAGTCATGAAGATCCTATTTTCCTGACACTTCCAATTTCCATATATATTGCAATACCACTGCAGACCTTAGATTAGAAATTGCATTTTTTCAACCTGAAACTGAGTATTTCTATATGTCAGTAAAATTACATGAGACTGTTTATATTATGATCTTCCTATGAAGTTTTGATGCACCCAAGCCCTCAAAAGCCTGCAGATGACAGGTTGAAAATACTAATTGATGTAAACACTGGGTATCTTATTACAGTTGACCTGGACTGGCTTTAAAACCATCTTACCTGAATTATTGTTGTCAGAATATCAACATAGTTACTTTCTGTCTGATACAATTCCTTTGCAACCTGCCATCTTGCAGACTGCTTGAGAGGGAGAGGAGTTGAGTTTTTGGAAGGCCTTGCACAGGATTTTGGTGTTTCTGATGAAGAGATATTCCCAAAAGAAAATAGAGCTTTATTACAATAGAGTCCCTAAAAAAATCTCACCCTCAAAGACAAAAAAAAAAATTCAGAATTTTTAAGTAAAGGTAGGTTCGGGGGTTTTTTTAAAGGCTATATTCTAGAGTTATCAGGGCTCTTTGAAGAAAATGGCTCTCTTTATTACAGCCTACTTATAGAATAACAGTAATATATTATTCCTCAAAATTAGACAAACTAATAAGCCATTTATGCACAGGTCAATGACTTGACCCTATTATTAGTTCCTTATTTAGCAGGAAGCAACGACTATGTGCTGAACATTACTCATTTATGCACTAGTACAAAAGTGCTTTTCTACTTTCACTTTGCCATGTAAACAATTATCTCTCAGCTGCCTACCATCCTTGCATTAGGCATGTAGCTCAAAACCATTTATTAAATCAGCCCTTGAACACAACACTTACATTTTATCCTATAGGAAAGGCTCAAGAAAGTCGTTTCTCTTAAAGCTAAAGCCAAGGTGGACCTGGAACAGCTCATGAGTTTTAAATACTTGCTCATCTATTGGATCTCAGCAACCTATACTGACTTTTTTGATATCAAACTCATTACTGCCATAGTTAACAATGAAATAAGTACCTTATCTGTTGTTTCCAAAATAGCATGTTCTGAGACTGACTGCTGCTGTTGGATTAGAAGAAAATTCCCTACCAGGGGTAACAAGAGCACTAACATCATCTAAGAAGGCTGATATTCCCTGACTTCCTTCTGAATTTTCAGTTACAGGTTGTGTCTCACTGGGAGCTATTAGGTGATTTGAGTTTGCCTTTTTAAAGCAGTAGCAGCTCCAGATACCTCCTCTATATGATGGAACCAGGCCTTTTAAAAACACTTGGCGTATCAACTTTTGACTAACCCAAAATTTTGCAGTTCCTCTCTTCACAAGAGCCAAAGATATTTAAAACTCTGCTCATTCACTCAAAACTAATTGATGATTTATATTCTTGTGAAGTTTTAGACATGACAGTTTGCTGGCACAAACAGTGTTGCCTCAGCACATTTCAAAGACCTAGGAGTGGGCCCTGCAGGAATTTTTTTCTTTAACTCCTCTAGAGAAGAATGTTTGTCCTCTTTCCTCCAAGTATCCTATGGAGAGTATTTTAGATGATTTACTGTTGACTATGCTGCTAATTTGCTACAGACTTCCAGCAGAGTATTTGAAGCATTTTGGAGTAACACTGAACTGTACTTTGTATTTATCACCTCCATATCTATTCCTTCAGATATGAGTATGCTTACTGTGATGAAAAGAGGCAGCTTGGCCTGTGTCTGAACTCTTCACTCCAATT
Source organism: Callaeas wilsoni (assembly GCA_013398955.1). NCBI lineage: Eukaryota > Metazoa > Chordata > Aves > Passeriformes > Callaeidae > Callaeas > Callaeas wilsoni. Next base: position 9,737 of record VWPU01012059.1, on the reverse strand, counting down.
TTTTCCTCCACACTTTGAAAAGGCAAAAGCCTGGAATTACTTTGCAAATCTGTGGCAGAACCTGTACGACTTCCCTACCACCACCATTGGCACTTGCACACAAGAGCTGTTAAACACTGTAAGTGTGGCTGAACGGAAGGTTTTAGCTCTACCTCCATTGGCAGTGCTTGACTCCGGAGTGTTGGAAATATCCAGCAAGGACCCAATAGAGAGGGAATGTTCAGCTGAGGGGCGTTTCCGAGGAGGGAACGGGGACATGTCTGTTTCCCTGGTCAGCTGGGCCAGAGTCTCTTTCAAACGGCGCCGTTTGCGGTTGCTGTTGGGAGTGCTCAAGGAAAGCAGCGACACCGACTTCTTGAAGTCAGGACTCTCCGACTGCAGTGAAAGAAAACTTTGTTTCGTGGGTTTATCCTCTGTGTCCAGTTCAACTCAGTGCAGAGATAAGTTAATTACAGAGATCAACACACAACACAGAAGGAAACTTCTTAGGGAAGCTGAGGCAAAATGGGCAAAGCTTTTTTTTGCCTTTTTAAAATAGAAGCCAAAGTAGTATTTTGCTTGACTAAAAGTAAAACCTTAGGGAAACAGAAAAAAGTTTCTATTCCAAATTAGTATTCTACATATAAAGTTTCTAATGGATTATCTGGAACTTAAATGCTGCTTTAAACCATCTGATCTCTGGCCCCATGCACACTACATCGCATGCTAATTTTACCACCAAAATATGCTGTGCATTGTGTGAGTGTTCAATATACCTTCTCAAATAAATACATGGACTCTCCAGCTCTGGCATCCATTTGAATGCTTCCCCAAAACCACTAAAGGAAAAAAGAAAACATGCATTAAGAACACATTACAGAGCTTCACCCGAAATTAAAAATACTCAAAATAATCTATAATAATAACACAGTTGGGATGGAAGATATTTTTTCAGAATAAGCCACGTGCTTGCATGTGCCACTCACAATTCTACACAGCAGCATTCTCTAAAGAATTTTCAGCACTAACCTCTTGCTTTACAACATAAAGTTTTTTTAAAGGTTCAAATGGAAGATCTTTAACTGTACTTTCTTCAACCACCAAGTGCGTACACCTTTCATCACCAACTGGTAAATAATGTCCTCCTAGATTAAAAAAAAAGAGAAATTAGCAAGAGGAAAGAATATTCTTGTTAGAAATAAGTATCTCACTTAGCAGTTCTGTGGCACCTATCATTATGAACTCCACCCCATTCTTCCCACAGGTGTTCATAAACAAGCACCTTGCATTTCTGTCATTTCTTCCATGTTAGCTTTCTCATCATCAGAGAATCCCAGGAAACTTAACATGCAATCCTGAAAGGGAGGAACCTTGAACTGATTTCTAAAGTCGTCATCAGCTGCACAGAAATCACTGAAAGAAAGAAGATACCCAAAAAGGTCACTTAATAAGTGATCTATGTCAGTATTTAAGCAGAAGCTCACAACATTTCAGGTGAATAGGATGCAAGGTAAAGGCTGAAGGAAAAACACCTACATTTCATTCCTTTTCTCCCACGCCTTATAAATCCACTCAGCTTTCACAATAGGAATACCAAGACTTACAGCAATCTACAAAACAGGAAAAGCATAAGTTGTACCAAATATTTCCATTTAAATCTTTCCCACGTCAAGAAAAATTTGTAACCTTCCTTTTACTTTTCAAGACAGATACTGCAAAAAGTGAATATATTCCTTCAAGAGTCATAGCCAGCTGCAGCTCCCCAGAGTAAGAATGTATGAATTCAGTGACTAGGAGATCAGATCAATAGCTATTTCGACATTTCCTCAAAAGTGCACCATCTTGTTAGTCTGATATCCTTCATCACTCACAAAAACACAAAATCAAATCTGTTACAGTGGAATATGGGACCTCTTTTCTGCTTTTGATACTTTGTATGAAGAAAAATATCCCAGCCTGCTTTTATCAAAGAGAAAATGACTATTTGAAAGGTAACTGCTATGACTGCTTGAGAGATTGTACAGTTTTTCTACATTTTCTCCTTTGAGTTGGCAGTTTGAACAGAAAGTAGGACTTCTCTTCCAACTGCAAGATTATAAAGACAAACAAGGGGAAAAAAAAAGGCAAAATCCTACCAACAATTCAAATAAGGGAGAGTCAAGGGGCATAGACATTGCTATGTCATATTGAATAGTACAAAAACACATAATTTTTTATTTACTTCTAAACTGAAAATAAATGTCCCAAATTATTCCCTTTAAAAACAGAAAAGAAAAAGCACACTCATGTCTATTTACGCATAAAGGAAGATTTGAACCCTCACCCATAACAAGTTAAAAATCATTTTTAAAAGAAGATATGCACCAATTAAGGACTAAAGTTTTTTGTAAGTTACCTCGAAGTTTATTGTTTGGACAGACAAAAGCAGGCATGTTGATACATAAACACTTGTTCATCACTGTCTTAGCTACTGGTAGCATCAATACTTAACCATTTTCAATCTTGTTATTTACTATACTTGTTTATTTCAAATTTGTTATTTAGATCTCCCACAGAGACAAAAACATGCCAAAGCTCAACACTAGACAGAGATGAATTCACCATTACAAGTTATTTTTGGTAGTACAGGAAAAAACAGCAGCTTCTGAGCTGAGTATAATGAACAAATTTAGTCTACAAGAGCCAAATTCCAAAGGTTTCTATGAAACACCAATTCAAGCTTACATACTCTGAATTTGTCTCCATGTGTTGAGTTTGCCACCAGATGAGTAACTTTTGAGCTAAAGTCCCTTCGAATAATTCCACCCATATGATGAACCAAGGTCACGAGCTTAACCTGAAAAATGAAGATGAAAAGTTTGCAGTATCTTTTGAAGAGTGAGAACAGTACAAAAGTGGTTTACAAAGCAAGTTACATAAGGTTACATTAAATGTCCAGAAATAGAAGTACTCTGATCTGTTCTTAAAACAACTTGTTCACATCTACAGAAGATAAAGCTAATACATCAAAAGAACTATTAAGATTTCTCTCTATTTCAACATTTAATACAGCCTTGCTGTGTAGTTTGAAGACTATCCAAACCACCAGCACTCTCATGATCATTATACATAATGCCTTCACTTTTTCACACATATTAGACTTGAAGTACGTTTTCCTTGCTGATTTAGTCAATTCTAGATCAAACCTAACTAACCCCAACACCAGGCAAAGGCTTTTGGTTTGGGATTTTTTTTTTTCCCCAGATGAAGATATGGAGCCATATTCTTGATTCCTAGGTGTCCAGTAGGGAAACTAGATGGCAACTGCCTCACTGAAGTGGAAAAGCAAAGTGCTAGACAGCATGATATCATGACAACATGCCTGCAAATGCTCTGAACAGAGCTACAAAGCTACTTGGCCATTCTACCACCTGTACAAAAAAAGAGGACACTACTGGGTAAACATCATCTTATTTGAAGCCTCAACTTACAAATCTTTAAGTCCTATTGAATTAGAGCAGTTTAATGTCACTCAACAAAAAAATGACACAGATAAAATGACTTGAACCAAGTTTTGTTCCCATCCTCAAATATCACTGCCTCTGGACTTGTAACCAAACAAAAGAACAAACAATTCATTGTCCCCATACCTATGTGGTTAAACCTATGAGTGATAGAACAGAAGAGCATCTTGAAAATATACTTAACATGGTTTTACCAATCCAAAGAAGAATAAATTGCTTACTAATTCATCTTTCTTTCTGAATCCTGTAAAGCACAGTACCAAGTTCAACATACTTGCACAGTACAGTGGACGGCAGGAGAAAGGTAAAGGCTGAAAACAAGAAGAAAGCTCATTAGTCAACAGCACACTGCTCCTATAAAGTTTATACATTACCTTTAATACAGTACTGTTATTTCTAGTATTAAAAATACATCAGACACTAGTCCAGGTCTCTGTATTCAGTTATACCTTAGCTCCAGGCCTGCTGATAAAGTAACTAGAGCATCCCCAAGTTCCACAGGTAGCACTCCATCCTTTTATTTCCTCCCCAGTCCATCTGCTCTGCATTACAACTTTTGGAAATAGAAAGTGATTCCTGGAGAATCATTTGTATGCTGCCTTTCCTAATGGCACAATCCCAACTAGAGATCAACAGTGCCCACAAGTACAGCAGCAGTTGTAGCCTTACCACTGTCTGCCTGCACTTTCTCACTACGTGCAATATTCTAACACAGCATTAGAAATTTGCTTCTCTTAAAATCCTCTTGCTAGGAATGTTTATAACTGATTGGAAAAGCAGGGGAGATTTTAACTGGGAACTCTTAGAACTCACTGCAGCAGGAAACTATTCATCTGATTTCAGCAGGAAGCACACACCTCTCCTTTCTGCGCACAGTGCAGCACGACTGGCGGCCCGATGACTCGGCAATCTCCCTTGCAGAGGTTGCTAAAGATGGGAGCTTGGAAGTCTGACACAACGAAGATCGTCTCAAATTCTGGGGAATCAGAATCCTCAAGGTCTTCTATTGTGTCTGTCTTTATACAGGGCATTTTAATTTCCTTGATGCACAAGGGGTGAAAGGGAGAGCATTATTCAGGCAGCATATTTGCACAAGTGTAAAATTCAACTGATGTTTGTTTTGGACCATTAGAAAAATGTGTGATTCATATTTCAGAGACAGAGTTAGGATTTGTGAAAGCTGAATGCAATGCACTGTTCTCTAGCATAAGAATAGCTATGAACTGCTGCATGCTTTAGGACTGAATGTCAAAGTAATTCCTGCTTTTGAAGAATCAGAATTCTGGTTGCTTTAGCAGTTTACGTATCAGTTCACACTGATAATGTAGCACTGGAAACAGCTAGATAGAAAAAACACCCTAAGCTCAAAAGGTAAATGAAATTTCAGGCTGTCAGAACAGCTTAGGGTACTTTGGGATGCTAGGAAAAAGTAGCATCCAGCTTGCAACAGCAAGCTCCACACTACATAAAATTTAAAGAACGGAAATAGATTTTGTTCATTGCTTTATATTTTTAAGGGGTCTAAAAATTTGGTCCATTCCAATTTCAATCATTAGTTCCAAACTGTATTTTTTAATGTTTTTCACATCAAGAAATGGAAACACTCTTCTGGTACTTCAGTTTAAATGCAGCTTTCAATGGAAAATGAAGTCCATTGACAATTACAAAGTCAGTTCATAGCAAAAACTTATGTTTGACTGAATACAAGCATGCAGTCAGATGTCCCCACAGATATTTTGGTGCCCCTGTTAGAAAACATCACTAGGTAAGAGCTGCAGGTATTACTCTAGATTCAAGGAAGTGTTTGTAAAAAAAGTGCTAATTTTGATGAGCTGTGACACCATCAGAACCATTAGCATATATTATGATCATTATGCCCAATTAATCCAAATTAAAGCGTGTGCACATTTCAGTCCCAGTGAAGTGTAACATGCTGCATGCAATTACATGTGCTTAATTGCATGACATACCATATGAATAATACTTTTTGTTAGTTTTTCTTCTGATTTATCAGGACTACTTTCCTTTATCTTTATAACAGGTACTTCCATTATCTTAATGGTCTGTGGAAGAGGAAAACTTTAGTACAGAAGCAAATTGGTTACTAGAAGTCTGAAGGCATAACATGTCCTTCCAGTGACTGTTTTATCTCAGGCCCACATACCTCCAAGGCTTTCAGAAGCTCCTCCTGTCTCCCTGCTTCCTGAACCAAAACCACTCTTGTTTCTATTTGAGGCATTTCTTCTGCTTAGAGAGAAGCAAGGATAATATTAGTATTTTAGCAGAAAAATCCATGTTATGTCTAAATCAAGCAATAACGTATAGAATACAGGCAGACAGTAGCTTTTCTAGATTCCTTATTTATCAGGCACAAGCCTGAAAATAACTGTTACCTCAAGAATCACGTCCTTTAATTAAGGCACACCCAACTGACTTAGAGCCCAAACTTTCTAGTATGAGGTCAAACAAAAACCTGCAATTCATGACCAGTCAAAGCAAGAAAATAAATCAAGGGGTGGGGAGGAGGAAAGACAACAAGCAAACAAAAACCCAAAAAAAATATTGGCTTAATGCTTCTAGCAGAATTAGATACCAAGATTTGCTGGAAAACAGATAGCTGGTATCTTTTCTAGTTTCCGTGTTCCTGGCTGACAAGGTTCATTACTTTCTTGGTAACTGAGCAGTTACCAGGAATATCAGAACTGACATTAGATGCCTTATTAATTTCCCTGTATTAATAAGCCTTCAAAATATTAGGAGGAACAAGTGTTACCTCCAGGTCATTTGCATCATCAGACCACCAACAGATTTTGGCTACTACCTGGGAGGAAAACATTGGTCATTTTTTAATTTCAAGATTTTGTTCTTGAATTAATTTTGTGGTCAAGACTATTAATCTCTCCACCTCTCTACCTTATATCTATTAATCTGTCTACTTGTTACACAACACAGTAGCTGTAGTTTCCAAACACTGGTGTCAAAATGTCACCTGGAGTGATTTATTCCACAGAAGAGGCATCAAATGGAACTAACAGCTTTCTGTACAACAGCCAGAAAATTCATTCAGTTTGGGCTGGAACCCCAATTTTTGTTAATGAAAGGATTCCAGATCAACACCCTTCTCCCTACTCTATGTACAATTCTGGAGTTCAAAGTACTATTGGTTTTTCAAAACCACTAAACACCAACAAAGGACTCAGTGATTGCAAAAACCAAGTAATCTTAAAATAAACTTCCCCCATTACCTTCAACATCCAAAACAGTTGCACGGAATACATTCTCTTTGGAGGTTTCTGTAATTTTTGAATCGAGAACAGAAGAATCAGCCAAGAGGCTCCTCCCGGTTTCAGACACCAGAGTACTGTTGTCAGCCATGATTATGCCTTGTTTCTTTCTTCAATAGCTGCAAGGTAGAGGGGGAAACAGCTCATTCACAAGAGTCCTATGACCACGGCTGTCGGAAATGACCTCAGAAAACAAAACATTTAGGCTCTTACTGAACTCCCACTCACACTGATAGAGAGCTTTGACAGAGCAGCAAGAGTAACACAACGGATAGAAAGGACTGACACCAAAGCTGTTACTGAAATGGTTCTGTAATTCATCTGCACAGAGAGAACTTCAGCTCTGAGCACAGGCAGCACGAACTCGAGGGCTCATTTAAAAAACCTTAACCACAAAGCACCAACAAACTAAAAGCACTTGTTTCTTCCTGTGACAAATTATTATAAGCTACAGTTAAGACAAAAATTAGCATTGTTGAAATGAAACATTCGCAGACAAATGCTAATAAGGAAGCATAATATTTTGATTTTTCAGGTGAACTGGCTAGAGATAGTGTGGTTTAAAATGAGCACAGAGAAAGTAGGGCCAGGACTATTTACTCATAGAAAAATGAAGAATGCTTGAGAGCCTCTGCAAAGCTGATATGCATTTATATGTCTATCTGTATGGCCTTGTCCATTGTCCTACATTAAGTACAATAGAGTAGAAGTACCCTTTCACCATCAGATAAAGCAACCTTTTCTCTTCTCAAACGCAATGTACCCATGCTCCCCCTGCCCATCAGACTCGTCACCCACTGCAAAGGCAGAATTCTTAACCCTCTCATATTCTGGGAGCTACCTACCCAAACCCTGCACCACAAAGGTTGCTCTAAGCCACCTGCCCACCAGGTTTTCTCTCACACACCAGGCGAGCAGGGCGCAGTTCCTGTGATTCATTACACACGCAGATTTCAGTGTTTGCACAGCAATCTCAGAAGTTACCTACAGCAGCAGCCGCAGCTCAGCTGCTGTCCTGTAATAACCCTTTGTCTGAAATCCTTCTCGTGACTGTAAATGCCCCTTCAAAACAGCAGCTACTCAAACACTGCACTGAAGCATTGTCTGACAGAAGACTCTTGAGGCAGTAAAACCCCCAGAGAACAGCACGTACTGTTTTCCAGAGTGTGTACTGACCATCCCATTACACAGCAAAGTAAGGCAGAAGACAAAAAGCAACGGGCACTTTGGCATACCAGCAATCCAGAAAAGACTTTATCTTCCAGAGATCACATCTGGGACTCGTGGAAAGGAGTCAAGTCTCCATAATACACAAGTTCCTAATACAGTGATGAGCAATAAGCCAACACTACAAACCTACCATAATTCTAGACATATTCAGCTACCAGACTTGCCACCTTAGTTTCAGTTTCCAGGCCACACACAGCTGTGCAGCCCCATGGGACTGAGTTTCCTAGACCCAAGTCCCAGTCACCCACCTCATTTTTCTCAGAGCACCTTAAGACAGAGTAAGGGAAGAGAGCAGCCTCAATCATGAGGAGTCTTTGGGGAATCACCTGGCCAGAATGTTGCAATGTCACCACCAGGAACTGTTACACAGTTACCATTCTTTTTGGCAGTGAGAATGGAGGATTCAAACCATATTGTTAATAATGATTACCACAAAGACATTTATACATAAATTCAGTAGAAAACAAACCCTCCAGCTAAAGGCACAATTAAACTTAATCCTAGAGATTATTTCTTAGAAGTCTGAGACATCAGCATGGTTACTGTTACACCAAATGAACACGTATATGAACTTATAAAGAACTTCACTGTATATTTGAAGAAGCCCATACCTTGGCCTGGGCATTGATTTTCTTTTATGGATTTTCCTATTCATTTATTTATGATGAGGTTCCATCCTGGGTGTATTTAAAAATATTCCTTGTTTTAATAACCATATAACAATTCATAACCTAATACTTCTCACTAAACTTACGGACTGAAAGTGCCAGGAGACAGACGAGAACAAACAGCACACACACATGCGAACATAAGAGTTTTCCCTCACATAAAGAGCAAAAGTCAGAACACCATCACTGCAGGCTTCAAGCAGAGCTAAGGCCCCCGCAGCATCGCACTCAGAAATGACCTCCCAAGTTTGCGGAAAGCCTGAAGGACACAAAACACCCACAAACCGCACTATGTTTGTTAGAGCAAGGAAAGGACAGTAAACACTTCCCACGCTTCCCATTTCCCCTCCGAGGAACCACCCAGGAAGGTTCCCGAGCCCTCTGCAGGGAGGCGGCCGGGGCAGGACCAGCGGCCGCCACAGCCTCTCGCCTCACGAGCCAGCAGGTGCCGGCGGGCCCGGGGCTCCGCCCTGCCCAAGGAGCGCGGCCGGCGGAGCCCTGGAGCAGCGCCAGGGCCCGGAGGCCCCACAGGTGCCCGACGCACCGGCCCCGCTCCGGGCCGCCCGCACTCCCCGGCCCCGGTGCCCCCTCACCGCCGGTGCCGCCCGCCGCCATCCGCCATCAGCGGCCGCCGCCAATTCAAAAAGCGAGCCGCCGCACTCACGCCGCCGCCCATTGGCTGTCGGCCCCACCGCCCCCCTGTAAGCTGCCCTCTCATTCGCCACCGCCGCGAGGTGCCCCGCCCACTTGCCCTTCCTTTTGGGCCAGCCCCTCGCCCTTGTCCCTCTCGGATTGGTCGCTACCCCTGCCACTCACACCGGACGAGCTCCCATTGGCTGTAAGCGGTTTCCCGAGCAGACGCACAGAGCTTGTTGCGGTCCCGAGCGCAGGTTGCTGGAAGGGCGGGGGGGGACGAGCTCTGCGTTGATTGGCTGCTGGGAGCGGCACGCTCTGCGTTGATTGGCTGCCGCGGGGTTTGAACGCTCCCAACGGCCGCGCCGAGAGACCCGGATGGAGCGGGCGGGGCGGGAACGGCGCCGCCCTCAATCCCCCTCATCGCCCTCATCGCCCTC